>PVJH01001177.1:0-228121 GCA_004026705.1 Nesogale talazaci | reverse complement strand
TCGGTGGTGGGGTGGGTGGGTGTGGAAGGTCCGATAAGGATTGATTAAGACTAATGTAATAGAAAGACAATATTGAAACCTGAATGGAGATTGTGTGTGATGGTGGGATGGGAGGAGGTATAGGGAAATTGAGAAAAGAACTGGGGAATAAGGGGCATTTATAGAGATTAAATACAAGCATATAAATAGGTACATATATTCATATGATGGAGGGAAAATAGATCAATATACATATACTGATAGACTTAGAATTAGGACAGTAAATGGGCATTGGACCTCAATCAGGTACTTCCTCAGTGCAGGAACATTTTGTTCTATTAAATTGGCATTTCATGATGCTCAGCTCCGTGACACGATCACAGAAAACAAATGTGTGCATAAGCAAATATGGTGAAGGAAGTTGATGGTGCCCGGCTATCAAAACATGTACGTCTGGGGTCTGAAAGGCTCGATCGTAAACAAGTGGCTGTGCAGCTCAGAAGCAACAAAGCCCACATGGAAGAAGTACACCAGCTTATGGGACTAAGAGATACCACAGGGATCAATTATCAGATTTCAAGAACTAATAATCATAAAATTATATGCTCACTTTCCTGATAAGATTGTTGATGACAAATATGTACATAAGCAAATGTGGTGAAGAAAGCTGATGGTGTCCGGCTATCAAAAGATGCAAGTCTGTGGTTTTAAAGATATGAAGGTATATAAGTGGCTATTTAGCTAAGAAGCAAGCCCACGTGGAAGAAGCATAATAGTATGTATGGCCATGAGGTGTCAAAGGGATCTGGTATCAAGCATCAAAAACCTAAAAGAAGTATCATTATAAGCGAGGGTGACCCATATTGGGGACCCAAAGCCCATCAATAAGTGAAGAGACATCTTCTTAAAGAGGGGTTATAGTGAGGAGATGAGCCAATCTAGGTGCAGTGTAGTAGCAATGAAATGTTTTCAAATGCTTCCTCTCACTGACTATCATTATCCCAATTCTGCCAGACAGATTTGGCTAGATCACGGGATGCACATTGGAGTCGAAAACGTGGAATTTAGGATAGATAATCCCTTGAGACTACTGGGGAGTGGTGTCACTTTGAAGGGTGGGGGGATGGTGGAGTAGAAAGGGGGAACAAATTTCTCAGATCTGCTTGTGGTCTCCTCTCTGGGGTGTGGACAACAGGGGGGAGGGGGCGGCAGGGAAGAGGTGAGTGAAGTGACATTATATAGTGTAAGATATGAAGAGGTAATAACAATTTGTAGGTTATTGGAAGTTCATGGGGGAGGAAAAGGGGGAAAGGGAAATATGGGATATTGGAATTTATAAAATAAAGAGCTAGAGGAAAGAGGGGAAGAGGAGTTTATGCTGGAGGGGTTCAAGTAGATAATGTAGATGAATGTAGCAACATGTATACAAATATGCTTAATACAAACGATGTATTAAATGACATATTAAATGTATGAGCCCCCAATATAATCTATATTAAAAAAAAGAAAAGAAAAGACTGAGGCTGAAAGACTGACTTAGAAAACACAACTCATTAATCTGGTGCCTACAGGTGACATGTCTCAAGACTACAGACAAAAATAGGCTGAGAATCAAAGACTGGTGAAAAACATATTAAGCAACCATCATTTCAAAAAAATACTACACAAGGCACGCAATCTTAATGTCAGATAAAAATGACCTCAAAGTGCAACCCATAAAATGCGATAAGGAGGGACACTATATAATGCTCAAGGGAATAGTAAGCAAAGAACCACGACACATTTTGAACATGTAGTCCCCAAATGAATACATCAATTAGATGCTCCAAAAGATGAAAAAAGAAATCACAGACTCAGCAATTATACTAGGTGACTTCAATACATAGCTCTCTAAGAAAAATAGGTCACAGGGAAAGAAACTCAACAAGGAAGCTAGAGATCTAAACATTGAAATTAGACAATTTGCCCTAATAAATATTTACCAAAGCCTTCACAAATATAAAAATATTCACATTTTTTCATGTCCACATGGCACATATTTGAATATAGACCTCATGCTGGAGCGTAAGGTGAATCTGCATAAATATAAGCACATTAATATCATTCAGACCTGTCTTTCTGAAGACTGTGCCATCAGACTGGAAATCAACAAATGAAAGATGAAGAAAAACAAGAGCAAACAAATGGAAGATGAATAACAATGACACTGTTGCAAAAGAAGTGTGTACTGGGTCAGTTCAGAGATGAAACTAGGAGATTTTTAGAAGCCAATGAGAATGAGAGTACAGCATACAAAACTTATGGAACACAGCAAAGGGAGTTATCAGAAAGTTTCAAAACAATACATGCCCACATGAAAAAGGAAGAGAAGCTTATGATAGCTGAGCTGGCACAAAATTTAAAGCAACTAGAGCAGAATCAATGGGATAATCCTAATAATAGCAAAATAAAAGAATAAATAATAAATAGAATAATAGAAATAGAATAATAAAAATCAGGGTTGAGATTCTGGAGAGGGAAAATAAAACCTATGGGGAAAATGCTGTTAGAAGTTGGTTCTCTGAAAGGATAAACAGAATCGACAAACTACTGGAAAACTGAACAAAAAAAAGGACGGAACAAATTTCAATAGCAAGGATGAGGAATGAAAGAGGGGACATTGCACTAGACCCTAATGAAGTCAAATGGAGACTTGCATAGTGCTATAAAGGACTGTACTCAAATGAGTGCAATAACTTTGAAGACATGGAAACATTCTTGGACAACAGTCCCTCCCTAGACTATCCCTGATGGACATTAGGGATCTCAATAGATCCATAGCAATAGAAGAAATGGATAAGGATACCATGGGATTACCAGCAAAGATATTCTCTGGACTGGATGGCTTCACAGGAAAATCTACCAAGCATTCAGGGAAGAACTGACATCAATACTACACAAACTCTTCCAAAGCATAGAAAACGTCGGGAAACTCCCGAACTCCTTCTGTGAAGCTAGTAATGCTCTGATACTTAAACCAGGCAGGGATCCCACAAGAATTGAGAACTACAGACCAATATCCCTAATGAACATCGATGCAAAAATCCTTAATAAGATACTGGCCAATAGAATGCAAAAGTATATAAAGCAAATAATTCACCATGACCAAATGGAATTCATACAAGGGAGGCAGGGATGGTTCAACATACAAAAGACCATTAATATCATTTGCCACATTGATGTAAAAAAACTATAATAACAAGATAATATGGACATATGCAGTGAAAGCACTCAATCCAGCATCAATTCCAGCTTAAGACACTCAAGAAGATAGGAGTGGGAGGAAAATTCCTCAAGATAATACAAGCTATATATGAAAAACCAACAGCCAATGTGGTAGTCCATGGAGGAAAGATGAACACAATCCCTCTTAAAAGGGGGACCTGAAAAGGCTGGCCTTTGTCCCTACTCTTATTTAACATCTTACTGGAGGTTTTAGCTAATATAATAAGGAAAAGAAAAGACATCATGGGTATTCACCTGGGCAAAGAAGAGGAGAAACGATCATTATTTACAGATGACATATCTTCATATATGAAAAATCCCACAAGCTCCACAAGGGGAGTAAGAAGTAATAGAGGAATATGACAGAGTGGCAGGATACAAAATCAACAAGCAGAAGTCTATCAGCCTGCTGTACACATTGGACAAGACCACAGAAGAAGAGATAAATAAAGGTGGTACCCTTCACGATAGCCAAGCACAAATTGAAATATCTCTGGATAAACCTGAATAAAAGAACAAATGATTTATATGAAGAAAACTATAAAACAGTATTACATGAAGCCAAGAGTGACCTCATCAAATGGAAGGATATCCCAGGCTTGTGGATTAGAATTCTCAATATAATAAAGATGTCAGTTCTGTCCAAGGCATTCTATTAGTTTAATGCAAACACAATATAATTACTCTCATTTTTCTTCAAAGTAAAAATGAAAAAAACGGATTACCAATTTCATATGGGGAGGGAGAAGCCCAGAATTAGCAGAGAACTCCAGAAGAAGGAGAACAGTGTGGGAGGGTTTGCTTTACCTGACTGTAGCACATATTATATAGTTGCAGTGGTCCAAAGTGCATGAAATTGGTATAATGACAGGTGCTCAGACCAATGGAAAAGAACTGTGAACCCAGTGATAAAATCATCAGCATGAAGATAACTGATCTTTGATAAGTGCCCAAAAATATCAACTGGGAAGCAGATAATGGATGCATACCTGCAGAAAAATGAAGCAAGACCCTTACCTCATTTCAGGAACAAGAATAAATTCATGGTGGATCACCAACCTCGAGGTAAAACCGCAAACTATTCAGGCCATCAATGAGGGAATTGTGACAAATCTGAGAACTTTGGCACAAGAAATACATAGGCAATAAGAAATAGGGAAGGACACAAACACAGAGGTGCACAAGTTGACAAGTAGGATATACTGAAGATAAAACACCTGTGTACATTGAAAGAATTCACTAAGAGAGTAATAAGAGAGTTCATAGACTGGAAAAAACATCTTTAGCAATGACACATTAGTCAAAAGACTTATTATTATAATACTCTGCTAGCTTTAAAAATGAAAAACAAAACAAAACAATTGTCCACTTATGAGGTGGACAAACGACCTGAACAGAAATTTCTCAAGGACAGAAATCTGAAGGGCCAATAAGCATATGAGAAAATGTTCTCCATCATTAGCCTTAAAAGAAATGCAAATTAAAATGAGATAATACCTAATATCTTCAAAGATCGCTCGATTCAAAAAATCAGAAAGCAGCAAGTGTTAGAGGAGCTGTAGTGAGATAGGAACTCTCATTCACTGTTTGTGGACCTGTGGGTATATACAGCCACTATGGAAATTGATTTGCGATATCTAAAAGAGATGAAAATTGAGCTACCATATGACACAGCAATCCCCCTACTGGGCATATATCCCATAGAGGTAAGAAGCAAACCAATGCTAAGTGAAGTAAGCCAAGGAAAAAAGGATAAGTACAACATGATTCTGATGAGGTAAGCTTAAAAATGCAAAAGGGGCATATGGAAAAGGCTACTGTATTCAAACATTAATGGGGTGAGGCCCAGGTAGTATGGCAGAGGCCAAAGCAAATCCAGGAATACATATAGTAGCCAACTAAAAAGGAAGGGAAAAATGAAGAAATGGGTAGCTGGGGAACAGGGTACTAACCCACACAAGGGGATGGTATTGTTCATATCTCCACAGGGAACGAGGAACCAGACTTCATCCAGTGTTTCAGAAGATGAATGCAACTAACTGAAATGAAACAGAACCAGTAGAGAGGTCTGAGGAGCCAGCTCCAATCCCAATTATGTGGGCAACTGCAACCTCCCCTCAGAAGAATTCACTTCATAATACAGCATAGAAGCTACAGCTTCAGGGAGAAGAACATTTCTGATAAGAGCCCATGAAAGCAGATGAAAGGAGAGGAAGATAGAATGGAGTACATCTTGGTCCACCAAGCCCTGAGGATGATATCCTCTCTCAGAGCAGCCAATGCACCAAAAGGACCATATGGCCAGCCCCACTGTGAGACATGACATTCTGACTGACCCATATCCCTACAGGGGACAACACTGGAGACACAATGTGAGAATTGTGCTTGTTCTGACCACACCACACTGAGCCAAAACAGTAATGGCATGCAACAGAACAGCAAGGGAAGCAAAGCAAGGAAGTCCTGAAGGAATACCAAAAATGAACTTTGGAGCCAGGACCTGGTATCCCATCAGACTTGGCTGGAAAACACTCCTATAGTTAACAAAACAAATCTTGGGCCATTTACAAGCTTTTTTTGTCATTGTTTTTTGGTTGTTGTTTTCTTTTCTTTTGTTGCTGTGTTAGTCCAGGTAGACTAGAGAAACAAATACATAGACTCTCATATGGATATAAGGGAATGGATATAAGGAATGGAATACTGAAAAAGCATCCCAACACAGTCCAGTTCAAAGTCATAAGTCCGATATTAGCCCATATGCCTGATACCAGTGTATAATGTTTCTTTCTGACTCACTCACCCACCACTGCAGAATCCTGGCACTGATAGGGGTCCCCTCATGGCTCCTTGCTTCCAGGGCTCAAGGTCCATCAATAGCATCCAGTGGTGGCAGGAGCAAATCATCACTGGCAGGGGTCTCCACATGGCCTCTTCAATTTTAGAGGTCTGGCTCCATTAGGGCAAAGTCTTGTGGCTGCTCCTCCAGCTCCTCAGATGCTGCCATCTTGTCTTGTCCGTGATTCATCATCTCTGAGACCAACTCATCACAACTGGGGAGTTAGATTCTCATCTTCATGAGGGAAGTATTGTGAGACTTCCCAGACGTGTCAGGAGAAATCCATGCTCACACAGAGGTCTCATTGGTTACTCAATGGCTATCTCCATATTAACAGGCTAGACACGACTCCTACATCTCAATCATGAAAGTAACATAAGCACATGACTGCCACAGTTGCTTTGTTTTTTTCCTGTCTTGTTTTTGCATATTTTCATCTCTGCAGGTTTATCTAGATAAGATAGCCTGGATAAGTTATCTGGAGGAGAAAACAATGGGTCCATCAGTTCAAGGGGGATATGTGAGAGGAGAAGGGAGGGGAAAGGAAATGGGTGCTAACAAACCCAGAGTCAAGGGAACAATAATTGATCTAAAATCAATGGCAAGGAGGGTATAGAAGGCTTGGTAGGGCTTGATTAAGGGCAGTGTTACAAAGAGGAAATACTGAAACCCAAATGAAGGCTGAACATGAGAGTGGGACAAGAGGAAAGTAAATGAAAAAACAGGAAAGAACTAGGAGGCAAAGGGTATTTATAGAGGTCTAAATACAGGCATGTACACATGCAAATATATTTATTTTTTTTGTTTTTGTTTTTTATTGGGGGGTGGGGCATCACTGCCTTCTGGTGAGAGTGGGAGGCCCAGCTTTGCTTCTGGAGAGCTGCTGCTGGATTTGAACTGCCAAACCAGTGGGCTGCAGTCCCGCACTCAACCTCTATGCCACCAGGGCTTAGCCTCACAAATATATTTATATATAACGGAAACAGATGTATTCACATATATTTGTAGGTTTACTATTATTGTAGCAGATGGATAGTGGGTCTCTACACAAGTACTTCCTCAATGCAAGAACATCTTGTTCTATTACACTGGCATTCCATGATGCTTCCTTCCCGACATGATCACTGAAGACAACGTGGATTCTTAAGCAAATGTGAAGAAAGCTGATGATGCCTTGTTATCAAAAGATATAGCATCGGAGTCTTAAAGACTTGAAGATAGATAATTGGCCATCTAGATGAGAAGCAACAAAGCCCACATGGAAGAAGCACCCCAGCCTGTGTGATCATGAAGTGTTGATAAGATCAGGTATCACGCATCAAGAACTAAAAAAAATAGATCATTATGAATGAGGAGGAGTGCAGAGTGGCGATCCAAAGCCCATCTGTAGCAACTGGACATCCCTTCCTGAAGGGGTGGAGAGGAGCCAGTCAGAGTGCAGTATAACACTTATGAAACATACAACTTTCCTCTAGTTCTTTAATGTTTCCTCTCCTGCCCCTCCCAATATAATGATCCCAATTCTAATTTACACATCTGGCTATCCCAGATTATGCTCATAGGTACAGATGAAAGCTGTAAACACAGGGACTATAGGACAGATAGTTTCCTCAGGACCAATATTGAGAGTATCCTATGCAGAAGGGGGAGTGAGAAAGGGGAAACCGAGCACAGTGTTCTACATAGAACTTCCTCCCTGGGGCATGGACAACAGACAAGTATGTGAAAAGAGACATTGTACAGTGTAAGACATGACAAAATAATAATTTATAAATTATCGAGGGTTTGGAGGGAGGGAGGGTGGGGGAAAGAGAAAAATGAGGTACTGATACTAAGGGTTCAAGTAGAAAGAAAATGCTTTGAAATCAACGATGGCAACAGATGTACAAATGTGCTTGACACAATGTATATATGTATGGATTGTGATAAGAGTGGTACAAATGCCCCCAAAATGATTAAAACAGAGATAAATTGATGATATTATTTGGATCAGTGTGTGAATGTTAAATAGGGGAATAGGGGAGCGACAGGCAAAAATAATTATAAATTGATGCTTACCTTACCAGAATGGGCCAGACAGGAAAAGTAATTCTTACCCAAAGTTCTGTTTGTACAGGGATACAGGCCCCAAATCACAATTGCGCTAGGTGAAGTGGAGCTTTCAATATGTGTATTTTTCTTGCTTTGTGAGCATCAAACAACTCACTCTGTGTTAGATCACCCAGTGGCGTCGCTTGGGAAGGTCCTGTCTGGTCACAGTGAATTTTTCAATAAAAACAGTTTATCTCAAATTTTATTTTTTGTGATGTCTGATTCAAGAGAATAGTGTGAATTGAAATTTTGTTTCCTGTTTGGGAAAAATACTGCATAAATGGTTGTGATGTTGAACACAGCTTATAAGGGCATGCATATGGGAAAAATTCAAGTGTAGAGTGGTTTTCTCATTTCCAAAAAGATGAAATGTCAATTTGTGACAAAGCTCATTCTGGACATTCATCAAGCAGTTCATTCCACCAGATCACTCTCTTAATCAAGCTTTCTATTTAGAGGTTCTGAAAAGATTGTGTACCAGTGTGTGACAAAAAAAAAAGGCCTGATTTGTGGCAGAAGAGGCCCTGGTTTTGCCACTTCAATAAACACCTGCTCATGCAGCCATCTCAGTGTGCCAGTTTTTCACAAAAAAAGTTATGCTTCTCTGGCCCCACCCACTTTATTCACCTGACTTTGATCTATTTGACTTCTTTTTGTTTCTGCAAATTGTGGAGGAATATTAAAGAATAGTGCTTTGACAACTTAGAAGAGGTAAAGAAAAAAAATTGAGGGAGGTATTGTCAGCCATACAAACAGATGAGTTTGAAAAATATTTCCAAGGATGGAATCGCAGATTTGATACATGTATTAAGTGCAATGGAGAGTACTTTGAAGACAGAAAGACTATTTTGTAAAAAAAAAATAAATCAAAAACTCTTTGTGGAAAAAAATCCATTCTTGGTGAGGGTACCTGTTCCCACCCCCAGTGTAATTTGTCTTAAAACTGTAGTTTGGGACAAAGTTCTTTTCTAGGTTCAATTTCTTTAGAAGAGTACAAGCTTAGAGCTTGATAAGCTAAGTTGGCTCTGCTATGAAAGTATTAACTCAGAATAAACCAGCTAAAGAAGTAAAATAATAATAAGGAATATTTGTTTTGCTTTGAAAGGTGCCAAGGCAGCCATGTCTGGACAGGTGACTTGCCAGCAGGTTTTGTGTTCATGCTGTTCAATTACAGGAGGGATCAGCAGAAATTCCCTGCTCTGTTACATTGCCCTTCTATTCTATAGTTCTTCGTTCACAACTTTGGTTTTGCTTTAAAAAATGCAAGCATTGCCTACCTCTGGGCAACTCTCTCACCCCATATGTCTTCTATTGAAATAGCTGCAATTTACAACATCTATAGTTTAAAAAGTCAGTTCGTTTTGTATAATGAGTATTATTCAGGAAATAACCTTCATTTTAAAATTCAGAACCAAAAATTTCAAATATTTGCTGCCCACATATGAGGTCACTGTGGATTTAATCGCCAACTGTTTCTGGATCCACATAATCTCTGGGACCCTTGCTCACCCCCTCTCCTTCTCTTAACTTGCTCCTCTTCTTCCTGAATGATCAGTCTACTACCCGGCCTGCTGCTGGCCTAACTCTTAGATAAGTCAACCTGTGGTATTAAAGGTAGTTGGACACTTACATTCCCCTTTCTGTCTCGATGTAAGCAAAATTAGAAAAGCAAATAGAATTCTTTTTAGAGAGAAATAAAATATGAGCAGTTAGTTGTTCCAAATGACTTACATCCAGGAAAAGCACTTGCAATTTTTTTTCTTTTTTCTCAGGCATCTTCTGTCACCAGAATGGGTATTCTCTGCTTGAATTAGCCAGTATAATTATTTTCCTATTTATTTTTTCTTTCATGAAAAATACAATGCACCTATAAGAAATCAGTATACCAGATGTAGAAATGTATTCTTAGATGAAATGCTAAACCTTTCTGTGTCTTTTTTTGTCTGTATTACAAAGTCTAACTGGGACTGACCACCCTACAGTGTATCACTTGAACATAGTGATAAAACAACTACCCTGCATATTACAAAGTCCTTCGTGGTTGTCTGGTGCCCTTCAGTCAGTTCAGCCAACGAAGGACCCCAGGATGAAAGGCCACCTGGTCCGGCACCATCCTTGCAATTCTTCGTATAGTTGAACTCCGTGTTGCACCCAATGTGTCAGTGCATCTTGTGGAGGGTTTTCCTCTTTTTCCTCTGCTTCTCCACTTTAGCAATCATGATGTCCTTCTTCAGGGAGTAACCTTCCCTAACCACATTTCCAAAGGATGCTAGACAAGCCTCACCATCTTTATCTCCCAGCACTGTGATTGCACTTCTTCTAAGGCAGAGATGCTTGTTCTTATGCTAATCCATGTTGTTTTCAATAGTGTTAGCCACATAAGATTAAATCCATCCATTCTTCTTAAGTCTTCCATAGTCAATGCCCAACTTTCACATACATATAAGGTGATTGAAAATACCGTGGTTTGGGCCGGGAGCACTTTAGTCCTCTAAGTAACATTTTTGCTTTTCAGCATGTTTATTTATTAACTTTTTAATATGTTGAAGAGGTCTTGTGCAGCAGATTGACCTGACGCAACTTGCCATTTGACATCTTGATGCTGCTTTCATAAGCAATGGTGTGAATACAGGCAAGATGAAATTCTTGAGAATTTCAATCTTTTCTCCATTGATCATGTGGTTACCAATTGATCCAGTTGTTAGGATTTTGATTTTATTGTCATTGGGTTATAATCCATACTAAATGCTTCAGCCCTCAACCTGTGTGAGATACCGCCTGGGGGCCCAACTGAGCTGTGGATTGCAGATAATATCCTTAGCACTCAAGGCTTCTTTGATACATGCTTTGCCAACCTTCTGGTACATACATAGTTTGAGCTCGAGGCTGGTGGATTCTGTTGCCTGGCATTGCTAGAGTTTGATATCCCTTAAAGTCTGTCATGCTAAGGTCCGGAGCTACTTGACTGTTGGTGACCTACCATGCTGTTTGCTGCCTTGCCTGAGTGAGGACTCCACTATCTGCTTCCTTGACTTTGGACCTGGCATCTCAAGGGAGATGAAGGACTTCCACTATCTTAACTGTTCTATGAAAGTGGGTTAAACTGAGCCCTCTCTACTGCTGTATGGACTAATTAACTGCTATATTCCTCCTTGCTGTATTAATCTATCTATCAATCGATCTACCTATCATCATCTATCTATATCTGTCTATCATCTTAGGTGTCTTTTTTGTCCCTAGAGAACCCTGCCTAACACACCTTTCCTCTGAAGGCTATCCATAATTTATTATGATTCACACAGTAAAATGCCTTGGCATAGTCAACAAGTCCATCTAGTCCATCTAGTATACCTTTGCATAATCAATGCATAAATTTCTTTGAAAAATAACTGTACCCTTCATATGAACTTAAGTAGAATGCAAATGTTTTGTGTACATTTGCAACAAATGTACAAACATGCTTGACATACAATGTATGGATGTATGCATTGTGATTAGAGTTAAATGAGCCCTCAATAAAATGATTTAAAAATAAAAAGTAAAGTAACTGTTCAATGGTTACCATAAGTAGGGTGGGTTCAGTCTCCTACCCCAAATTTTGTTTGAAAGCTGAGATTAATGACACCATAGATATCTTGTCAAATTATGGAGAGCTATATTAGTCACATAATGAAGGCTTTTGGAGAAAGCAGGGTAAACTCCTTATGTGGTCTGAAAATCAGAAAAGAGAGAATAAAACGGCAGGAATTTTTATCATGATTACATGGTAAGGAAAGGTGAGGCTTCGCATCCCATGCTGAACTGTGACTTACATGATTTGAATTTCCCACTGGTGCCAAAGATAATCTGTGTTTTGGTCCTCTTTTATCGACAAATTCAGGCAAGGGAGAATGCAATGGGAATGGAAGATGAGGGATAGATGTAAAATATTCTAAAAATGGAGTCAGATTATTTTTAATAAGTGGCAAAGAGCTACCTTTAAAATCCAGTCCTCTGATAACTTTCCTCAACCTTATCTTTTGTCACCCATCATTCTCTGTCCCCTTACTATAGCAATCAACTTATCTATCTGTTTTTCTATCTATTTTCATAGGAACTGAGCCCAAGCTGCCAGCTGCCACTAGTATGTATTTGATCATTGTTTACCTCCTTCAGATAGAGTTGTAAGACCTCAGGCACAATGGTTTTGTTTACTGCCGTATCCTTAAAACCTAGGTTGTGTGTTGACCATAATAGGCATGTAGTAATTTTATTTTTACAACATGAATATCCATCATTTTTATTCAATGATGTCATGAAGCCAAGGCTACTGTGGATCACCTGTGGATCATTGGCTCAGATATTACTGTCTGAGAGAAGAGCTCAATAAAGATTTGTGGGGGGAGCAGAGTGGGAGGGGAAAATGAGCTAATACCAGGACGTAAGTAGGAAACAAGTATTTTGGGAATCATGATGGCAACAAATATACAAATGTACTTGATGTCAATGAATATATGTATAGATTGTGATAAGAGTTGTATTATCACCTAATAAAGTGATTTTTAAAAATGGCCAATTCCAATCCATTTCAGCTAAAAAAAATGAATATATTTATTCTTTCATAGTTCTGGAAGTCAAGTGTCCAAGGTATCAGCACCATTTTGCTAATTTTAGAAATCTAGGGGAAGATCTGTTCCCTGGTCTTTTTCAGTTTCTAGGATTGGGCTCTTGGCTTATCCTTCGGTCTTCAAAGCCAGCAGTGCATTACCTTCAAATCTCTCTGTGATTCTTTCCTTGACCTGGTCTCACACTGCCACATGTCTCGGGAGTTGATCTTCTTGGGTTCTTCTTCTAAGGGCCTTGGTGATTGTCTAGGCCCCACACAGATAATACAGGGTAACTTTACAAGCCTTCATTCAAGTGCTTCTATGAATTCCTTTACTGTGTAAAGTAACAGATTCAGAGGTTCCAGGGATTAGGATTAGGACATCGTTGGAGGTCATTATCCTGTCAAATAAACACACACACACACACACGCACGCACACACACACTCAGGAACCATGAGCACCAGGACAACATTCATAACACCTGTATTTATAATACAAATCAGTAATAACCAAAATCCATTAGTTAAAAGTTTTAAAATGGCAAAGTTAAACTATATTGCTTAAGAATGCATATATAAATGATAAAGCTACAAAGAAAAGAAAGAAATGATAAAACCAGAATAATAAACCATCATAATAATAACCATCATCATAAAACCATAATAATAAACTCTAAGGGTACGGGATCATGAGGGATCAAAGGGCCCATGTGGACAGAATTCTGGAGCCTTGGTAATGCCATTTTCTTGTGCTAAATGCTTGAGCATATAAGCAATGCCTTTATTATTTATTAAACTGTGTACATATGTTTTATGTCCTAGAATGTATGTGAGCTTTATTTTAAATTAAAAATCTGTATATTTGGCTGAGCCGTGTTGGCCTAGTGGTTGTGTGTGGGACTGTGGCCCACAGGGTTGACAGTTCAAATCCAGCAGCAGCTCTCCAGGAGTAAGGTTGGACTCCCACTCCCACCATGGCAGTGATGCCACACACACACACAAATATGTATAATAAATAAATAAATAAATATTTCTGGGATGAATTTAGGTTTTTATTTATCTTAATAGACCACTTTTGCAAGATTATATTGTTTCTATATTTTGGTTAACTTATGTTCTGAAGTACAGCAGGAGTAAGTTTATGAATTCTCATATCAGTACAGAATCTTGGGGAGAAGCTCAACTTTACCCAAGAAAATGAGTTAGGCACTCATTTCTCATGAAAACAATTGTTAAAATTTTAGATTTTTAAAAAATTTTGTAGATATGGCTATTCTTTTGTTAATATAAAACAAGGAAAATTTCAGTTATAAAATAAGGAAATTTCAGTTATAAAATAATAAAATAAGTCATAAAATTTCAGTTATAAAATAATTTATAATTTAAGTTATAAAATAAGGAAATTTTCAGTTTCTGGAATAATATATATTCAGTTTAAAAACTGTTATAGAGTATACATAACACTAATGAAATGAGGGGGAAATCTAATTCATAACTTTTAAATGAAATCTCTTGAGTGTGTTCATTAACAAGTCAAAGCATTCTCCATCATCATAAATATTTCTATAGATAAATTGTCACAGAGTCAGAATACTAAATACTTAAATGTATAGATTAGATGTAGGTAAACTTTAGTCTTACATGAGACTACAGATATCATTATCTTGGAACCAAACTGATTTTCAGATTTATTAAATTTATTGAGATTTTGGCTAGGTATTTCTAACTCTTATCAAACATTTTCTTCACTCTAATTTAGTAACTGCTATTACGAAGGCATTTGATAATCTGCAGCTGTGTAATTTTCTGGACACCAAACTCAACAATTGATTGCAATACTGTCACAGCCTGGGAAAGTCTACTGAGCCAGAATCCTTGCAGTGTCCGAGTCTTAGGTTAGCTGTTAGCTCTCTGTCTTTTACTAACTGAGGACTTGAAGAGCTGTGTGCTTTCAGAGTCATCTGTTGCTCAGCAACCAGGCCTTCCCTCCAAGCAAACAGGTCAGAAAATGGGAAGAGAGAGGAGTGAGTGATTAAATGTTTGTCCAACATGTATGAAAAAGCCGAAATCCTGTGAAAAGAAATCACTTTGGCTGGATAGCTCCAACCCACATGGAAACAAATTAATGTCATTAGGAAAAGAGTTAATATTTCTTTGTTAGAAATGTTCCCCCCCTCCCCCCAAAAAAAAAAGAAATATTTTCCCCATCACCTTACGGGAGTTTTCATGCTGTTTCCACATTTAAGGGCAGTAACATTAAATTCAGTAAAGTTAGAAATTTTAGTGCAATAGGACTAACATTTCCATCGTCAAAGTAAATTCATTCTTGGAAGCTAAGGAAGATTATTTCCATTGATATACTTATCTTCTTATTCATGTCCAACTAGAGAGTTGTGAAACAAAAGTATGCCTCTTTTAATAATTCTTTCATGATATTAATTAATCTGACTTTCTGTTGATTATATGCCATTTGCTACACATACAACCTAGAAGACTTAAAAATTAGAACTGGAGACATATGGTAAAACAGAGACATTTTAGTTAGCAATAGTAGGTGGAAAAAAGAAATCCTATTCTTTAAAAATCTACTCCTCTTAAATCCAACTTTCTTTTTTTATATATTTTTCTCAGTTGGAAAAGTTATACATGCTAAGGTCATAATTTTTTATATTGCTTAACCTATATTTAGAAGGGAAAGTGAAAAAATAAAAAAAAGAAGTGAAAATATACTACTTCATGTAACTCTTTGGTTATAACATGTTCAGTGCTATCGGAAAGTTAAACTTTTGTTGTTGTAGAGGGGGGTCCAGTTAAGAAAGCATACACTGATCCCACAACAAATGGCAAAACATCAACACATCAAACATCAACTCTATTTGTTCATAATTCAATCATTTAGCTATTACTTCATTTATTATTTAGCTTTTACAAGGCCAATAAAATATGAACAAAGTAATTTGACAATAATTTAGTCTCTTTAACTTTGTTTTCTCAGAATATCATCTATCAGGTTTAATGAATGAAGGCAACCAAACATATTTATGGATAAGAGAAAATACAGTGTCATGTCAACCCTTTCTTATGAAATCATTGTATTGTACACTAAGATCAGTCTCTCCTTTACTTTGGCTTCTGCACAACAGGGTGTATACTTCCTTTATCTTATAGCTTTGCTGGAGTCATGGACTGTTATGTGAGATCTTATTTTTGAAAGTGTTTATCATAGTTCAAGTTTTGTGTAGTGTGGCTGGACCAGAAGTCAGTGGTTTGGCAGGTAAAATGTAGACTTTTGCCAGTTAACCACTTCCATAATAAGACCTGGTATGAACAGTTCATCACTTGTATGAAGAATAGGGTGGAGGAATGCAATACCACTAACCAGGTCGCAGTCCTGGTGCTCTTAATTGAAAGGAGGATTCATTGAGAGTATGTTTATCTTCCAATGTAAGTGGACTCTAGAAATGTTCACTTGCTGTGTACTGGGTCTGGATCCTGCTTCTGACTCATTACCTCCAGTTCTTTTGCCTTGAGCCCATGATCTGCTATATTGTCTAAGAGTTGTTAGCAGCCTGTCATGTGACATGTTGACCTTAGATTCCCTCACCTCTGTAGCCATCAGTCTGCCATCTTCCTGCTGAACTTGGTTTCCTCAGACCCTGCAGCTGCATAATTCAAGAGAAGTTTCCAGCCTAATATCTGACTCACAGATTTGAAACCCACAGGAACTTAAACTTGTCTTTCTGTACACCTTTTTAGTCATTTTATTGATATAAATTTTTCTTATGATCTCTCAATATATGTAAGTTTCATTGGTCTTACTTCTCTAGAAAACCCAGCCTAATATAGTGCTTTGGATCTTAGTTATTGCTAGTTAAATCTTAATTAAGAATAATATAGTGATATGACTAGTAATAAATAATTTTTATCTATAGGTAGCAGATCAACATTTATATTTGAATTGGATCATTTGAATTTTGACCAACTGGTTCATTTTTCTGTGATTTTAATATGACTACCTGATGAGTAATAAAGATTTGGTATCACATGTCTTTTTACATTTTTATCCTTGTCTTTTAAAAACAATTGGCAATCATGATTTTGATGCACAGATATGTGTATCTATTTCAGTATCTGTAGAACTGGAACATCTCCAGCCACACCCTTTCCTCTTTCTCTTTTTCATACTATGAAACCTCCAAGAAGGAGGGAGCCCACTGAGAAAGTGTCCTTCTTCCAGAACTGCTATTGGACCTCTTGTATCATCTACTCAGTTCCTGTCACAGCAAGATAGATAAATTGCCTTATACAGGAGGGAGCGAGTTCTCAGAACACAGTTTAAGACTAATTTCCCATTAAGCACACACACACACACCATGCATACACATATGGACAAACCCATTGTTATCAAGTCAAAGTGGTTAACCACTCATAAGTGACCCATAGAACAGAACCGAAGTACTCCTTAGAGCTCTGAAGGCAGTAATTCTTCCTGGAGGGAACTGGTCTGACCTTCCTCCTGCACACCAGCTGATGGGTTCAAACAGTCAACCTTTGGGTAAGCAGCTGAGTATTTAACTGCCGGAACTACCAGGGGCCCTTTATTTCCCCAGGATGTTTGCAATTTAACAATTCTTGGTTGAGGTTAGTTAGGAGAAAAGTTTACTTTAATGTATGCATATGTTATTTATAAGAAACTAGCACAAACTTAGATAACTTTTGCAGCTACACTTTACCTAAGAAATCTCTTTCTTGATAAGATTTCCACAGAACTGTAACAGTCTAGCAGTGTATCAAACAATTTGCATTTAAACGTGATAATCAGAGGGGGAAAAGATGCTTTAACGTATAAAGCTCAGATCAAGAATACATTGTACATGCAAATGTGCTGATTTAGATGCAGAGGATGAATTCTAACAGTGGGGCAACCATAGAAATTAAGACTAACACTTTCTTGAGTGCCCAGTAATGTCAAATTGCAATTGAACACCTATAGAAATAAATGTGACAACCAAATGGTGATCAAATGACTCTATTATGCTCTGTGAGGTTTCGCTGCATTCTAAATGAATTCAGAATGATGACATACCAAGAGGTGCTGAAGTACTTCAGACACACACTCTTAGTCAACTGCATGTGGTTAAATAAAACTCCATGGAACATTGCTGAAATAAAATTAGTTTTTCCTATTCAGAAGGAAAGAAAAATTTATTTTTTCCTTGTACAGTTTCATCACAGTGAGGAGTTTTCATCAAAGTCCTTGGTTGGCTTTATTTTTAGGAAACTCTGGCAACTCTAAGTCTGCTATGCATGCTTTTGCAGCTAAACTTGTGACCTCACCTTTATTATGCCCAGTGGCATTTATTAAGTGGCATTCTCGGTGTCTACTATGGAAAGCCGTGGTGACCCAGATCAGTGAACTTAGAAACAGGAGATTTTGTGTTACCAATTTCCAGTAAACTGAGGATATAGGACACTTTGATTAGTCAAATATAATTTAATTAAATGGTAACACTATTTATTTGAGATAAATAATAAAAATAACTTATAGACGTAAATTACAAAATAATCATAGAAATAAATTGCAGTAAAATTCTACTTATATTCCAAGTTGCTATTTTTTTCTTTGGTGAAAGATGTGAGTTTAAAACTATGAAGCAAATTTCAAAGAAATTAGTAGAAATAGTATTATTAGAAATAGTAGCCCCCCAGAGGATGATTTACCTGGGGGGTTAAGTTTACTTTTATCATAGTTTGAAGAAGCAGGCACTGAACCAGGGCAACTCAGTGAATTACATGTCAAACCGTGCAGTAGACGAGGCTGGGTCCACAGAGATAGCAGAAGTGTATGGAACTGGAATGGGACACTAATCCTGCTGTCAACAGAGGGGGAACCAAATGAAGCAGGCAGTGTAATGTTTTTTATAGTCCAAGAATGCTAAACTTGTGATCTTACCTTTATTGTCCCCAGTGGCATAAACTTTGCTCATGTTTTTCCCATACTACTACCAAGGAATTAGAACCAGCAATACCATGCAAGATTTTAAAATTCTGATTTTGTCATTTACTCTATAGGAGATGACATGGTTGGGGCTAAAATCTCTGTAAAAGAAAGTTTTCCAAGCTGAAATGTAAAGATACCACTATGAGATGATATAGTAAATTTATATGGTCCTTCTAGTTATAATTCCTTATGTAATGTATCATAATTCAAGATTCTGTCCCTGTGTCTATTATTCCATTTTGGAGAGAGTTTTCCATCACAGGTTTGCAAAACTCAAGCCCACCACTCCCAATATTTCAGTTCTGACTCACAGTGACCCTGTAGGGCAGAGGCAAACTTTTCTTGTGGGGTCCCAAGGCTGTAACTCTTTAGAAATAGAAAAGCTCATCTATGTCTTTCCTGGTTAGAGGATTAAGGTGGTGAGGCTCAACTCAGGCCGTCGTAGAGACTGTTGATCACAATGCCACCTGTGTTTCCTTGTGGGCATCTTTAAAACCATTTGGTTAAATCAGGTGATTCAAGGCATTGTCTCCATCAAAGTCATTCATCAAAGTCATATAACAGAGCCATCAAAGTCATATAACAGAGCCATCTGGAACACAAAGGGAAGTCTCAGGAGCATTGGCAGAACATGCCTAGATCTCTGCCTCCAGTGGTGGGGGTTGCAAAGAGCAGTCACCCCAGAGACTAAGATGATCAGCGCTAAGATAGGAGACTCCTGCTCTTCCTCTGATGCAAGGTTATGAGGCTGGGAGACAGAGCCACCGAGCTGCTGACTTCTTGTTCACAGCACAGAAGACAAGGCACCCCTTGGTGGAGGGGAGGAGGACCAGAGGGAGACTTGGCTTCTGGCTAAGGAGAGGGGTAGCTGTGGACCATTAATGGTATCCTTACTGTTTACTAAACCTGAATTATTGTAACTTAGTAACTCCCCCAAGAGGCTCTCTTAATTGTGAGTGTTGTCTATGAGTTTTGTGTGTCCATTGGAAGGAATCCCTAAGCCAGCAGAGTTGTAGAGTGCTGTGAAAGAGACAGTTCATGTGAAAACAGACAGATAAAGGGTGATGGAGCATGCAGGCACTTCTGATAAGTGCCTCATGGCAGTAGGGGAGCAAAAGAAGGCCAGGTATACTCTCTCGTCCCCCCCCCCCATTGCCAACACTATTTACTGCACACTAAGGTGTTGAGTTTTTTAAAGTTTATCAAGTAAAAGATATGTAAGTTAAATTGTCTAGATATTACATAGCTATGGTTACTATACCTATTATTTTAATGGGCTTTCCAAAACCCAGGTTATAAGGAGCTAACTATCTCTGCAAGCTGAATTACTTCAGAATTTTAACATCTTGAATCACAGTTTCTCTCATGGTTTGAATTTCCCAATACCCTTTATGGACCCCATTTTATTCAAGGGTGTTCCAGGAAGTTTGTGGAAAAATTCAATTACAACTTGGTGAATTTTTTTTTTCACGAACATTTTAAGGAAGACCCTCTCATGCAAACAGGAGCAATTTGTTTATCAAGAAAGCCTGTTGGCATGGTGGTTTCAGCATTGGACATCTCACAAGATCAGAGTTTCAAGCCGACGCAGTTGCTCAAAGGAAGGAACCAGGTTGTCTGTTTTATTAAGGTTCACAGCCTCAGAAATCCTGAGAAGCAGGTTCTCTGTCCTGTAAATGCCATGCTGTACAACTGTGATCGAGTCAATTCTGACTCATCAGGACCTGACACAGGACTTTTGAGATTGGAAATCTGGAGACCAGACAGCCTCATCTTTCTCCTCCAGTGGCCTGTAGATTTTAACCACTGACTCCCGTAATTCCTTTGCTGAACAGTGTCGCCAGGTCCTCTTTCACGTTTCTGTACAGTGGTAATATTTTTACTACATGTACTTATTTCTGAAAATATGCTAATTATTCCATGTACATTATCTACTTATTTTCCAGATTTTTCTTTGCATCTTCATTATCTACTTTTACAAAGCATATCTGTGCCCCACTGACATAGACAATTCTTACAGTTTTCTGAGCCCTCTAAATCTATAGATAGAAAGACATATATTCAGTATTATAAACTACACTATAATGTTTGTTCTGATAAGGAAGACTGATACCTTTAAAAGAACATGACTCAGCATTAACAGATCATTCTAGAATGTCTATGGTCTTCATAGAAATTAATTTTATCACTTATCATTATCACCTGCGATTACAATGTGGAAAGAGAAAATGCTAGAAGTGATGATTGCATAATGGTGCTTCAAAAAGTCTGTGGAAAAAGATAATAGAATTTTCCCACAGACTTTTTGAAACATCTCCCACCTCCCTCACAATACATAAATCCAAGCATGTACTTTCTCCTACACACAGGGCATTCATAATTGCTGCTGATTCAAACTCGAAAATGATTGAGCTTTTGTCCTTTTAGCTTAAATAGCTCCCTTTTGTTTAAGTGTTCCATGAGCAATAGAAATATGGGAGTTTTTGTTTTTGTTTTTTTCAAATTACTTGGCTCAGTCTTTCTCCGGAACCATTTATCATGCCTTAGTCTGACCACTCATCAGCGATCAGTGCACTGTAGAGAGGCCAGTCTCTGTGAGAGAGACTGCATCAATTGAGAGACACACAATTCCAGATGGATTTACCATAGGGTGGCTTCTAACAATTTTTATTATCTCACATTTTCTTGTTGTTCCATTGACTGACTGGCTCCCTAACTAGAACGTAAGAGCCATGAGAGCAGAGTCTATGTCAATCTTGTTCTCTTCTGTTTCCCTTCTTCCTGTGCTGATAGTGGACATACATGGTACACAATATTTCCTGTGTGAAAAATATATGCTGTAAGCTGGTTTGTGGAGCAAATAAACACATTTGCTAAGTGTGGGGCAGCCCACTCCTTAGGGCAGTCATTATTTACACAGCTGCTTAGATGGAGAGCGTAAGATCTCTTAGTATATTCCGATGATTTTTTTCCTAACAAAAGTTCAATAAAATCATTGGGAAAAAAAAAGTTCAAGGCCAGTGGAGCTTTCCTGTCTTCTGAAGAATAGGACCAGAGTCATGTGTTCTTTGGGAGGGTAGTAGTCAGTGTGGCGTGGAGCATCTTGCTGTTCCAATCTACAAGGAGCACATTAAAAATAAGATGCTCATGGGCTCAGGTTTCCATTCAGGACTCCGAATGTGAAGTACAGAACTTTGAATTGCCCTGTGCCTACTAAAGAAGACAGCCTTCTTTTGTTGAAAGAGGGAATTGTATTTTCATCTTCAGCCTCTCTGCTTTTCAAGCTCCCCATGGAAATCCTCTAGAAGGACTGCTCCTGATGACCCTTGTGAAGACAGTAGAAGAGGTCCACTGAATTTCTCAAAGCAGAGCCGAGCTTGAGAAGTGTTGCTTACCTGGACGACATAATTTACTATTTAAATTTGCAGCATTCTGACTTGAGAGAACTCTCATTTAATCCAGAGAATAAAAAATTATTCATTTCTGATAAGAAACATAAAGAAGTAAGTATGCAGTATGCAGCAAAATAACAACCCGTGCTCTTCCCCTGATTAATAAAATGAGTGGATGCCATATTATTAATGTGTCCTGAAGCTGCTTCCCTCCAATTCTTTCGGAACTGACTTTCCTCGTGGATGGAACCTCTTCTCTCTGGCTTTCTTGTTTCTCTCTCATTTAAATCCTCTTACTTTGGGCCATGCTTCTAGCAAGGACTGTGGAGATGCGGTAACTTTCAGAATTCACAAGTGGACTCTTCTCTTTTACAATCGTCCCACCCTCCCTCTCTTTCACTCCTGCTGCTGGCAGTTAGAGCCCCGAAAATCAGAGAACAGGGACGTTCTACCCACGTTCAGCTCCATATTCGGATCCCGATCCCGCGTCCGGCACTGTGTTCCACTCTGACCGTGTCCAGAGACCGCACTCTGTGGAGTCAGAGGGCTCGAAACTTAACCAAGCCTTAGACCTACTGGCCCTCAAACTCAACCTAGGGCCTTTTGTAACCGGATATTAATTTTGTAACAATGTTGCCACAATTGTGCTTTTGTTTTCTCCCGTTTTACTTGCCTGACATGTAATCACTTAGGCTAACTTCAAGGTGTGTGACTTAATGGTATATTTATTTTCTTTGCTCTATCTCTAAAATATCACAGAGTGCACTTTCCCAAATTAAAAGCGCAGTAAATTGTGCTGTTCGTGACAGTCCTCATGGTGATTTTCCATATTATCTTGCATTTTACAGTGATCCATTTTAAGCACTTTTGCTAGCACTATCACTGCCACTTGATGGATGCTCAGATGACATTATACTCTATATATAGTATTGCTATTCATATTAAATAATACGCCATTGGTAGGCCAAATCATCTGTATCAGTTCCCATGTATATAAACAACAGCTTGGGCCATAAAATACTGTCAACGTTCAGAAATGGATATTTCCCAGAAAACATCCTGCCTCGGGGTGTGAGCAGGATTCTAAGCTTAGGCCCGTTTTATGATTCATCTGACCTGCCAACTTTGTGATTTTGTCATTCTCAACTGAACTTTGAAATCATTTTGAGTTTTCTACTTTTTGAAACTTTGCACCAAAAGTGAGAATATATTCTAAACTTTGCACATAAAGTGAGGCAGTATATTTTATACTGTCTTAGTGTCAATTTGCTAAATCTAATTTCCATGAAATAGGTTGATCTATTGCAATTTGTGAGTCCACATTTTAAGTTAAAAAATCACACATCTATACCTGAGTTAGAGGTGATCACAATTAGTTGCATCTTCTAAAATCAGAAAAATTCTCTAATTACTTAGGCATAATTGCTTGAAAGTAGGAATTTGAGATGGTTTATAACAATCTTCTTTGTAAGCACCACAGTATGCTTTTCCTGGGCTGATTCCTGGGCATTCGTTGGGGACATACTTGCCTTCATTTACCTGACATTTGCAGTAAAGTTGTTTGCACAGCTGTTAATTGTTCCCTTTTATTGTTCACTACATATTTGCAAGTTGGTGTCACTATTTTAATTCATATGGTTTCTTACTTGAATTATTGAATAACAATTAGAAGGTATGAGGCTGTGTGCATTATATATGTGAATCATGGTGAAAATATACATAGCTGACAAAACATGCACTATCTCTGTAACTGCTACAAGTATAATTTTGTGGCAGGGATTGTGTTCCTTAAGTTAAACTTTTAACTTTAAAAGGATCCTTCTTCTAACCTTCCACTATTATGAACGAATCATTCCATTATCATCAGAATTCACTCAGTGACTCTTGGTAACTATAATCTTTGGTTTCTGTTTTTTTTTTTTTTTTGCTTAATTTTTAGGCAATTTTTGACCATTTGTGATTGACTTATTCCACTGCATATAATGTTTTCAAGGTTCATCAATATTGTTTCATGGCTGATAGTAAATGACTAGCTTCATTTAAATGATCTTCTGACTGCTGTTGAGTTAATTACTCACATAACTGATAACTATAGTTAGTAAGTCTTTATATTAGATGTTTTCTCTGCAGGCAGCTCTTACCTGCGTGGACTTGGGCTAAAAATGTAGGCTCTGAAGGAAGGAAAAGGGAGCAATCTGTGGCACATTCAGAAATCCAAGACTGCTGCCACTGACAGATGCATATTCAGATTCTGAATTGTGGAGAGAATCATCATCTTTATTATGACCAATTTGTGTTCTTAATTTAAATTTAATATGTCTTATGCTCATATAATTTTTTTTTCTTTTTGGGCATCACTGCTTTCCAGTGTAGGAGTAGGAGTAGGAGGCCCAGCTCCACTGCTGGAATTGAACTTCCGTCCCAGTGGGCCGCAGTCCCGCGCACAACCACTATGCCACTGGGGCTCAGCCCATGGTCACGTAATTTTAAGATTAGTTTGATTCTTTAGCATTTTGTAAATTATGAACACAGGACACGAA
Organism: Nesogale talazaci; assembly: GCA_004026705.1. Taxonomy (NCBI): domain Eukaryota; kingdom Metazoa; phylum Chordata; class Mammalia; order Afrosoricida; family Tenrecidae; genus Nesogale; species Nesogale talazaci. The sequence continues at coordinate 203,432 of PVJH01001177.1, read as the reverse complement.
TGTACATCTTACTTTCTTTCAGGTAACATTACAATTAAAAATAATTTGTAAGAATTGATTGTCTTTAGGCAGTGTCTTGTCAATCCTTATTCATAACAACTCCACATTTCAGAGTAGATTATCCAAGAGCATTCTCTAGCCTGTAATAGTCTAGAGAATGAACCCAGGTGGCACAATGAGTTAAGCTTTGGGCTGCACATGAAAGGTCTGTGGCTCCGACTCATCACATGTTCTATAGGTGAAATAAGAGACTGTGCTCCCATAAGGATTTAAAGCCACAGAAACCCCAAGGAGCAGTCCTAACCTACACGATGACCTCCCTAAGAGTTGGAATTCACTGGGCAGCTGTCGGCTTCATTCTCTTTAGAGAAACAGATCACAATGCATTTCTCCCATGGAACTGCTGGAGCCACTCCATAGGCTCAACCAACCAACCTTTCATTTAGCTGCTCAGGTCTTTACCCATCATGCCACCAGGGCTCCCTCAGTGTTACTTACCCATGAGTCAATTTCCCTTTTAAAAGAAGTTCATACATGACTGACTCTTTAACACTTTTCTTTTTTATTTTCCTGTGTGAATTTGCTTAATATTCTTGAGACTAAAGCAGTTGGTGCTTGGCTATCAGATAAAATTACACGAGTTTGCACCCACCATCCACTTGTCCATTTGTCTTACTATGGTGACTTCTCTGTTGTGTGGGAGCTGGATGCTTTGCCCAGGGGATTTCAAATACTGTCAGGGTCACCCAAGGCAAACCGATTCCAGCAGTTTCCAGACTTTTGTGAATTGAATCGTGTTGCCCAAAAGATATGTCGTAACTTCTAACCCCCATGCAGCCATGATGATAGAGTGGTATCAGGGTTGGGTTGCTAAACAAAAGGTAGACAGTCCTAACCTGCCAGCGAACATGGCTGAAAATAATTTGTAATCTGATTTGGTAATGATTACCCCCTGCAGTCCAACTCACGGTAAGTCAAGGCAATCTAATACATGGTTTCTTAGACTGTAAGTCTTTACCAGAGTACATCACGACATCGTCCTCCAAGCAGAGTGACCCAGGAGGGCTTGTGACAGCAGCCGTATGGTTAGTGGCCTCGTGTGGCTGCAGAGCTGCCCAATGGTACCAGCATGCTCTGCCCTGTCTCATAAAGCAGTCGAGTCTGTATCAACTGTCCTATGACAGAATGTAGGGTCATGGGGAGTTGGAATAAATTCAAGGGCACATGGCAATAATATACTCTGAATATTCCATTTGGAAATGGAACTTTCTCATGTAAATAAAATCACATCAGTGCAGGATGTGTCTTAAGCTTATCACGTTTGAGGTATAACATGACTAGAGTAGATATGGAAAACAAAAACAAAAATTAATCACAGAAAGAAGAAGGTAGACTCCATGCCATCTGCCGCTCATCCAGAAAACAGAAACTGCAAAAGAGATAAGTACCTTTTGACAAAACTGAGCCAACAGAGGAGGAATCTTCCTCTAGATCTGGTACCCTGAGTTTGAACATCTAGACTCCTGAACAGTGTGTCTTTGCTAAGTCCATCTAGTTGTGGTATTTCTGCTATGACAGCACTAAATAATGAAGACACAGACCAGTACAAATTGGGATAAAGCTCTGGAGTTCAAGTTTTGAAAATCAGCCAATGATTGATTTTGCTTAATACAAATGACATATGGAATGTTATAAGACCTTTAAGAGCCCCCAATAAAATCTTTAAGAAATAAAAAGTCTTCAGGACAATAGCAGAACATTTCTTGATAAAGGGTTAGCTGAGCAGCCTTGACTAGAAAGTCCTCACAGATACAGCATAGGGCTGACATCAGGGCACTCCTCACACAAACCGAGGCTCAGAGAGATGCCTCGAGACCAGGGGACATTTCAGTTTGTTATACATAAAGTTGACATGGGAGAGAGATAAGTAGAAGGAAAATAATAAAAGCAAGGTTCCTATGGGTTTTCTTGTCACATTAATTTTATTCAACTAGTTTGAAAGGATCTGATTTACAGTAGTCTTCATGATGCTAATTTCTTTTCTGCCTATATTTCTTTTTTTATACTTTCATGCAATTTTAGAGAGTCAAACACTTTAGCACCAGGGGGAGAAGCAGAAAGAACACTGTCCACGTGTAGTGTGTCTGCTTGTGATCTGCCAGAAGAGAAGGAAGCACCTCTCCAAAGAATAATAAGGGAGGTCCACTGCACTCTTTAGCATCCTAGTTGGGAGAGAACTGACGTCATGCGTCATTCCCTCTCTGGCTTCTTTCTGCTTTATCCTCTCTCCCTGTCCATGCATTGATACATCGGAACATGGGTATCTTCGTGTCCCTGCATGTGTTCTCATGGGCACATTCTCTTTTCATCTAGAATTCATACATACATCTGATCAGTTCCTTATATTTCAACAAGCATCATGCAGACCATTTATGCTTTTAGAACTAAGGAAAATGAGAAAAGAGATTAGGGAATCAGTAGTACCCCAAGAAACAAAGAAGTTTGTCTTGATTCAATCATTTCCGATAAATCATATTTGCTTGTTTCTATGACTAATGAATGCAGTATGGAAATTATCCACACTCCGGTAGCAAACTGGATGCAAAGCCATTCGCTGAGAGCCTTGAATAAGAAATTCAGCATTCGTTTATTTTAAATGCAAATTGTAGAATCTGAGTAGGACCAGAGTGTCAGAGTAAAAGGGTGTGTTTTCAAGCATTGCAGAAAGCTGTCATGGCGACAAGAGGGCATAGCAGCTTATTTTATAAAAATAAATCTGAATGAGAGAGTGAGTCAGGCAGAGGTTTGCGATTTTACTCCTGTCAATGGTAGATGCAAAATATATCTTGATCATTTTTGTTATCAGAATCTGAGAAAAAAAGCATTTGCAGATTCAGATAATAGGAAAAAAAACAGCTTACAGAGGTATAAAAAAAAATTGGAGCCCCCGGGCTGAGCTCGGTGGTGCAGTGGTTGAGTGCGGGACTGTGGCCCACTGAGTTGGCAGTTCAAATCCAGCAGCAGCGACTCTGGGTGTAGCTCCCACGACCACCAGAGGGCAGTAGTACCCCCCAAATTTGACCCCCCCAAAAAATTGGACCCATGTGGCTGTTGATTTTTTAATATTTTCTAATTTATAGGTAATTTTTCTAGCATCAGAATTTCTTTCCATCCCCACCCACCCACCCACCCATAATAAATCTAGTGAGTTCTGACTTTCATTCATTTCAGTGTCTTAGGTTTTGTAAGGAAAATTTTGCATGCTACTCCTACCCCCTGCTTCCAAGCATACACACAGTGTATTTTTTAGTAACTCCTCTTGCTTACCATACACTTGAATATGTATCAAAGGCAAGGGGATATGTTGGAACTTAAAGAACAAAATTAATTGGAAATCAACCCTAAATAATCGGGCAATCGTCTAAAGGGGGGTGGGCTCTGCCCTCTCTAGGTTTGAGTGCATTAATGTGTCACTATGATTCCTTGGAGAAGCCTGGGGTTGAAGCTCTGCTCTGGGCCAAGGCGTTCCTGCAGCTACTGCCTTGATTTCTGCAGGGGCCAGACCCCAAAGCCCTCAAGCTCAGCAATTAAGCTTAATTGGCTAGCAAGTGTCCTTGGGGGATTTTGGAGGCATCTAATTAGCAGCAAACAGTTGATATTCAATCAGTGTGTTCTTTCACTTTCTCCCATATTTAGACTTTGAACTGGATGGAAGTTTAAAGGTCGCTTTCCCATCATGGTGTGAATTTTGATGTGGAATGACTGGGTAAACAGATGGTGTCTTTTCCAAGATGGAAATATTGGTTTCCATTCTAAGATAACATAGGTGAATTCCTCTCAGAAATCTTATGTTCTCCTTAGTGGGAAAACTAGATTTAAGAATTTAGTCTGTCAAACGATTTTTTTTTTTTTTGGATGGCTGATTTGATTCTTCACTGAAGATTTTACCCTTGAATTGTTAAAAAAAAACAGAAAAGAAAAGAAAAAAAACAGCTGTCATTGCATAGAATTCTAATTGTCGAAATACATACATATCAAGGCACACCTGTGTTCCTTGGAGATTTGAAAGGCTGAATTTTCAGAAGTCGAGCACCAGGCCTATTTTTTGGAGGTGTCTAGGGAGAAGAGATTAGGATATGAGCCTTTAGGGGAAGGGTTTAGCATGTTCTGCATTCACACACTTTGTGCAGGCTTGATGGATAAGCTTCGGAGTGCTAAACTCAAAGTCCACAGTTCGAATCCACTAAGGGCTCTGTCGGAGGAGACTGCTTGTTCACTTAAGGGTTGACAGCCTCAGATCTCCGACCCCGTGTCCATGTGAGTCAGGGACAGTTCCAGAGCAGTGAGAAAAGGATTCTCCTTGGATTTCCTATTGGTTTGCTTCTTAGCCGCTATCCGATGAGCCCTAACGTATGATGATACATGTCCACAGAAGGAAACCCTGCCTGATTATACACTATGCTCATGAGAATTTGAGGCCTTGATCATTATGATAAATGACTTATCCATGGATGAATTTTAGGACGTTGATTGGTAGGCCTTTCTTTGTAGTCAGTCCTAATTTAGGTGCTCCACTGAAACTTGTTCAGCAATATGTTATTCACCATTGACAGAGAGCAGTTTCTGCACCTGAGGTTCTTTGACTAAGAAGGCAAGCCAGGGCTCCTGACTGGAAAAGGAGAATTCTCTCACTGTACCGCCTCCCTGAGAGTACAAAGAAGAGCGAGCTCATTGCCATTGAGCCTGTTCATGCGCAGGAGAGAACTCTGGGTGGGTTTGAACTGCAGTCTTTCAGGTGATAGTGTTCATTACTTCTTGGAGAATGTAGTATGGGAAAATAGAGGCTTGTTAATATTTCTAAGGAATTGATCATGGAATTTTAGTCAATCCCTGATACAATTTTAAGCCGATGGAGTATGGAACATTTTCAGGGTTGTGGTTCACTGATGTATAGTTTGTCAGAAAGCAGACATATACACTATGTTCAATTTGCTGTATTTCTGGTTCTAGGTTGAACATTCCTGAGCACTAAGATGTACTTGCTGAGTATGCAGTATTGTCACACTGCTTTGCAAAAAAGAGCATCTTATGTTGGAGGAGGTTGTATCATTAGTATGTAGAACTGTGTCAAAGCGATAGAAGAATGTTCTGCTGATTATTTATAAATGTACTAGATCCTATATAAAGGTTTATATAAAATCTAGGAGAACAGTTGTTAATGTCCAAGACATTTCAACACTGCAGACATTTATCTTTCTGAAAGAATATTTTGCTTTTTCCCCTTCCATTGCTTAAACCCTTCAGCAGATTATTTTATACTCTGACACATAGAACCTTAGCTACCCTTCACCAAGCTTTATCTGAGCACTTCATCCCTGGCCAAGGCCTTTATATGGCTTTCTTTGAATCCTGACCTTTCTCTTAACAGAACATCCCTTGGGTTTGTCAAATTTTCTCTCCAAACCAAAATTTTCAGAAACACATTGCCTATACACTGTATTTATTTTTCTTTTCACTTTCTTTTTTTCAGCCTCATCCCAACTATTCAATGGAAATATCTGGAATATTTGAGTATTAATACCTGTAGCTATTGACAAAGCAGAACCATAGGACATATTTTATTTTTATTTTGTGTGGAATTTTGCACTCTTGCTTTAATTAGGGCTGGTTGTAGAAGGGAGTGGTAATATTTTCAGCAGCACTATAAGTCTCTCCTTTCAGATTTAGCTGCTGAAGAGAAGAAGCTGATGCTGATACAGGCCTAACAAGATGAAGAATTCATTCAGCCTTAGACCTGGCTGGATATTAGAGTTTCCTAAATCCATAAGCTTTCTTAGTTTTACGTGTTTTTCACATTCTTTCTCTGTCCTGGTGGCATGTTGGTTAAATGTTGGTCTGATAACAGAAAAACACCAAGAGAAATAAGGAAATCTCTAGTCCTGCTAAGATTTAGAGTCTTGAAAATTCACAGGGGCTGTTTTGCTCGGTCCTATAGGGTTGCCCTGAATTAAACATAACTCAAAGGCGATGCGTTTGGTTTCTGATTATCTGGTATGGTATCAGGAAGGGGCATAAGCCTAACTGCTTCAGGTTAATTTACTTATTTAGATTTTTCATGTTTTAGAAAAACACACCCACAATTAGTTTATTTTTAACTTGCTCTTTGTATCCTCACTTTGTTCCACTCCACCAGACACATACTAACAAGGGTTTCCATGACTGTATTCTTGAAATGCTTGTCCTGTAATGCTATCTGTCACAGTGGTGTACATCATTTAACTCTTACAAAAAGTCCTGCATCTTATCCACTTTTTTTGAAGAACACTTATCAAACAGTCTGACAGTAAATCATTTGCTAGGTTAGGAATGATTGAAAGGGTCATATATATGACTGATTAAAGGGATGGATGAATGGATGAATATATAAATGGATCAAAGTAGTTGCTTCTCTTCTATATTATCAATTTGCATTTTTCTTTTGTCCTGACAATACAGTTGGTGATGAGTATGAATGCCCTTTAGGAAACAATTAGTAGAGAGATAGTAAACAATAGACTGCACCAAAGAAAAACTTATTATAAACCCTCTGATTGTTATTTTAAGACATTCATATTACACAAGAGTCCTTACAATTACTCAGGACAGTTTTCTACATTATGGAGAATTTTGCAAGGCTTAAAGCAAAAAATAACAACATTTTAATAAGAGAGCTAAAAGCAAAACAAAACCCAGTTAATGTATTCTTTTGATTGTGATCACCCTTAAAGCTCATTGTTCTAGTTTATTTTAGTGCATATAAAAATGAATCTGTGACTTGATGAATTAATGAAGTAAGGAACTGTTTTGTGGTGGCAGACACTTAGAGCGGACAATGTATTTTCGTTTTCTAAAGTATGTATCACCCTCAGAGCAGATCAAGTTAATTGAAGTTGAATGATAGGTTTGGTATCCTACTACCTAGGATTTTTAAGGCTGTATAACAATCCAGGAAATATAGTTGACTCTCAATTAAGTAACATGGTTCAACTGTGATATTGCATAACTAAAATATGAAGCCACAAATGGTGTAGGACAAAACATTTACATGGTAAATTTAGGCTGTGAAAGGGTATTTTCTCTGTGTGTGTGTGTGTGTGTGACACAGAGAGAGAGAGAGAGAGAGAGAGAAAGTGAGTGAGAGAGAGAGAGAGAGAGAGAGAGAGAGAGAGAGAGAGAGAAGAGCAAACAGCAGATCTGGGAGTAGAGGAGGTATAGTTGAGTCTTCTCACTTGTAACATTTAATAAAATTCAATCTGTTGGCTATAGAGTAATATCTTTATAAAATGCAGGGCATTTTTCTTATAGATCTATAGAGTTCTTTTAAAATAATTCCTAAGGAGAAAAAAGTCTCATTTCATAAAAGTCAATGTATTTTTTAATGATTTTACAGAGAGTACCTTCATAGCATAAAGAATTATTGTTAATTTTCTTTGTTGACTATTACCTCCTGTCTTCAGGGAATTATTTTCTGCAAGTTCCATGCAACTGTATATGCGCAATACCTAGAGTAGAAATGCTAAACAGGCTTCCTATGTTTTATGAAATAAGACTTTTCCTCTCTTTGGACGTTTATTGGGAGTCTATTTTCTAGAGGTGTCTCTCACACAATGTCTATTGTCTCAGATCAGAGACTTCTGTCTTCTGCCAACTTTCATGAAATTGCCAACTCATTTGTTATCTGGGAAAAAAGGGTAATTTGTCATACACGTCATACTAATGGAGAGTAAATAAAAACCAACACCATTGCATGGAGTCCATTCTGACTCACCGTGATCCTAGAGAACAAAATAGAACTGCTCCCATAGAGTTTCAAGGATATAATCTTTACAAAAGCAGACTGTCACATGCATGAGGCGGTACCCCCAAAGTAGGAATTATTTTTATTTTTCAATGTTATGTAATTAAAAAAATTTCTGCCAAAACAACCTTCTCACTTCCAAAGTTCTTCCATTGCACTTAATACATGTGTCTAATCTGTGTTTCCATTCTTGGAAACAATTTTTTCAAACTTATCTATTTGAAAGGCAGACAGCACCTCCCATCACAGCACCACCTTCACTTCTACTTCATCAAATGGTTGTCATTTCATCCTTTTCTTCATTCATGGAAACAAAATGAGGTTGCACAGAATGAGGTCAGGTGAGTAAGGTGCATGGGGCCAGGAGGCATGCTGTTATTTTTATTTATTTGTTTTTTGCCCCAAACTGACACACTGAAATAGCTGGGTGAGCAGCTTCATTGTCGTGGTGGCAAATCCAGTCTCCCAGCTGCCACAAACCAGGGCTTTTTTTGTAGCATGCTTCTTCACAATCTTTTCAGAACTTCTAAAGAGGAAGCTTGATTGATAATTATCACCCTCTATCATAAAAGTGACTATCAGGAGTTTTTGTGTATCCCCTCTTGTGTGGTGTGCATGTTTGTGTGTCTGTGCATAGACAAATGCATATACATATGAAGACACAGACACGTACACACATGCACGTGTATGCACACATGCTTACAGAGACATAGTCATGTACATATACATCTACATATACATAGTCACATGGGAGGGTTAAGCATTGATCTTCTAATCATCAGGTCAGTCATTCAAATCCACCAGAGACTTGGCAAGGCAAAACTGAGACTATCCGCTCCCAGAAAGATTTACATCTGGGAAACCATATATAGACTTCCTATGACTCAGAATTGAATAGCATGGCAGGGTTTGACTTTGAAGAGAGAGAGGGATCAGTTTATTTCAAGAAAGTGACTGACACAGTTATAGAGACTACTAAGTTATAAGTACTTGGCTCAGATAACAGACTGAAGGCTTCTCCCAACACATCTTTGCAGGGACTGCTGGCCTCCAAATCAGCAGGTCAGATAGCAGGCTCCTGGGCTTCTGTCACTGCTGGTTCAAAATTGGCAGGTGCGTTGATGGTAAGCTGAATGACCAATTTAAGAATACAAGATCCAAATTAAGAAGGGCTAGAGAGAGCTTTGCCCCAAACAATAAAATAGTACATAACGACTTACAAGAGACCTCGTTATATAAATGTTTACATTATATTAGCTCTGAACAAGGGTGATTATGCCAACATAAGTAAGTGAAAAACTACTGAGAATCATAGCCTAGCTAAATTGACACACAATGTTAACCATGATAGCAGGCAAATACTTTAACCGCTCTGCCACCAGGACTCTTTAGTTGTGAGCATATTACTTTTAGTCTTGTGATGTAGAATAAATTAATTTATGCTTTGATTCTAACAAATTCTTGTCATATGTTGACAGTCCTCTTATTGATGACTGAGTTGTTTTATAGTAAGTTTAGAATCATGCTAAAAAGAAATGCTTTATTATGATATGGTCTGTACATTTATTCAGTGTTGCAGTGAGGGCAAAATTACATTTGCATAATGTATTGCATAGCATCTAAAAGTCAGTACACTGCATCTTTTAAAAAAGCATGGTGCTTTTTTTTTGAGTTGAACATTTTACATTGAATAAAAAGTAATCTCAAAGTAGAACAGTTCCAGATTTAAAAAAAAGTCAAATTTTCAGATACTTTCTACTGTAATGAAAACAAAACCAGCCGATTGCTTTCGTGTCAATTCCAGCTCAGAGTTACTCTTCAGAACAGATTAGAACTGCCTGGTAGGGCTTTCCAGGCTATAATCTGTATGGAAACAGACTGACTACAAGTTTATAACACAGACATTGGTAAAAATAATCTTTCCTTAAGGACTTAAATAAAGACATAATTATCTTTTTATTTAATTCTGTAGATTTCAGTGATTAAGCATGAAGATTTTGTTACTATACTTAAGAATGTTAATACTTGAAAATTAGAAATTCTATGATTTTTTTTCTGTATGCAAGTTGGAATTTTAATGTTAATATAGTATAGTTGGTGACTGATATAATGCCGATAGTTATTGCCTCCACTATTTAGTGCTGCTATAAGAGAAATACCACAAGTGAAGGTTATAACATAAATTTATTATTTCCCACTTTAGGAAGTTAGAAATCTGAATTCAGTGTGCCACTTCGAAAGGGAGCTTTCTCCCCTCTGTCATCTCTAGGAAAATATCCTCCCGTTTCAGCATCCATGAGTCTGGTGTTCCATGAATTTCTCTGTCTCTGAACCTTAATCTTCCCCTTGGTTTAAAAGGTTCTCAGCAGAGTGACAGTACAGCCAGAGGGCACGCTGGCTGAGTGGCTCTGCATCCTTGAGGGCACTGAGGTCCCGCTTTCTCTGCTCATTTCATTCCCGTTTTCTGTAGTCCACACCCCACGGTTGCCACCTAAGGGTGTTGCATTCCACATTATCCCTTTTACATAAGATAAATTCATGGTGAATAATCATATTATGACATGCCTGCCAAATTCAAGTTGTACATAACTGCCAAACTACTGTGAATCTTGCTACAGCCATGGCATATTGCACATATTTGGGGGAAACATAAGTCAATCCATACATGAATAAATGTTTGAGACCAATGAATTAATTCGATTACCTGGTATATCTCTACGTCTGTTCCCACCCCACACCCGTAAGTTACATAGTCCTTTACTATGCTAACTCAGTTTTGTGCTAGCTTGGCTGGCCCAGGAGTCTTATCGTTTGGCTGTATCAGCCTGCGCTGAGGTGATCTAACACAGTGCAAACAACTCCATGGTGGAATCTGCTGTGAGCAGCAAACCAAGTCCAAGGGAACAGGGCTGATTGCAACCTCTTGTCTCAAGTCCCTGCCTTGCTGCCATGGAAAGGATGTTTCCTCAGTGGGTGTCCTACAGCCCTTTCAGCCAGGCTTTGAGAAGTCTGGTCTGTTCTTGCTGGTCTGGATCCTGCATTTGTCTATGGATCTTTGGTCCTTTACTTTGAGCCACGCGCTCACCACACTGCCTGCTGCCCCTTGGAGTACTCCCCGACTTGCCTTATTGCCCACCTTGCATTCATCCTCCCTTGCCGACACCTGTTGGTCTCCCTGCTTCCTGGTTCATCAGCCATAACAGTTATAGGCATCAGGAAAAGTCTCCAGCTTTACACTTGACCACACACTTGTACTAAATTGGACTTACCTACTTTTACGCTTGTGTGATCCATTTTATTGATGTACATTTCTTTATTAATAGACACATGACTGTCTTTGGTTTCCTCTAGATCCTAACACAGATATGATGGTATTCCATATATATCTTTTTAAACCTTAACTTTCATAAAACGACTTGGGTAGCTTATTAAAAACTTTATTCTAAAGCATCAACCTGCTTCCTCGTGTTGTCTCCTCACTGGCTTCTCTTTGATTCTTGTTACTTTTTTCACTTCTATATTGCTAGTAAATTTACTTTCTTCTCTTATTTTTTTGCCAGATTTACTCTTTTTCTTCTGTATTTTATACTTTCTGTATTTTATACTGACTTTGACCTTTTGCAGATAAAGCAACTGATGATGGGAACTGCACAGCACAGCAAGATGGAAAACATCAGTTGACTACCATATTAAACAATTTTGTATTCCATTATAAAAGGAATAGTACCTAAAATAATTTTTCACAGTAATTAACTACGCATTTGTGTATATGTATGATGAAGAAAAATGAGAGCAAATGGTATAATTAAATAAAAATGCAAGTTATTTGAAATCACACGCTGCAGCTATGTATCTTGATTTGGGTCTATGTCTTTTGTCTTCTCTTTTTATCATTTGTACAATAACAAATAATAACAAACTTTGAATATAAAATAAGGCTACACCACTTTTCAGAGTTATACTAGAAAATGGTATAACAGGCTAATTCAAGGATTATTTTTATCTTCTAGGACTGAGCTTGAAAATAAGCCACAGTTGAAATTGGCCTAATGTCTGTGCTTGTGCAAGCCCTAAGCTAAGAATAGAATTTAAATTTAAATAAAGAATAAGAAAGAATTTTTAAAAAAATCAACTAAGAATATATGAGAGTGATTTCATATGGTCCACAAAGTCTGAAATTTTTTTTCTTTATCTCTGTACAAGAAAAGTTTGCCATCTTCCTCTAGGGCACTAAACTATTCTCTGATTTACTATTTACTTTTTATTTATTTTCAGGACTCAGACTCAATGAAGGTAATGATAGCTTATAGACTGAAGCATGAAAATTACTTTTGCCCATTGAAGAGGCACTATATTTCTGCCTGGTAGAAAAGATAATGCTAAAGGTTATAGTTATATTACTCTCTAGGACATTAAACAATTTCCTCCATGACTTTGTATTTCAGCATCTTCAAGTAGCTGCAAATACTTCAGTCTCTTCCATTAACAGCTTTCTGGCCCTGTTGTTTCCCTATGGATGAGTCAAATAATATTATTAACATGTATTAATTTTTTTCAAACTCCCATGTATTAATTTTATATTTCATCAGGATCATATTTCTAGCTTGTAGAAAATAAAGGCTTGACAGTAAACTGATCACTTTTCTCTTGCAAGTTATCTGTAAACTGTTTTATATTTTTAATACAATATCATATTGGAAAATTGAGCAGAGATTGTCATTTTATTGCTCTATGCAATCTTTAGAAAGATGGTGTAGAGTTAAGAACCTTTCTGGATTAATTCTCGCTCTCTCTCTCTCTCTCTCTCTCAGAAACATATTGTTTGGTGCTGCTGCAATGGTGTTCTTCAGTTTCAACTACAGAGTAGCATATATATCAAGAGATTGACACATATTTCTTTTTCCCAAAGCTTTTAATAAAAGCTTTACTTGTTATAGCAAAATTTAATCAAATGACACACAAAGAGCTACAAATGTGAGAGTTGTTTGAATAAAGATCAAATGGAATGCTTTGAAATGTTTCAGTAAAATTGTATTGCTAAATAATGGTTGTGCGGTTAAGTGTGGGTACAGTAGTAGCCAAAGACTGGCATTTTTGGTAATAAAAAGCCCCCACTTATTCTGAAAACAAGTGTGCTGTCTACAAAGTCCCACTCTTACGTCTTGAAATTTCTGCTTTTGAAGCAGCTAGAAAGATTATTACCTTTTGTCTGATGTGGTACTCAGAGGATAGTTACATTTTCATCTTAGGAGGTGTTTGGGAGTTAATTGGGGTTATTTGGGGTAAAAAGGCCATTGACAGAGAAACCACTCTCTTCTGCACATCAGCCCACAGATGCAGAGTGCACACTGAAATATGCTGAAGACATGAAGGAGCAGGTGGCCTTTTTGCCTAAATAATTCAATTTTTTTCCTTTCTCTCAGTTAAGAAAATCTAGGGAGCTCCCATAAGTAGCAGTGTTGAGACCCCAGCTACAGAATAAAATTGGACTCCTACATATGGAAAATAAAATCCTGGAAGAATTATTTCTTTTAGTTCTTACTCACTTTTAAGACACTCCAAGGATGAATTGTAGAATTTTTAGTATGGGTATAATGTTAAAAGACAGAAGGGACCAAGCTGAAAAAGAGTCTTTGTCATATATTAAGTTAAAAATTTAGGTCATGCATATATATTTAGTTATGTTTATGATTCCCTACTTTAAGTAGTTTGATTATACTCAGCAGGAAGTATTGCAAGCTAACAAGCCCACCAGTACTTAAAATGCACAATGGTATTAGAGTTGATATTGTGTGGATCCTTTTATTAAATTCAGCTTTCATGACAATTCCACAAATATCTCTACATTGTTGGGAAAATGATCTTATCACTTCTCATTGAATAATTAACTAAATATCGATATGTTACTCTATGCTTTTTTATGTCAAGCCATTGCAAGTTCCTCTTATCTTTAGAGACTTGTTCAATATTCAATGGGTTTTTAAAAACATAAGCATAGATAATAGTCAATATTGAATTTTACCTGAATCCCATAATACACAGAAAACTGCTGTGGTTAATGAAATCCTCCCACCTTTTGTTCAGAGAGATGTTATTGAGTTACTGCAAAAAAAAATCCAAAAAAACATTTTCTCTATAACTTTGATCAGACCCATGGGTCCTTGTGTTTATCCCTGTGAGGGCAGACACAGACCCTCCAAATGACTTTTCTTGCTTCATAAATGAGTAACTGACTTGTGCCCAGTGATCAATCAGAAACAAAAGGCGTAATGAGCAGGTGTTAGTTCAGCTTCTCCTCTTCAATCAAACTCCTGAACGTGAGTCTACCCACATTTCCCCCTAAAGGAGGAAGGAGGGTCAAAGGAAAAGAGGAACTGAGCCAAGTGAAAGGTCAGGTATTGATATTTTAGTTAGATCAATTAGTAAAACACTTGTGCTTTTTAGAATTATACGTTTTGAATATGGGGATGGAGGATGGTAAATACACAGAGGAGTGAGGGTAGATGAAAAAGGAGACTGAAGAGAGATACACAGGAACTCTGAAGTGTTTTATATGCCAGAGTAAGGCATGTAATTTTTGCTGAGTATAATGAAGGTCCACTAATAGCTTTAGGTAAGAGAGTGCTGACACTTTTTCCAGTAGAGATAGCTCTCTAGTAAAATTAAAAAGTGAATTATATTGTGATGTTCAAATATAGGTTATTTGGCTGTTGGGTTGGCACAAGAAATGATGAAACTAAGAAATATACGAGGGGTTACCCTCATCCCCACCAAATGGAATTTTCCCCCCAAGGTATTTATTTATATATTTATTTTTACAAAACCGCATTACCTTCAAAATACCCTCCAATACACTTAACACATTTTTTCAGATCTGTGATTCCATTCTTGAAAACATTTTTCAAGCTCATCTGTTTAGATGACTGTGACAGTTGCATAACCTCCAGTCAACCTGAGCAAAGGGGTGGAGTCTAGTCTGTCAACAGGATCATAGCCAATGGTATCGCTGCATGGGCGTGGTATTCTCCTGAAGATTCTGAAAAGTCCTGTCTTCTTCCCTGGAGGCAGACACACTCAGTCACTACTATGTCTTCTGGCTGACAGGACATATGGAGTCACTCTGATCTCCTCTAGAGCCCTGGAGCTGGAGGAGCCACAGTGAGACCCAACCCAGTAGAGATGCTTCCACCACCACTGGATCCATAAGGCCTTACACCCACTGGCCTGTGGTCTTCCTGTATCTGGACTCATTGCATGAATCTGAGGAGGAATTTATAGATTGGTATTGGGCATCTGAACTAATATCAGACTTATGGACTTGATCTGGATTGACTGGGGTGTTTCCTTAATATACAATTGCTCTTTGATATAAAGTTCTTTCTTATACACATATTGTTTTTCTAGTCAATCTGGACTAATAGAACCATTGAAAGCACTTCCCTGTTTTTTCTTCACCTCTTCTAAATCTTAAAATCACTATCTTTTTATGTCCCTCTTCTGCAAAAATAGGACAATGTCACACAGAGTGAGGCCAGGTAAGTAAGTTGTGTGGGACAAAAGAGGCACCCTGTTTTTTACCCCAAACTGGTACACTGAGATGACTGTGTAAATAGGTGCATTGTAGTGGTGGTAAATTCCATCTCCCATCTGCCACAAATCAGGGTTTTTATGATGCACACTGCTACACAATTTTTTAAAAGAAAGTTTTATAGGAAGTCTGACCTGGTGTAACGAATTCCAAATGCAATATCCCCTCCCAACAAATAAACAAATAAGCATTGTTTTGATCCTTGATTTCACTTAATGAGCTAGTGTTGGGTAAGGTGATGATGGTATTTTCCACTGGCTTAATTGATATTTGCTTTTGCAGTCCTACGAATAGCACCAAGCTACCTCACCAGTAAAGACCTCCCTGGGAAAAATGTCTGGGCCACTTAAGAGCTTTTCTTTCAAAGTGTATCATGTTTCTACTTGATGCTCTTTATCCCAGTCAGTCAAAACCTGAGGTACAAATTTCAAAGCAACTCTTCTCATTCCCAAATCGTCCATTTAAGTTGGCCGATAACTTCACATCTCTTTAATGGTCTGTTCTGCATTCTTCTAGCACACCTCACACATTTTGTTGACATTTTGATCCCTTTGGATATGCATAAAAGATTTGCCACCAACCAACATTTCATATGTTTGGAAATGAGTAAATTACTCATACACTTGAGTTTTTCCCATAGTGCTATCCTTGTAAGCTGTATTCCCAATCACAACAGTTTCTGTGGCATTTTTCCTGAGCAAGAAACAAAATTTCACAGTTGCACACTGTTGTCTTAAATCAGCTATCACAAAAGCAAAGTTCAAGTGAAACTGCTTTTACAAAGAAATTCACTATGACCAGAGAGAACCTTCTCAGGTGATGCCACTGAGTACACAAACTCAGAACAAGTTGCTCCAAGGTTGCCATGCAGTAACTTTCTCTCTCTCTCTCTTTTTTTTTGGTGTGTGTGTGTGGGGGGGGGGTTGTTGTGTTACCCCTTCATATAGTTACAATGATGGTGAAAATAAACTGGAGAATCAGTGTTGATGTTGGTTAGTGTCATTGATTCAGTTCCGACTCGCATTGGCCCTATGTACAACAGAATGAAACATCCCCCAGTCCTGCGCCATTTTCATAATTGTTCTTATGCTCAAGCCCATTGCAGCAGTCACTGTGTCAATCCACTTGTGGAGCCCCTTGCCTTTTTCCTCTGCCCCTCTACTATTCCAAGCATTATGCCCTTCTCCAGTGACTGGCCTCTCCTGATAATATGCAGAATCAATAGAACTTAACAATTAATTTGACATATATTAAAGGAGAAATATTAAGAATAACATCCTGATTTTATTCTTGGACATCTGGATGATGTAACTAAATACCCAGGAAATACAGGGGATTATCAATGAAATATCAGAAAGGCTGACTGGGATGATGGTTATCAAGTCATTTTTTAATAAATAATATTTGAAGTGTAGGTGTAAAGACCAGCTCAAGTTGTATATTTTAGACATCATTGTCTAAGTATATTGCCTCTTTGCACTTTCTTCCCCCACACTTTCCCTGTTGACTGCATGGAGGTTCCCTGTTGCACATTGGACTGCTAAATGCAAGTATAGTAGTGATAATCCCCCAGCTGCTCCCAGGGAGAAATGTGAGACTGTTCTGTCCCATGAAGACACATAGTACCACACAATAGAAAGAGGTAAAGAGACAGTTCTACTTTGTCAGTTGAAAATGGCTTTAGGGCGGTGAGTTTGGGTTTACTTTTGAAATGAGGTAGTGGATAAAAGGGTTAGGATGCCTTTTATGGACACTTGAGTCACATCTCTAATTTATTGCTAAGCTTCCTGGCTCTGAAAAGTCTTTTAGGAACAAGTCTCCTGCCTGGAAAAATGTTGAAAATAATAGAATCTTTTGTCCCAGGATGAAAACCTAGTTTACCTTAGTTAGTTAATTTCAAATTGTCTTTCTTTCCCTCTGCTTCCTTTTTCCCTCAGAGCAGTGCTCTTCATATGCAGTGTGGTAGTTACATAATAAGTTATCAAATTGGGTTTGGGGAGGATTAAGAGTGAAGGTGTGAAGTCTAGTGATAGCCAGGTCATAGCCAATGTGGCCTCTGTGTGAGCATGGCTTTCTCCTGGGGATTCTGGAAACTTCCGGATGGAAAACACTTGGCTCATTCCCTGAACAGCTCTTAGCTGATAAGACACATGGGACTATGCTTGACCCCTGGAGCCAGAGAAGTCACAGGGAGACCTCTGTCAGCACTGCAATACGTATGTCACAACTGGATCCACAAGACTCCCTCCACACTGGGCTGTGATCTTCCTGCAATCAGTGTCATTGTATGTGTTTCATGAGTCAGAAGAGGAGTTTATTGATTGGTTTTGAACATATGGGCTAATATCAGATTTATGGACCTAGTATGGGCTGGGACATTTTTTCAGTATTCAGTTGCTCCTATATATAAACCTCTTTCTTATACACTTGGTTTCCTGCTTTCCTAGGGCTTTTCTCTCTAGAAATCGACCTTGGTGTTTCCTTAACATTGGCTCCCAATTTCTCTTCTCTTAGTATCAGCCAAAATCCATTTTAACATGTCTATGACTTTATTTTTCTAAATTGATTCTCAACATTTATATTCATATAGCTATCTTCCAAAAATTTATTATATATTTTATATTAAGATAATATTACTTTTTCCTCACTAAAATATTTTAAACTATTAACTGCTATATAAAAGTTGACTTTAACATCACATTCCTTCCCGTTTATGTCATACTTTTTGAGGGATTTTTCTTTCTTTTTTTTCTTCCCACTGCTTACTACATTGTTAACTCAATGAGTAACTTTTATTTGTAAAACTAACTATTGAGGAAGAAGTGGTTAAGTAGTTATACTGTTAAACTCTTTCAACATTGACTTCAGAAATGCCCACTCATTTATTTAGGAATACTCATTGCATTATAATAATCACAGAGTGAGCCAAGAATCATATTTTGTTTATATTTAACGTCTCTTTTTCAAAGTTTATCGATTTAGAAAATAAATCCTATCTGATTAACAGCTCTTTGATTTTATGTTTTTTTCTAAAGTTTATTCTTATTTGAACTGAGGCATTAGGAAATACAATTAATATTGACTTCAAGTAGCCCACTGAAATATCATGAATGCTTTCAAAAGGCCACCTTATGGGGGAAAAAAAAACATTCATCCCCAAGATTCCTTAAATGGAATTGTTGCATGCACATCTTTCCTTAGATTTCGTCATGAAGTCCCAAGTTCATGAAAGTAACCAGCACAGTGGTATTGCTTCACTGTCTCCTGGCTTCTACCATTTATGTTAACTATTGGGTGCCCCACCAGGCTTCTCGAGTCTCACCTTTATGAGAGTGAATTGTCTCCATTGAATTCCTGGGTGAGTTAGAAGTGCCGAACTTTGGGTTCGAGCAGAGTACTTAACCACAGAAGGTCACAGTGAGTATAAAGTTGACATGACTATGAAATCAGAGTGATTTTTTCAGTCATTACAACTAGGTAAATGATTGTGATTCAGAATAAAATGCAGTTAGGCTAAATGGTTTGAAGTTTCCAATCAATGTTTAACATTTCAGACTTAGGAGTTACTTATATATTTTTTAAATCACTGCTTCTAGCAAAAAGAAGAAGGGGGAAAAGCTACAAAGGAATCTATAGAATTGTTGGACAAGAAATAAGCCCATAAAAGCAAAATTTGTGAACATGAATCATAAATTCAACAGTCTAAATCTCCCTTGAAATGCTTTTGATTTTTAATAATGGGTTATGGTATGATTCCATAAATGATTTATGTTCAGATATTAAACAAACATTGCTTTGGGTGATTAATTCTAAAATAGAATTTTTTCCTGTACCAAAGAATAGATATTTCCCCTGTATTTTCAGCTGTTATAGAGGAAGCAATATCAGTCTTATGGCTTTGAATTCATGATTATGTCTTTGTGGGAGCTTCTTTGGAAAGGAAAGCAAAATAAAAATTCAAAGGCATCATTCATAAAGCTATTTACTTTTTAAAGGTCTACTGACATTTAAACAATAAAATATTTCAATTACAATCTGTATAAAGTGAATGTTAAGAATAATCAATATATTCACATTGAAATATTAGATTTTTTTAGTTGTTAATTTTTTTAAAAAGTGTCAACCCTTTATTATGTTTTATCTCTAAGTCATCATGATTTACAGTATTGGTGATCCACTTATTACAACTTATTTTTCTGCATGTACAAAACCAATACAAATATTAGAATAAATGACCCACACCATATTCATAAGGCATTTACAAATTCCAAACATAATTTTAAAAATATTAACAATCAAATGACATTTCACTTGATACTCCTAGGCATAGTTCACACAGTAATAATAGGAGAAAAAATGAATAACAGAGATTTTGTTTCTCATATTAGTCATAATTGAATTTAACCTGGATATAACATAAAACAGACATATTAAATGACTAAAGAATAAATTATTTAAATTTAACTTCATTTTTTTCTTTTTCTGCTCTATACCTCGTCCTGTTTTACATTTTAAAAAACAAAATGGGGAAAAACAACAAAAGCAAAACCCAAATATATGTCCTTTCAGAAAATAAATGGTCTTTTAAAAATTATTTTCCATCATGTTACCCTTAGAAAAACTCTGATATCTGTTACTATTAGAAATAACCATACAACTATATTACATATTCAAACACAAACTCCAAGTATACAAATATATTATATATTAAAAACAAATTATAAGAATTCTAACATATAATAAAATATTTCTGTTTTTTATATAGCATCAAAAGTACATAGCTATTACTTAACATGAATTCCTGATGATTCCCAATTAAATTGTAATTGCACATCTAACAAAATGACAGGATCAGGGTTGTGTAACC
Organism: Nesogale talazaci; assembly: GCA_004026705.1. Classification (NCBI taxonomy): domain Eukaryota; kingdom Metazoa; phylum Chordata; class Mammalia; order Afrosoricida; family Tenrecidae; genus Nesogale; species Nesogale talazaci. The sequence goes on along the minus strand of PVJH01001177.1, from coordinate 183,140 downwards.
CTTTAAGCTTATAATAATTGATTATTTCAGTGACACATCCTAACTTTATTTTAAACAGTTATGAAAAGAGTTCACTTTAAAATAATCGGTATCACCATGAAATAGATTGCAAGAGTGTATAGTTGGAATGTAAGTCAGGTCCGCATTAGCTATAATTGGGAAAAACTGTTATGTAGGGGTTGCATAGATAAAGGTAACACAAGAGAATTGCATAAGAAATAAATGTGTGAAGTCTATGATACCAAGACTATTTTGTTTTCTTTTTGAATACACACACAATATATATGTATATTATATATATATGGCTAAAAGGACTAATAGGTTACTAAATTTTATTAGAAAGGATACTGATAATTTAACAGAAAGTACTCATCTTTATTCCATTTTATCAACATGTCTCTTCATCAATACTATTGATATATATATAGATATCACACTACAAAAGCCCCACAGAAAATTAACTGAATGAAAGGGCGGCAATATATTGTGCATAGAGACAAAATCAGCAATGGAAAAGAGGAAAGGTTGAGTAGATACAGATTTAGAGCAGCTCACGCTCAATGTGCCCTAAAGATTTCACACTTGTAGACACATTATTAGAAAAGAAATTAACTATATTTGTTGTAGAGAAACACAAGAAAATATTTTTTCATAAATGTACAGGGATCATCATTGTTAAAATCATTAATATCTGAACTATATAAAAATTAAGAAGGTTGTACAGAAGTTTATGGATTGTACCTTTATATGAGATTGTTGAGAAGCTGGAATTTAAAAAGAAATATATAATTTAACTCCTTCAGTTTTGACATCATAGAATACAAACATTAATTACCTTAAAATATGACAGAAAATGGTGAACAATATGCATCAGGAAACTCTTCTTCTAATTTGAAGATAACTTGTACTTAATTACCTTGTAATATTTTTTACTGCTTAGCTTAGTTTTTGATGTAAATACTTTACTTCTTAAATTCAATGTCCACGTTGCTTAGAAAAATATATAACCCAATAATTTAGCATTTACATAATCAGGAATATTTATGTCTCTAATTTTGAAAATTATTTTCGAAGTTTTATGATACCGTTCAAAAAAATCACTGATGAACTAGAACATGGTGTAGAGAGAAAGAGTTTGCATATAAATACTGCCAAGTATTCAAAAAACATGCAATTATTTTCCTTTCTTTTCTGTTGAATCATGAAACCCAGAATCATACTTTGAGGTGTGGACAGACTTGAGCAGTGAAGGGCTGGGACTGCTAGTGAGTGTCTTCAGAGGAGTCTTATTAAAGGTAACTTGCATCCTTTTGACAACCATTATGGCAATGATACTAGCCAGCATCTACTGCTTCTAGGTGGTGAAGGGTTTGTTTGTGAGGACGTTAAACCAGATTAAAAAAAAAAGAAGTTGAGAGGCAATGACTATGAACATAACATCCTGCTCTGTAATCCCAAGAGAGACAATTATTGCACATGAAGTCTTGTGCTATAGTACAAGACAGATGTTGAACATTGTCAATAAGGAGAGAGTGAGAACGTCGACAAAAGCTTGGAAATTGGAGCCTAATAAAGCTCCAGATTTCCAGAACTCAGCACAGTTGTCAGCTGCTGAGGGCTGCATTGCTTTGACGGGACCAAGGAGCATTTGCGGCACCTTGAGAAAAGCATGGTCCTTATGAGCTCTGCCCCTTACGACTCTGTGAGTCTAGATGTAACTGAATAGTCTTTATTTTCTTGTCTGAAAAGAGAGGTATAATTTTAATTATGAGTTCCTACTAGTTTCAAGTCTTTTTCATTTCTGGGAGCAATGTAAAATGTTCCCATTTAGATAGGCTACATTAAAGTTGAGGCCCTCTGAAGTAAGCGTCAAGAAGAATATGGCTATTTTCTTCTCTGTGAATGACATACCTTAGATGTGTTGCTTCAGAACCAGTTTCATATTGTCCTTCCTTTTATAAGCTTTGTGTACAAGTAGGCAGTATACCATTTGCATGTGCTAAATGTTCAATATTCTTAATAAAAAGCAGGAAGTTTTCTGGCTTTCAAATAAGTGGTTTGTTGACATAATGTGTCATTTGCATGTGCTAAATGTTCAATATTCTTAATCAAAAGGAGGGCATTTTCTGGCCTTCAAATAAATGGTCTGTGGACATATAAGTAAAGCATGCAAAGAAGAACTTCATAAAGTTTGTGGAAAAATGGGATTGAAAAATAATAAATATTTTGAAGCCCCCTCATATTTTTCATCCAGTATGTAGTGTTCAAATAATCTACAAGATAGGGAAATCAATAAGATAAATCAAAACAAAATGGAAATAAGGAAGATTTGCTGAATATTTATAGTTTCTAAGATAAACAATTTGACATTAAAATATTCATACTAATAATAGGACATTTAAATACAGATATAAATGATTTGGGAAATAACATGAAACAGATTGAATTTTTTTCTATTAGTTTGATAAACAATCACTGTTAGGCACCAGAGAATTAACTTTGGATAATAGCATCACCACGTGAGAAATAGATGTGTCCCACAAGGTTCCCTAGGGCATTTCCGAGCAGATTGCCAGGTCTCCGAGTCTCCACATCCCCTGCAGTGCCACGGGGCACAAGCAAATGGCCAACTGCATGTAGCCAACAAGCGCTTAATCTTTGCACTACCAGGTTTCTTTTACAGACAACACCAGTACTTAAATAAGTGACTAGAATAGCAATTTCACTACACAATTATTTTAAATAGAGAATGCTACCATATTTTTGATTTTTGGAATTATTCAGTTTTGTCTTTGTTTCTCTTTATTACTTTATATACTTTTTGACACAACAAAATTCTTCTTCATGACACAATATATGTAACTATGTATTGAACTATGTATGATGAAAAGCAATGTATGGGTGCCCACTAAAATGATTAAAAAAATCTTCAAATGCAAGACCTTTTCCTTACTTACATGTGACTATGGTGATGCTATTGGATTGAACCAAGTGATTTTTTTGTTGTTAAAGTTTGACTCATGATGTGTCAAGGTCTACATAAAAATGCACATGTGTTCTGGTAATTTCTACTTAATTAATGTGAGTTCTTAGCCAGTTGCATAACCAACACTTTATAACATCACCTACCTTATTTGTAAAGGCATAGTTAAATAAATGAAAGATTGTGTTTCAGCTCAGAATTTCTCCTTTCATGGATATAAGGTTTTGAATAATGCAAATGGTGTTTAAAATCACGTATATGATTCTAAACAGTCTCCCACAGCAACATGGCAGTATATAGCTCTTTGAATTTATAATGCCATAAGAAATCAACTTATGGTTTAAGAGTGCATTATATATCTATAACCTGCTTCTGTCTGCATAAGTACTCGGGGGAAAATGCATAAATTCCAAACAAATGACTTAGAAAGGCAGGTTTGATATGCATAAATTTTATTTTTTTCGGTTGCATTAAAATGTTTTGTAAACTCTGAAAGAATGTATGTTGTCACAGAATCTTTTTTAATAGCCTGGAAATAGAATGCTTGAGAGTTGATCTCTTCCATTACCTATTTCCCCCCAATTATACGCTGGGGATTAACTTATCATTTACCTTCTTCACAAGAAAGGAAGCCATTTTTTATGATTTCCAACCTGTTGACTATTTACCAGTTTCTTATAAATCTCTGACTTTAGAAATCGAGGGAAAGAATCCTTGGCCATGAGACTATAGATGACTTTCTGAGCCTCATCAAAGCATTTGAGTGTTGGTTCTGCAATATTTCTTGCGATGAGGTCCCTGGTACTGAAGTCAATGTTAATCTGGAGAAGAGAAGGTTGCATATGATAGGATTAGTTGGATCAATGAGTATGGTTTACACAGGTGAGAAATACATATGCTATTGGAATTCTTTTTCTCAAACACAAAGTTAATCTGCTGCAAAACAGCTAAAAGGTCATCCAGCTATTCATTGTACAGACTGTAAAATACATACTACTAAATTATGTTCATAGGTGGTTGAAAGCACTGGCATTGATGAAGGACAGAGTTAAAACATTATTTTTGAAGCTTTTCATAGAAAATTTGAAAAAAAACTTTGATCTTTATAACGAAAATGTACTTTCCATAAGACAAATTTTAACTTGAATTTACTAGCCTGATTTCCAGCACCCTGTAGATATTCTCTATACCACCACCCTATGCTTCCTCCAACTTTGTACTCCTTTGTATTTCTTCTTGTTCACCAAGTAGAATGGATATGTATGTATGTGCCCATCAACAAGTACATACATGCATACACACACACATATATATATATGTGCATACATATCCTTACCCCAATGATACTCTCATGCTATACTGTGCATGCTCTGGAAACCCCTGCCTGCAAGTATGTTAAATGTCCCAGACTGTCCTATGGTACAGTATCTCCATAATTGACTCACTTGATCTACCTTCTAAAATGCATTCTGAGAAGTCAAAAAATTTCTATTCAGAATAGTTAAGTTGAAAATATTGATGAACAAAAGAGGTGTGAATCTTAAAGTTCACCAAGGCAGGTGCTGTTTGTCATATTCATAATTCTGTTTCCCCACACTTAGCAGAATACCTCATATGAAAAAGGCAGGCCGTACTTATTTGTTGAATAGAGTTATGAGTCTCTTTGAAATGATGCTAGGATGTTGAGTGGTAAAAGAAGCGGCAAGTCAGCTGCATGGAATCAAGGCTGGAAGATGGCAGGAAGAGCTGCGATTACACCTCTCCCCCACATGCTGTTGCTGTGTGAATGGCTCCAGCAAATGCTTTCCAATTTCTTCCTCCTACAGGTGATCAGTGATAGCTGCTCTCTACATCGCTTATTGTAAGGATTTGAGAATGTGAAGTTCTATTAGTTTTGATTTAGGAATAATAACAAAAAAGAATCATTTAAAAATGTGAAGGGAAGAGTCATCAAAAGACCAATTTTGCTCACAAATATTTTCTTTCTTTAGTAATTCTGTGATTTCAGACTATAGACTGAAATTTTATTCCTCTGATCACCTTCTTCACTTCCTTGTTACAATTTGAGGCCATAACTTGATAAAAATTTAAGACTATGAGTTTAGTGTGAGCTTACAATTCGGTTGTTAAAAAGATGCCATTTTCTTTGGATATCAGGGAATGCTTGAAAATGGACTTTGCGGTTTCACTCATTCCAAAACTGTACTCTATCATTTGTGATCTTGGGGGATTTACCTTATGTGTCAGTTTTTCCATCTTTAGAATTCTGATTGTTACTGAATCAGAGTTGTTGGAATGAAAATGATACCATCCATAGAAGCCTCTATTCTCAGCCAACGCGATGCTGAGTCTAAGAGCTCTACTACTAACCCACATAGCTTTCCATCCACCCAGAATAGCTCTGAAGCCAGGACTGGAAATCTGCTTGAAAGATCACAGCTTTGCAAACCTCTGGGGGCAGTTGTCCTCTGTACAATTACTGTTGTTGTTAGGTGCTGTCCAGTCACAAGAGGTTATAGTGACCACAGGCTCACAGGTGAGCACAGAAGGACATGCTGCTGCGTCCTGCACCATCTCACAATCGTGACGTTTGAACCCATTGTCACAGTCACTGTGCAAATACACCTCCTTGAGGGTTTTCTTTTGTTGCTAACCCTGTACTTTTTTATTGTTTTGTCGGATCGCTAAGGCGTTTATTGGGCAGACTTGGGGTGGGGTATGTCTGTGCCTAGAAGAAGGTGTTGGGACGCTTGGTGGTGAAGCCTGGCTTGTGCTGGCGCCACAGGTCTCGTTGGGGCCGCAGGAGCTTGATCTTGGAGTCATAGGGCTGCTTGACTGCAGGCCGGCGGCATTTGCTGGCCGCAATCTCTTCCACCTTCATGATTTGGATGAAAGGGGCCCGGGCTCTGTGCCAGCACCCATGTCGTGGTAGCACGGGGCTACGGCGCTTGCTGTGGTCATGTCCCAGTATTCCCGGTACAGGTTGTGGGTCCCCCAGCGGAGTTGTAGCGCAGGCACATGCCAAGGTTCTTCACCAGCAGAGGGGACTTCTCGAACAGCTGCCCGCAGTACACAATCTCCCCGGAAGACGTCTTCATCTTCTTCAGCTGTGACACAAAGTACCAGAAGCGGGACTTGGCAACCACATGGTTGGGGGCAAAGATGCGCATGCAGTAGAGTGACTGGGTCCTCCACTTGGGGGTGGGCAGAGAGCGGCCCACCACCTTGTACTCACGAAGTGTGCCCGAGGCCTTCATTGTGGTCCTTCCGCGCTCGTCCTGCTGCAAAAGTAGGGGACATTCTCTCCTGATAACATATGCAGAGTACATGAGATGAAGTCCTGCCATCCCACTTATAAGGAGCACCCTGAGTATATTTCTTCCCAGATTTGTCTGTGTACGGGCACTTTCAACATTCTTCAGCACCATCAAAATTCAAATACATGGATTCTCCTCATCTTCCTTTTTAATGTCCACCTTTCATATGCATATGATGTGAAGGAAAATACGATGACTTCTGTCAGAACACCTCTTGTAGCTAATTTTCCCAATGAAATGGGTCACTTGAATTCTTTACAGTTGCTTTATAGATGGACAGTGAGTGTGTATCCAAGTAGAAGAAAACCCTTGACATTTCTCCAGTTACCATGATGCAGTCTACTGTGTCATCGTTAGGTTTTCATTGCGCTGAGTTATAATTCATGCCGAATGTGGCAGTCTGATATTCATCAGGAAGCACTTCAAGTCCCTCATTTCCAGCAAGTAAGGTGGCCTTATTTGTATATCACATGTGGTTAATAAGCCTCCATCAAGTCTTGATCATGCAGTCTACCTTCTTCAATTATGTATTCAGCATAGAAATGAGTAAATGTGGTGACAGGATAAATATCTGGTGCAGATCTTTTTCATCTAGTACCATTTCCTTGTTCTACTTGAATGACTACCATTTAGTCCATGCCCAGGTTTTGCATGAACACACATGTTCTTGAACACCCATTCTCTGGAGTGAGAGCCATAATGTGTTATGGATCACACAGTTGAATGCTTTTACATAGTAAATAAAAACAAAGCAAGCCTCTGCATGACATCCACTATTTTTCAGCCAAGATCCATCTGACATTGGCAAAGATAATTCTTATTCTGTGTCTTATTCTAGTAGATCTTTGGTGAAGTACTACTGCAATTTTTTAAAATGTACTTGCATGTGATATTAATCATATTTGATAATTTCCACATTCTTTCAGATTACTTTTCTTTGGAGTTAACACATATATGAATCCCTTCCAGCTTGTTGAAACTTTAAAGTTGACATTTCCTCAATCCCTGGAGCCTTGTTTTTGGCTAATGCCTTCATTGCAGCTTCAACCTCTCTTGTTTATCTTTGGTTCTCAATCAGTTTCTACCTCTTGAATTGGCTGCATGTCTGCCAGTTCTTTTCAGCACAGTACCTTTATGTGTTATCCCCATCTTCTTCTGGTGCTCCATGCATTATTCAATGTTTTGCCGATAGAATCCTTCAATGTTGTATTTTGAGGCTTGACTTTTTTCCTTATATTCTACAGCTAGAGAGATGCTGAGCCCCCCTTTTTAATAAAAGAATGAATTTTTAACTGTACACACATGGGTTCACTATGAATCAGAATGGCAGATAACAGCAACATTTTCCACCAGATGTTATCTATGTTTAGGAAATATATCCAACAAGTAAAGAAATAGTATTTGGTTAGATTTGAACTAGAAAGAAGAGAAGCAACCTCTTCTTGCTGGGAAAGCTTTCTGGCAGAAAAATCAACAAAGGCCAAATCTCAGAGATAAGTCAGACTCTGCTGGCAGGTTTAAAGAGAAGTTGTGATGGAAGATACAAAATGAAAAGGTTAGGGAGGCAGGTTCTGTGATGGAGTTGGGAAAGAAAGTGTGGTACAATCCCTGTGGGTCTTATATGCTATAGTAAAAACTTCCTCTTGTTTAACACGACACAATTGAAAGACAGTGAAGACTGTAAGAAGGAAAGTGGCACAATTCAGTTAGTGGATCTAGTGGCTTCTTAGTGGGGATCAATAGTGGTGGTGATGATTAAGTCTCAGAGCTATATTTAAAGATTTACTAACGTGTTTCTCACAAAACCTTTGTGTTGTGATGACTTCATAACACAGGGTCCTTATTTCCTACTTTAACAGCATTTTTAGCTTTTTAACAACGTCATTAGGCATTTATCTAACTTTGTCTCCCTCACAACAGTAATTACAGAGATGAACCTTTCTTACGCATTCATCGGTTAAATTTTCCTTGACAACCATGAGGGCATGTTCTCTGTGCCTCATAGTACGTTAAGATTAGTAGTAGTCTGGAGAGCAGTGATGCCCCCAAAAAACAAACAAACAAACAAACAAAAAAAGATTAGTAGTAGTAGGAGGAGGAGGAGGAGGAGGAAGAGGAGGAGGAAATATTTGTCATCACAACTGGACACCTGCGGCATCCATACTGTCCTATTTTGAAAGTCCAAATCCCTGGTTTTTCTACACAATGTCCTCCCCCCACACTTTTTTCTTCCTTTTTCTGAGCACTGGATTCCTATCAAGCTGTATTTCTTTACCTCAAATTCCTCATGTTTTTCCACCTGTGAGCATCTTCTTACGCCATTAGTCTAACTGAAAGTCACTCCTCGTTACCTAAGTCTCATAGTCCTTCAGACTCCACTCAAATATCATATCACATGAAGTTTATTTGTGGAATTTCTTAAATCTCTCAATGGATTTTCCACTAGTAATGTAACATTCACAGTCTGGGAATCCCTGACTGCCTCCCACAATGTAAAAGCTCAATAAATGATAATTATACAGATAAAGTGCAAAAACTTTTCAGGGTTCAATCAAGACAATGTTTAAACTTTAAAAATAATTAACTGATGTCAGCATATTATTTTTGTTATTAAGTATAATAAGTTGTTTTTATTTCTGACATTTCCCTCTCCTTTTTCTGATTTGCTTTGCATTCTTACCAAGGCACTGTGCACAACAGTGGACGGACGAGCAGACAGTGAAAGGACGAGAAGATACACTGTTCTCAGGAGAAAATCAGCAGTGTTAGGATGTGCCATGGCAATCCAGCTTAATGTCAGTGGCAAAATACCTTACCCACATGTTTGTATAAATCTCATGTTTTCTTCAAAATGCTCAGCTCAAACACGTGAATCATCTCTGACATGTTTGCTAACCCCTGGTCTCTTAAGGTGTGCATGTATTGGATTCTGCTATTCAATGGTGATTTAACAACTTAATTCTCATGCTACCTCTTTAGGTTTTTACAAAACTTTATGATTATTACCTTTGAGTTGATTCTGAATCCTAATGACCCTCTGGGACTTAACAGAACTGCTCTCTCCACTTTCCAACAATGTGATACTTACAGAAGTTGATCATTACATTTTTCTTCCATGGAGAAATTAATGTTTCAACTGCCAACCTTTTCTGGAACAACTAAGCATTTTAATGACTTTGCTGTCAGGAATCCCTTGTAACCTCTTAATTAATCTCACTTAATTTTCAAAAGGTCATGAGAACAAAAAGAAAAAAATAAGGAAGAAATTGATGTAAATATATTTCTTTAATGTTCCACAGCCTGTCATGTGGTGAAATGGCCATCTGTGAATGCTGATCATGGAGAAGATCCTATCAGAAGGTACAGTAGGAAAAAGATATGAGCTAGGCTGGATGATGTGAACAGAACTAAAGAATGTTGATAAATTTCCAAGATATTAAAAAGATATAATAGACAGAGTTCATGACAGATTAATTGTGAACTACAGTGAGAGAGAAAATCTCTAAGAATGAATGGATTTTAGATATATTCTGAATAAAGAGGTGATAGAAATTGATGATGGATTTGGATGTGGAGCATAGAATAAAAGGAATTAAAGATGACAGACAAGTATTTAGCAAATGCAACTGGGAAAATGGAGTTATCGATAACTGATATGGACAGAACGTGGGTGGAAGAAAGGTTAAGGAGTATCAGGACTCAGATCTGACTTCTGAAGTTTGCGGTCTTTTTAAAGCCATAAAACTGAATGAAGTCACTATCAAGTGAGTGCAAACAGAAAACAAATGAGGGCCTTTTCCTTTCATTCCAGCATGTATTGGATGATGATTTTTTTGTCTGTTATTGAATCAATCAATACTGAACCTTGGAGAATTCTGTATTGCAGTGTAGGACTCCATCACAGGATTTTCTATAATCTTAAGGAATATCACCAGGTCGGATTCCTTCCAGTTCCTTCTAGGCAGATTCTAACAGTCAACTTTGGGGTTAGCAGTCCAAAGTGAACCACTTGTACATTTGGGATCTTTGGGTTATGAGTGGAAACTGAAAAAAAAATTGTTAAGAGCAATTTATAAGGAAGGAGGATATTTAGTTCTTAAATACGATTAATTTCTCCCCAATTACTTGAATAAAGAATGAGTGATCAACTCTCTTAAATGTTCCTCAGAACTCAGCTCAGGTGAGAGTTAGATTATCCTTTCAAGAGTGTCTTGTCTGTGTTTTGGGATTCCTTTGTGTGTGTAGAAACAGAAGAAAAAAACTAAAAAGATAAGCATAATACACACACATATATGGTAAATAAATTCATCAAATATAATCAATCCTGGGAGCATATCTATAAGCTGAAACCCAAAGTTTGCACATATCTTAAATTTGCTTTTTGTTTGCATTTTAACAAAGATACTTCTGTAAATTCTGCCTCAAAAATGCCGACAGAGGAGACGGTGAGCTTTGAGTCAGGTGCCACAGATCCCTCTCAGGCGCTGCTAGTCTACAGCTTCATGCATTTACAATTGTACTTAGCTGCCCGGCAGCTTCAGGGACGTGTAGACTTTGCTGAGCATTTCAAAGCCTTTTAGTTCGAGGCCAAAAGATGGACATGCTATCAGTTGATTAAATAAGCTTCAGTTATAAGTACATCGTTTGCTGACATAAATCAAAACTCAAATTCACCACCATCGGACCAATTCTGCCTCCTAAAGGCCCTCTAGGTCAGAGTGGGGTCGCCAATGCAGGTCTCCGAGGCTGTGTCTCTCCCTTGGGGAGAACCTGGGCGGGCAAGCTGCTGACTTGCTGGTGAGCCCCTCAACACCTAACCCATTGTGCCACTAGGGCTCCGTTTTTAAATCGATATAGTCAATTTTGATTTTTTTTTTTTAGATTCAGGATAGCTGAGAAGCAAAATATTTTAATGTATATTTTTCAAAAGGTACGAATTATCTTAGATATCTGAGATTTCAACTCTGGCAACCATCCAAGACAAAACGCCCCCCTTTCCCAACATACACACATATAATATTTATAGTATGCTTCTTAAAATCACAGCTGCAGTGTCATCACAGGCTATAAAATGCTGTCAAATCTAGAAAGGGCTTGACATGGCTGACACTGACAACAATTCCTTCTATTAAAATGATTGATTGCTGAATGATATCTGAGTCCTATTAAATAAAATCCTGTAATATCCAGGTGATTTTGTTAACAAAAGGGTATGCAGGGCTCATTCTTCTTTTCTGTTCTAGAAGTTTAAAGTTGTTTTTGACTTTCAATCAGCGGCCTCATCAAGGTTGATGTTCCCCAGTGCAGTAACTCATGGTGCCAAACCCTAGATCCCCTCCCACTCGGTCCTCCCCACGGACATACTAGACCTTAAAGAACTTTTAGTAATGTTTACTGTGAATTATAACCATAAAACAATATATGAATGGTTTTAAATTGCTTAGCTGTACTATTCATAACATGATACTAACATGAATACTAACAAAATAATTTTGTAAATGTTTTCAACATTGAATGACAATATTAGTAGTTCAATTTTTTTAGTGAATAAATGCAGAGATGAATTGAGTTTTCTCCTGTCCCTATTGTCACCACAGGCTTAACTCATTTGATGCCACTTTGCTTTATTTCACCAGGCAGGAAAGTCCTGCCTTTTCAAATCACAAGTTTCTGGTCACTTTGAGAGGAACAGCCCGTTTGTCCCCATTCTTAAAACAGCATATGCTCACTTTAGCTCTGTGCCACATTTTGCTCATACTCCTAACCCTTGAAACATCTTTTAAAATGCCATTGCCCACACTCCACGCTGCGATAGAGTGCAAACACAACTTTCATGTGAACTTGGTTATGAAAAGTCTTGTGTGATTCACTTTTTGAGATACTCAATTTATTGCAGGAGTCCCACACATGCCTGCTCTTCACTATCAAAAAAGTTATTCATAAAGATTTAGAAATATGAATTACTACAACATTGTTATGAAAACACTGGGAAAACATGCAAAAGCAATAGCTATTCAACACTGGATATCATGAAGACAAAAGAGGATGCTTGTCAGTGAATGAAGACAAAACAACTTGATTTGAAGAGTCTGTATCATTCAGCCATAATGACAGTGCTAACCAAAGCATATGAGACAGCACAAAAATTAAGTTAGCAAAGATTTTTCATCCTTGCAGGTATTTTGACACCTGAAAGTGGGGTCTCTTACACTTATTTTTTACTGCATACAAAATTTTATTATAGCTAAATGAATGTATATTTTTATATTAAAATATTGTACAAAAATTGTGTAGATACCAGGTTCCTAAATTCACTTGCCCTAAATTTTTCAGAAAAAATTATTCCATGCACCCCTGGCACTTAACATTTCTGCATTATCATCCATAAACCAGGATAAAGTGTAGGTAGCTCCTTGGTGCAGCCCAGCCCCCTGGACTGGCCAGCATGCTGAAGAGGCAGCATTGCTCGCTCCGAGGAGCGTGGGTGTGTATGAGCAGTCATTTTGTGTGAGTAGGCATCGACTCAATGTCAGTGAGTTTTGTTTATCATAATACACACCTTCCTAGTGATGTCATTGCTTTCAATAAGCTGCTTTAGCAGGAAGCATTCATTTTAAAGTGTACTTGTTGCCGCACTTGTTAACCTAACTTGTGCCTTATGTATTTGCACATAATTTGAATGAAAATTTCCAATTTTCTTCTGAAATTCAAATTAAGGAGCCTTTCTTCTTTTAGAATGTAGCAGGCGACTGTCATTATGCAGAGGACGTGTGCGTGCATATGAAAGACATTCATTCCTTAAGACTGGGTAGGCAGCATCTGAGGGCTCATTGAAAACAGTGCTGGGATATTATTCAAATTAAAGCCTTCCATGATGGTAGCTTTCATTGTAGAATAAATTGATTTAATTGTTATTAATGCCTTTAATATTGCTTCATTTTTGACATAATGAAACACAAACAAATATTCTCTGGCTTATTCTTAAGGGCTGGTTATTAACATTGAAGCACCTAGAAGAAGCCATTCCCACAGAGGACTATCTCCTTTTGTTACCATAAGTTTTGGGGACAGAAATAGATGCCATAATTGAGAGGCAGTATTAGAGGCAGTATTAGCACATTGAATTGGATAAGATAAATGAATGACTTAGAATTCAAAACCAGCTTGATTAATTACCAAGTAGTCAGAGGAAGATGCAACCGAATAGAAACCAGACTCCCCCTCCAGTTTCTGTGGTGAGGAAGAAGATGACACACATAAGTTTCATAACATATGGATTGTTAAAAGTAGCTGTACAAAAGGTAAAGCCATGCTGAAGCAGCTGAAAATGACTAAGAATGACCGGCTTCTGCCACCAACTCCAACATGCGAATGCAAGGCTATTTAAAATAGTGTTAGGAAGTGGGATCGTTTTTAAAAAATAGTGGAGCTCCTTGTTTTTGTGTTGGTATGTTGTCTTTTCTCCCAAACATGACTGCAGCTTCTTAGAATCTGGGCTTCATAGCTCATGAAGCTATGAAAACTACAGAGAGCATGATACTAGAAGGTAACAGAAGTGATTCATTCTTGGCTCCGAACTAGAAGATGTGGACTTCACCATAGCACTACAGAAGAAAGGCCTGGTGATCTCCTTTAGGAAAGAATGTAGTCGAGAAAATCCTTTAGCACTCGGTTCTTCTTTGTAACTCACAGGATCAGTATGAGACTATGAATTGTCTCTTTGGCAATAGTGTCTTCATTTGTTTGTCCATGTTTTGTTATGAAAAGAGCAAAAAAAATAAGGAAAATTGCAGATAGACTGTTGAAGAAGATTTTAAGCTTCTCTCTTTATTATAAACATCAAAATTCCCTATGTTGAAAACACTTAGAATAATCAATGATGAAGGGAAAGAAATTAAAGAAGAAAGACTGGAAAAAATGTTGAAAGACTGGACATTATAACACAGCCAAATGAAATTAAAAATTATAACTTCCACTATAAATGACTATACTCTAATGAATTTGAAAGCCTAAGAGCAATGGAAAAATCTCTAGAATCAAACCCTCTATCCAAGTTATCACAGACAGACATAGAAAACTGTAATAGATTCATACCAGAAGGAGAAAGAACAGGTTATCAAAAAACATTCAAGCAAAGGAAGTTGAGGACAGTGTGACTCCACACAGGCATTCTACTGTTTGGAGAAGAGCTGTCACCAGTTCAACACAGAGTATTTCAGAATATAGAAAAGGATAGCTAACTTCCAAACTCATTTTATGAAGTGCACGATCAAGTGAGGATAATCGATATCAAAATCAGGCAAAGATCCCTAAAGGGCAGAAAAGTACAGACCAGTATCCATCATAAAAATAGATGGGAAACTTCCCAATAAGATCTGGGCTTGTAGAATCCAACAGTATGTCAAAACAATAATACCCTATGATCAAATACCACTCATACCTTGTAATCAAAGATTGTTCAACATAATCAATGTGATATACCATTTAAACAATGCAAAGAAAAATAACCACATATTCATGTCAACATAGGCAGAAAAGAAATTTGACACTCTCCAACTCTCATTTCTAATAAAAACACTTAATAATATAAAGGCCTGAGATAGTTTATTGTTTATTGTGCCAACCTGACGTAGGGTTAGTTGAAAGGTGAAGAGAGAAATGGCTCAGTGAGCCTCCCCTTTTCAGTGCTCAGGTCTCTTGCTCTTTCATGGTTGGACGAGGTGCAGCTAGCTGCCTTAGCCAGTTCGTGCAAGGCTCACTTCCTGCAAGCCATTGTTGACAAGAAGCCAAGTGGAACTACCCTGGGGCAGCCGTGGGGAGGCCCCTGTCAGTGCTGAGAGGCTTACAAGCTCACTGATTGCCCTTTTCTCCTGCAGGTGGCATCATTGCCTTGCTTTATGAGATTGAAGAGGACTTTGTAGATCTGTGTGAGACATATGGGCTAATGTTGGACTTATGGGCTTGGACAGCACTGGTTTGGGATACTTTCTTAATGTGCACTTACCCTTTATATAAAACTCTTTCTTATACATATGATTTTCTGTGGATTTGTTTCCCTACTTTGCCCAGATTTACATAAGACTATTTATGGAAAACCCAAAGATGACATCATGCTTAAAGAGGAAAACTGAAAACTCTTTCCTTGAGATTGGAAATGAGGCAAAGATCATCCCTATTACCACTCTTCGTCAATATCATGCTGGAAGTCTTAGCAAGCACCACCAGATAAGAAATAGAAATATGACAAACAATTTTAAAAAGAAACAGAAAGAAACAAAAGACAACTGGAAAAGAAGTGAGACTCACTATTTGCAGACAATATTATTTATACGTGTAAAACATCAAAGAATTCACAAAAAGATTGTGGGGAACAATGAAGAGATTCAGTAATGTGTCAGGATATAATAATACCACACAGAAAGTAATTGGATTCCTGTATATCAGCAAGGAGAGCTCTGAAAAACGATCAAGAAAACAATGAAATTGATAATTGCCACATAAATCATGAAATGCTTAGGAATAAATCTCACCAAAGAAACAAATAAATGACACAAGCAACCCCCCCCCAAAAAAAAACACACCCTATAGATGACTATTATAAGAAATCAAGAGACCTGCACAAAAGAAAGAAAATCCCATGTTCATGGATAAATTCACTGTTTTCAAGCCAATTCTGATTCATTCACCCTTTAGGACAGGATAGATCTGCCCCCATGGATTTCCAAAACAATAATTCTGTACAGGAATAGAAAGCTTCAACACCTCTTGTGAAGGGATTGGTCGTTTTGGACTTCTGACCTAGCAGTTTGTAGTTCAACACATAACCCCCTAGGCCACCGGGGCTCTTAGGTTCATGGGAAGGAAGACTCATTATTGTGAAAATATCAAAACTAACACAAGAAAACTTTATTCTCATAACCTGGCATTCTCTGGTGCTCACCTTCCCAAAATGATCACGGAAGACAAAATGCCTGCATAAGCAAATGTGGTGAAGAAAGCTGATGGTGCCTGGCTATCAAAAGCTAGAGTGTTTGGGATCTTAAAGGGTTTAAGGTAAGCAATGAGCCATTTAGGTGGGAAGAAAAAAGCTCACACGAAAGATGCACGTCAGGCTCTGTGATCATGAGATCTCAAAGGGATCAGGTATCTGGCATCAGAAGACCCAGAAAAATAATCATATCAATATGAACAATGGGGGGGGGGAGAGGGCAGAATGGAGACTCAGAGTCCATTTGTAGGCAATTGGACATCCCCTGACAGAAGAGTCATGAGGAAGGGATGCATCAATTAGGGTGCAATGTAGCAGTGACAAAACATACACCTTTTCTTTAGTTCTTTAATGCTTCCTCCCCTCCATTATCATGACCCCCATTCTAACTTAAGATTTGGCTAAAACAGAGCAGGTACACTGGTACAGATGAGAGCTGTCTACATCTGAAATCCAACATAGATAAAACCCTCAGGAACAATAGTGGGAGTAGCGATACCATGAAGTTAGGGCAAAGGTAGAAAGGTAGAAAGGGGGAACTTGTCACAATGATTGATGTATAAATCCTTCCCCCCTTCCTGGGGACACAGCTAAAAGACACAACATTCAGTATAAGATATGAAAATAACAATAATTGATAAATTATCTTGGTTCATGAGAGAGAGAATGTGGGGAGTAAGGGAAAAATGTGAAACTGATACCAAGGGCTCCCTCAAATAGAAAGAAAACCTTTTGAAAATGATGATGGCAACATATGTATAAATGTGGTGGACACAATGGGTGTATGGGTTTTTAAAAGAGCTACAAGAACCCTCAATAAAATTAATTTTTTAAAAAAGAGGAAAATGGGCAGAAAGTCTGAGTAGACAATTCACCAAAAATGACATTCAAAAAGCTAATAGAGACATGAAAAGAATACTCATGATCACAAACCATTAAGGAAATGCAAATCAAAACAATGATGAGACGTCACCTTACATGAACAATCACAACAAATAGAAAAGAGAGAGAACCCAATGCTGAAGAGAGTACAGAGATTGGAACTCTCATATGTTGCAGTGGGTTTGTCAATGTGTACAATCATTGTAGAAAGTGATATAATGCTACATGAGACAACTGGGAATATAAATCACATATGATCCCATGACATCTCTGCTGAATATATATTGCAAAGAAGTTGGATACATAGCTCAAACAAATGTATGCTATTCACAATAGCAAGATATTGGAAACACTCCAAAAGCACATCAGTAGAAGAACGGATTACGGGGGGAAAGGTTTGATACATACACATAACGGAATGATATGATATGCATCGCTAAAATCATTGCTGCAACTTGAATTTCTTCAAGACATGGATTGGCCTAGAAAATAGCATGCTGAATGAAGTTACAATTATCATGTAAGACCATGACTCTAAGGAAAGGCAAAATGACGAGAGCAATTTTTTTTCTCAGGTCAGGTAGTCATTTAATCTGGTCTCCTAAGCCATGGGCGGCAGGTCTGTCTAATCATGCTTAGGATCCATGTATCACTCTCCCACTTGCACACTGAGAAGCCACTTAGACCTAGGAGCCCCTAGCTCAGCTGGTGTCTGTGTTATTTAGTGGAGAGATGGAATGGACCAAATAGATCCTGCCAGAGAGCTGTGTCCCATGGTCACTCAAATCAACAGGTATTCCTACAATGGCATTTGGCAAATTCCAATGGAAATTCATGAATGTGGGGCCAGAGGGGGAGCAGATATATCTGCCTCTACATAGTTAATTTCATTTTTGTTAGTTGATAAGTCAGAAGAGGCAATCTACCATTTCGGGCGGAAAATTAACTTTACTGATATAAACCTCCAATGGAGAATTCACCTTGATTAAGTCTCTAATCACGCATTTTGAACCAAGTTTCTATTTAGACTATGGTGGTCTAGGCACTGTGTTATTAGCAACTTGGAATTTAGATTTTGTCTTTTTGAGGTGCACAACTTTCTTCACAGGTGACACCAGGATGACCCTATAAATCCCACTAAGTGAAGAACATTTAAAATTAAACATATCTGTAGCAGAATAATGAAATAGAAATACTCTTTTGGACTTAAGGGGGAGATACTCTACTGTGAAAGTAAACATTTTTATTCCAAGGTCGTGGATTTGGAAGTCATTAGACTTTGGTTCATATCTCAAGCTTTTTAGGGTGCCCATAATTGACAATTAAAGACTATAATGGATTTGTTATTTTCATACTATTTTTGCTTTTCATGACATGTCTTAGTTCTGTGAAGTGGCCTTGGTGGTTTACTTGTCACAGGTTGGGCCATTAGCCCTCAGGAAAGTCAGAAGTTCTAAAGCACCAGTTGCTCCCCACAAGAGAGACAGGGCATCGGGGAAACTCACAGTGGGTTGTCCTACATTGTCTTATTGGCTTGCTCTGACTTGGATCAACTCCATGGTAGTGAATGTTTGTTTGTCTATTTGTTTTGTTTTTGTGGTTTTATTAGTCTTGACAATATAATTTTGTTTAGTGAATGTGTGCTATTGACATTTTTGCCTTGTGTCCAATCTTTATTGTTTTCACAAACAGTGTTCACATTTAAATCTGTGCAAGCTAATAATAATATATACAAGGTGAGGAAAATGTTCTACAATTGATTGTGGTGATAGATGCAAAACTCTAATATATTTAGACTATTCTAATATATTTAGACTATTGAATTGTATGATACATGAATTATGTGCTGATAAATCTATTTTAAAAACAGCTAATAAATGGCATTGTGCTGCATGAATAAAAACAAGTAAGCAGACATACATATTACAATTTAGCATAATGCATAATTTTGCATAAATGTAGTCTTATTAAAATTTCTTTTCCTTATGAGGAATTATGATATCCTCACATTTAGTAAATAAATTTAAGTCTTTGATATTTTGTACTGGTGCTTTAAACTAATTGCCAATACATTTGTTCCTGAATCAGTTATAATATGCAGTTTAAATTCTGTAATGAAAAAATTTTAGTTTGTAGTGTGACTTTAGAATTAATTTTTTAATCTCAAGAATGACAATTGACATAAACAAATTTCCCTGCAATGTCTTAATTCCCATTCTGTCTTTAGTTTTACATTTTTAAAAGAATAACATTGCAATGTGTTTTAAAATATGTCAATGTGTTAGATAGATGGATATGAAAATAGATTTAAATTTTAAGAGATAGCGATTTTCCTGAAGTCCCAAAATATAATTTAATTGAAGGTGGCCCAATATTATGAAGCATTTGGTCTAAGTTGAAGAAAAAATAAATATCGGTTTAAGAATTTTTATTATTTGCCAAAGTTTCTCAATGTGTACAAAACAGCGACACTTTAAAAAGCTATATTGTTGCTTAATAATTTTCTCATACTCAACTTAGTCAAAATATCTGGCTTACATACACATACTGACTCACATGCAAATAATCAAAAACAACCCACTGCCATCAAGTTAATTCTCATTCATGGCAACCTAATTTCCAAGACTGTAGTAAGTCTTTACAGTAGCCAACAACCTCATTGTTCTCCATGTGGTGGCTGGTGGGTTTCTCTCTCTCTCTTACTTTGTTATTCCCTTGCAGTATTTAATCCTGACCCTATCTTGAGACATTTATCAAGTCTTTCAGAGTTGCTTGTATTAAAATGCAACAGTAGCTCTCAGGAAGATTTAGTAAAATTTTACAGTAACTTCTTTAAAGAATGGAAGAGGTTAAGATTTTCAAAGATCATTCTGCATTTTGCATAAATAGACATATTATCATATTATCTCATTAACATTCAATCTGTTCTGTGTAAATGGTATTACTATGCTAATTTTATGGATGAGAAAACTGAGGCTCAGAGATGAAATAGCTCACTATAAGTTCAGAGTCAGAATTAGAACCTAGTCTAAGTGATACCAAATGTTTGGTTTTCCATTATATCTAACTTCCTGTGAAGTAGGAACCCCCCTAAAATAACAAACACATTAACACAGAGAGTTCAAGATTTGGTGAAATGATTATACCTTCTCATAGAGATATGTGAATTTAATTTTATATTTATTGTTTGTCTATTAGAGGAGAAAATTGACTAACATTAGTAATGCCAATTTAGAGACAATCTTATAAGTTTAATATTGTTAACCATAAGTTATCTAATTACATTGATTTAAATATTGTCATTCTATCAATTTTATACATAAGATAAAAATAAAGTAAATGGAAATTAATGGCATCTAGATCCATGACTATTATTGTTCTTTGTTTTTAGCCCATCTACCAAGAAAATTGGTTAATTTTGATTATTTATGAAAGTCAATTATAAAGCTATAATTGTATATTAAAATTAAGAACATATTCATAGGAATCTCATTAATTTTTAAATTATTTTTTACTTAGGAAAATTGCTACATTTTCTAAACTCCACATTAAGTCAACCACTCATCAACACATCTTACTAGATAAATATAAAACTTTCTGCCCTCTCTTTCTCTCTACTGCTCTGCTACTTTTCCAATAGCTCCTCTTTTCTTTCTACTCACTTTAATAAGACTTAAAGATCCAAAAGATTTCAATCTCTTCTGAACCCAAGGAAGTTTTGTATCTCGGTATCTCACCTCTGTGACCACTCTGAGATATTATTTCCTTTGTTCTCTATAGAAAAGATGGCTAATTTTTCAAGACCTACAGCATTTGTAGAATAGGTTTGGGGAATCTGCCAAGCCCAAACCAAGTCCCTTGCTGTGAAGTTGACTGCAGCTCACATTGGCTCTTTTTAACACAGAAACTAATTGTTCCTGAGAATTCTCGAAACTGTTAATCCTGATGGAAGTAGTGTGCCTCTTTTTCCATCGAGTGGTTCCTGAATAAGAACTAATCTTGCAGTTAGTAGTCTAGTGTTTAACCCATAGTATTACCATATGTGTGGATCCAGGTAGACTTAATCATTCTCTCCAGTGTGCTAATAACAAACTTTAAATGTGGTTTTATTATTACATTTCTTAATATATGTGATTTTTAATTACATGTTAATCACTTTTTCAAAGTATCAGTCAAATCAAACAATGAATAGTATTGAGCCAATCTGCTACCTAAGACCTACATAAGTGTTCAAGGGCAAGAATGTCATTTTGAAGACTGAGATACATTTGTGGTGGTTACATGATCTGGTGTCAATTGGGGACTTGAGAGGATTAAGAATGAAGGGGTGGAACATAGTCTGTCAATCGAGTGATAGCCAATGAGGAATCTGCATGTGTTGGCCTTCTCTTGAGAATTCTGGGAACTCCTGGATTTTCTCCTTGGAAGCAAGACAGACTCTTTCTGCTCACTCCCTGTGAGACATCCCTGATGAAAAGCCACATGGACATACCCAGATGCAGCCAGAACCCTGGACCTTGAGAAGCCAGGTGGGGAGACCCCTGCCAGTGCTGAGATGTTTACAAAGCTACTGGATCTAAAAGACTTCCCACTTACTGGCCTCTGATCTTCCTGCTTTCAGCATCACTGAATGTGTCCCATGAGCCTGATGAGGACTTTACAGATTGGGTGCAGACATATAGTCTGATATCAGACTTAGGGACTTGATCTGGACTGGCCTGGAAAGTTTTCTCAATATTCAACCACTCGTGTATATAAGTCTCTCTCTTATACAGCATGTTTATGAATTTGTTTCTTCAGTCTATCCAGACTATACCACACTTGATCCCAAACCATGGAAATTTCAATAGCAATATAAGTATGTGAAAGATGACCAATGAATGAGAGACTAAAGAAGAATTGATGATGCATTTGAATTATAGTGTAGGCAAAGAATATTGAAAAGTACCACTTAGTCCATGGAAGAACAAATCTTTTTTTTTGAAGAAATATAGCGAGAGTGTTCCTTAGAAATGTGGATGTTGTAGATTATGATTAAAGCTGGAAAAGTCTCTAAAAAATTATTTTTTAAATGAGTATGGTGACATTTGTCTCACATACTTTGGATTTTTTTTTAATCAGGAGGGATCAGTCCCCGGGAAAGGATATCTTGCTTGATAAAATGTAAAGCCAAGGAAAAAAGTTGAAAACTGTCAAGAAAATCGATTGACACAGTCCCACAGGACCTGGAGGTGGTTAGTTCTATTATGAAAAGGATTGCTAAAAGTTCAAGCCAACTGCACAGCACCTCACAACAACAACCCTTCCAGTCTATGACTACATCTTGGTGAGATGCAACTGAAAAAGCAGCTTAATGAACAATGTATGAATAATTGTATTATACATAAAGCATATAACTGATAAGCTACTAAGGAATACCTTGAAGACAGCAATTCATAAAGACTATAAGATGCAAGTGCTCTTTAATAATCTAAATGTTAAAAGAAATTATTGCTTCCAACTTAAATATATGCATGCGTTTATTATATATATTCCAACATAAATATACAGATACATATATATTTTTTACTAATTTTCTTTGAATTTACTATATATATAACAAAAGAATTATTAGAGATGGTAGAAATAACATGATGATTACTTTGGAAAACATTTATAATCTCAATTATATTTGATTAATAAAAGGTAATTAGATGGGTATATTATAAAAACATTCAGACACTTTATTTCCTTAAATAAAATTACACTATTCAGCTGCAATTTCACTATAGTCATAACTTTAGAAAGTTTAGGAAATAATACTGTTTAGTCAGAATTGATAGATCGAAGAATGTTTGCATTTAGCTATAATTAAAGATTAGATATCTTATTAGCAGACTTTTCATAAATAATGTCTGATACTGCTAATCTAAAGCAACTACAGTTAATTAGGTGAATTCAAAATGAAGAAGAAAATCTGACCTTGAGAACAATATCATAAAATTAGGGTTAGTTTCAAAACCTTTTAGGAAATGACACATTAATCAACTTGACAAATCCTATATATTACATTTTCAATTTTCTGGAATTATTTATTGACTCTTAAATGATAACTATGAAAGGTATGTTGAAACCACTCCATAGAAGTTAACATTCTTTTACTTCTCCTCTATGAATTACAGACCAGGCTTAAGTAGCTCATGTCTATTCCAGTATAATAGACCAATAAATGGTGCAGTAATTAATGCTGATCTTAAAGTTGAACTAGTGATATGGCAATTTTATGGCTTAGATCTTCTCTTTCCATTTCCTCTGTTCTCTCCATTGTTCCTCTAAGCCAAATCAACCTTCTCATATCAGGCATCTAGTTTGAGGGTTATAAGTTATGTTCCAGGTCACCTATGACAATTTTCCTTAGCTCAAGCCCACCAGCTCCCCTGCAGGAGAAACACAGGGCAGTCGGCTGCCAGATCTGATTACAGTCTCAGCCATCCACAAAGGCAGCTCTCTTCTACAATGCAGGCTTGCTAGATTCAGAATTGCTTTGACATGAGTTTTATTTTGTTTTGCTATTTTGGATACAAATACTTTGCAAATTGTTCTTATGCTTAGTCACTAATGGAAAGTTCGATTAAAAGTTCTTTTTAATCATTGTATTGGAGGCTCGTACATCATTTTTCACAATACATAAATACATATACTGTGCCATGCACATTCACATGCCTGCTGCCATTACCATTCTCCAAATATCCGCTTTTCCAATTGGGCCCTTGATATCACGTCCTTTCCCCTCTGTCCCTGCTCCCTCCTCCCCCACCAACCCTTAATACTTTATTAGTTATTATTGTTTTGTCATATCTTACACTGCCGGACATCTCTCCTCCCCCACTCCTTCGATGTCTGTCCTTCACATAGGAGGTTATGTGTAGATCCTTGTAGTTGCCTCCCTCTCTCTACTCCACCTTCTCTCCACCCATCCAGTAACTCTAATCTCACCACTGGCCCCAACGGGCTTACCTGTCCTCAGTTCCCTATATCTACAGCTCCCACCTCTACCAGTGTACCTTCTCCAGGCCAGCTGTATATGTAAGGTAAAGTTGGGACCATGATAGTTGGAGGGAGGAAGCCTTCAGGAAGTCGAGGACAGTTGTGTGTTTCATCTCTACCTCACTGCCCCTTGACTGACCTGTATCCTTCCCGTGACTCCCCTGTAAGGGGGTGACCAATTGCCCACAAGTGGGTGTTGAGTTCCCATCCTGCTCTCCCCCTCATTTGTAGTGATGTGATTCTTGTTCTTTGATACTTGGTACCTGCTCCCTTCAACCCTTCTTGATCACACAGACTGGTGTGCTTCTTCCATGTGGGTTTTGCTGCTTATGTGCTAACTGGCCACTTGTTTATTTTCAAATCTTTGAGACTCTAGACACGTAATCATCTGGTAGCTGGGCACCATCTGTTTCTTCCACTCTTTTTGCCTCCATATCTGTGGCATTCATATGCTTATATTAATTTGATTGAAATGTAGGGGTGGAGTCTAGCCTATTAATCTGGAGATAGCAATTGAGTAGCCAATGAGGCCTCTATGTGGGCATGGCTTTCTCCTAAGACTTCTGGGAAATTTCATGAGATTTCCCAGTTGTTGGGAGTTAGTCTAAGAGATGATGAATCATGGACAAGACAAGATGGTCACCTCCAAGAAGCTGGAGGAGCCGGCGGAGAGACCACATGGCTTTGCCCAGATGGAGCCAGACCGCTGAAGCTGGGGCGGCCACATGGAGACCTCTGTCAGCGATGAGTTGCTTCTGCTGTTGATGGACCCTGTGCCCTGGAAGCGAGGAGCCATGAGGAGACCCCTGCCAGAACCGGGATTCTGCACACACTGACCTGTGACTTCGTTAGTCAGAAGGAGACTTTATAGACTGATTTCGGGCATATGGGTTATATATCGGACTTATGACTTTGATCTGGACTGGGCTCAATGTCCTGTTCCTCTTGTATATAAACCTTTTCCCTATATCTATATACGTGTCTATGGAATTTGTTCCTCTAGCCCACACAGACTAACACAATATCCATTTGTCTTCAGCAATCATTTTGGGATTCAATTGATCAATTGATTTTGATTTTTGTTCTTTGATGCCTGATACCTGATTGTCTCAACACCTCATGATTACATAGGCAACTGTGCATCTTTTATGTGGGGCTTTGTTGCTTCTGAGCTAGATGGCTGCTTTTTCTGTGCTCAAGCCTTTAAGAACCCAGATGCTGTATCTTTTGATAGCTGGACACCATCAGCTTTCTTCAGCACTCTTGCTCATGCTCCCATATGTGCCCCGGTAAGGTGCACACACAGTGATATGTTTTTTTACTGCTTAATGCCTGCGACCTAATCCTTTCAATACCTCATGGCCATCCTGGCTGGGTTGCTTCTTCTATGTGGGTGTGGCCACTTCAAGACTAGCTAGGCTTTTGTTTGTTTTCAGGCTTTTAAGACCCCAGATGCTATATCCTTTGATAGCTGGACATCATCAACTTTCTTCACCACATTTGTTTATGCACCCATTTTACTTCAGTGATCGTATTGGGCCAGTGAGTATCGTGGGATACCAGATTCATAAAACAAAATGTTCTTGCATCGAGGGAGCACCTGGGTGAGGGCCAAGGTCCACTTGCTACCCCAGTATTTAATCTATAAATATATGTTCTTAGATTTATTCCATCCTTATCATCGATAATTATGTTTATATATGTACATACCTGTGTTTAGACCTTTGCAAGTCCCCTTGCCTTCTAGTTCTTTCCTCTATTTCCTTCCATCTCCCTCTTGTCCCACCATCATATCCCACTTTCATTGGAGTTTCAGTATTTCCTCTCAGTTTCATTACCCTTGCTTAAACTCTACCCTTGATTAAACCTACCCACACATTAAGCTTGTAGTTTAATGTAACTGCTTATTTAAAGCTTAGTGCATTAGACAATTTGTATATATGACACTAGATGAGAACTACAAAGTAGGCTCAAGATATAAAGTTTAAAGTTCAGCATTCAAAAGATACATGAAGATTATCATGAGTTTGGCTATGGAATTTTATCAAATATAACAGACAGTCCATGTGCTGGGTTTTTCTCTAAGGTTCTTATTATGATCTTTAGCTTAAAGTGGCATAGGTGGGTTCTAACTATGAGAGACAATATTGCAAACTTTTGGATTATTACCATTAAATAAAACTCCTATTTGGAATACAAGGGCTTGTTATATGTCATAATTTGTCCATCTAGTACATTAAAAATAAAGAGTTTTTACATTTTTAGTTTAGCCTTATTTTCCCCTCCCATATTAATGTTGCTGTACGTAATATGTATTTAAGAATTCTACTCCTTAATGACCTTTATTAATATCAACAGTTTGTAAAAGGGAAAAATGTAACCAAATCTTATCCCAAAAGCATATTTACGTGGAATTTTGTGCTTTAGGATTCTTAACCCTAAGATAGTAGACTATTTTTCCTGAGTCTGCAAGTCAGACTAAGAAGAGTGAGATAATAATCATATCTTGAACATCATAAGAGTCATAAATATATACTGAATTACTGATAAATGATTTATCAGTATATCAGTGATGGAAGATAAGATGGTTATCTGAATGAGATTCAATTGGAATCTACTAATACTTCCTATCTGAATTCTAGAGTGGAGATTGGTTGCTCTTTATTAAGAGCCATAGCTCCAACTGGAGGCAGAGATGCTCACGTGAACGCCCATCTCTGGGGATGGCTCACTCACCTCTTTAGGGGCATCAGCTTCAATGAATTCAGAGTAAATCATCTTGGCTTTGGAAGCAATCTTTTCTGCACTGTCTGTTTTCTTGAAGTCTTCACAGGCAAGCCAGAACTCTACATTTTCTTCACTAAACTCTGATTTTAGAAAGGTTCTAAAGGCATCTAGACCAGCTATAAAATATACAAGAAAAATTTATGTACATCATACATGACAGTTAAATAACCAAAATGATCACATTATATGCTTTGAGTATTTATTATTTAATGAACAAATATTTATCGGTTTTTCTAAATACAACAAATATAAGCATGCTTCCATTTCTAACATCCAAACATCTTATTCATATACACAAAGGGCCTCTATGAACTCTGCTGGCTGATGTAGGACTGCTAAGGGAAAAGTCAGGGATGAAAATTAAGCAGTCACTCTCCAGGAGAGAGAGGATGTGGCCTGCTTCTGTAACTCTTTACAGAGCCTGAATCCCTAAGGGACAGATCTCCTCTCTCCTCTCCAGGGTTGCTGTGAGTTAAACTAGCCTTGATGGCCATGGGTGTGGTTACTTTTCACTATAAACAAATGATTTACAGCTGCCTTCTATATTGGCTCCATTGACAAAGAAAACTTTCCCTCCTTGATTTGAAAAACCTAGAAGTTATATAGAAGAATAGGTCTTAATGGTCATTTTCCTACAGGAAACCCCATGAGTTTTTAGACTGATTGCACTAAACTACCAGTTCAGTCAGTAAATGATGCGATACCAACTTCAAGATAAGAATTAATATTTCTAATTATCTGATTAAAAACCCCAAATTGAGTTAGAATATGTTGGTTTAGCCTTAAAGCATAGGGGGATTAGCTATTAACTATTGATTTGGCAGAATATTATTATGGTGGTATTATCCACTTGTAATCTAATGATTAAAAGGCCATTTAAGAAATCAAGGAAGGTAAAGATATTTGACATAAATAGATAGCAATAGGTAATATTGAGTTCAAAAACCAAATAAGCAGACAGTTTACAAAATTTTTACTCCTTTTACTTATTCTGTGCCAGTAGATTAATTCCTGTTCCTATCATGCAGTTCTTCAGTAATTTAAGACCAAGGGCTGCAAACTAGAGACAACTTATGTGCAGATCTTTGTACTTGGCTTAATTAGTACATACATTTAAAAATTTTAATAACTACAGATATGGCTTGTACTCTATGCTTCCCTATTTACTGACTTCCAATCTTATTTCCAACCAAATGTACATATCAATTATACAGCCTTTTGAGTTTATTATCACTTATTAGACTTTTCAATCTTTGCTTACCTCACCAGTATGTGCACTGAATTATTTTTCTGTTGGTAAACTAGAGCTTATTTGAGAATGCTATCCTTGTTAAAGTGGATAATACCACCCCGTGGGCCTCAAAATTCAAATGTCTACTCTTTTTTGATGGTTTAGGGGTTATAATACAAGTTTTTAACTGTTAGGGGAACTCTGAGGTGCTTTCATTGTTGTTGTTTGTCAGTTTGCTTTTTAACTGAAGAAGAGTGGTAGGCCAAGTAAGTTTGCGAAACTGCTCTAGTTAGATAGGAAATCAGTGATATCAGATTGGAATCCTGTGTTGAGTGGATTAACAGATATCTACAAACAAACAACCAAGCAAACTAAACAGCTCCTCAAACTCACCGGTGAATTCTGACTCCGAGAAACCCCATGGAAAGCATCCCTGTGAATTTCTGAGACTGTAATGCTTTAGGGCAGGAGATTTTTCTGCTTCGGGGCAGCTGGTGACGTCTAACTACTGACTTGCAGTCAGCAGCCCGATGTTTAACCCGCTGCACCACCAGCTCCCAATCAACACCTTCCGGCCATCCAAACCAGTGTCATGGTTGCACCCTTCTGACCACATGCATCCGCTTAGAAGTGCAGTGCGGATTCCCGAGAAGGAGAAGCTACATTTGTCCTTTTTGTAACTTAGATTTGCCTCCCACCTCTTGTGAAAACCACATTTGCATGAACTCAAAGTAGCTCCTCTCTAGTGCTTTTCAGAGAGTTAAAATTTTCCATTTCCATAAAAGGAAAAGCAAATCCAAAGCACAAGCCCAATGGCTGTCATGTCCATTCTGACTCATAGTGATGTGAAGGGGTAGGATAGAACGGTATCGTAAAACTTCCCAGACTGTAACTCTTATGGTCACATCTTATCTTTTTCCTATGGAGCACCTGGGTGGTTTTCCACCTCCAGTCTTGTGGTTGGTAATATTGGGCTTCTCCCACCTAACAACCAGGATCCCCCTCCATTTCCAAAGAAGGATAGAAATGACTTTTTTTGATTATTAGTAGACCAAGAAATACTGATCAGAGAAAAATAAAACGCAAAAGTTTATGGAGATGGAGCCTAATTTAGTTATTTGGGGAGTTGTTGAAAGTAATGGAAAGAATGTTGTAATAAAACTTTGAGTGAGATTAAAGTGTTTAGGAGCACAGAGTTTAAAATGGATACAACAATATGGGTGTGTGTGCTTTGAAATAGAGATCAAGTAATATGTTACTGTAAAAACATTATCAAGTACAATATCAATTAAGATTCCCAATGGAAATATTTGAGAGTGAAGATGCTATTATGTGAGCACTATATAAAATTCAATTACTTACACATTTCTTTCATTTAAAAATGCATCCAAGAACATTCTTTGCCACACATTTAGGTTATAAAAACTCTCTTGGTAACAATAGATTTGAATTTTTGCTGCATCTGCTCCAAATAATGATGAAGGGTATGGGGAGAGGGAGTCTAAACAGAATTTCTGGTAAAATTAATTTTTAATAAAAGCTGAAGTATGCATAATAAAACTGAAAAAGATTGCAGATTCACGATTGGTAATATTATAGACAACGATTAGTATGGTATTTTTAACCTGTAAGAATTACCTAAACTTACAGTGATGAGAAGCTAGAGATTCATAAACTATTTCATTTCCTCCTATCTTTAGTTCTAATGAAGGGTTAACATAAATGAACAATTATCTCCCATTTCTTCTTCTCCTCACTTGGCTTAGGGCCCAAGCAAACAGAATAAAGGCAGGGATTGGTGATCTTGGTCTCACTATTTTATTGAACAATTGCTCTATACAATTTGAAAAGTCAAGAGATGCAAAATGATTTTGGAACAGCACTCTGTAGACATTGAGAAATGGTGTTTTCTGAGGACAGTTTCCACAATATGGAATGGCAGTTGGCTAAATGCAATGAGTTAGCAATAGTAGGAAAATACATTAATATCCTTTGCCTAGTACATGCAAGTTCACAAAAGTTAGGCAATTTAGTGACTTGCTTAACTGTGTAAAGTATTATAATACATGTGTTCACTCCCCCACACCTAAAAAAACAGTTGCTCACATGGATCTTTGTTTTTTATTTTATTTTTTTTACTTTATGTGGGTTTGAAATATTGAATTCCAGGAGGTATACAGATGGCGTATTTGTCTTCCTCTCAACAATCTCTGTACTTGCTCTGTGGTCCTATCTTTTATTTTGTCACCAGTGGAGTCACAGTTTAAAGAGACATTTCAAGGGCTTCTAGCAATTCTGATTTGTCACAATGAGCATACTCTGGGAATTAATTGATGTAGAAACTTTTGGGATTAATTATCTAAAAGGGAAACAATCATTTAAATTAACCTAAGAGGAAGGCACCCTGATGACACATTGGGTACAGCTGGACTGCAAACCCAAAGGTCAATGAGTCACAGTCCCCAGCCACTCCTCTTCAGAAAGAGGACACTGCATGCTTCTGCCAACAGTGACTGCCTCAGAAGCCCACAGTGGCAAGGCTGCTCTGTCCTGCAGGGTCACTACTACTTGGAATTGCATTAATAAATCATAAAATTTTCCAAAACTCATCTTTTTTTTTTTTACTTTTAGAATGGAAATATGCAAGTTGATTAGTGCAATATATTAAGAAGAAGACTGGTCATTGATTTGATTCTGGTTCAAGGCAGCCAGAATAGAACAGTACTTTGTATGGAAGCAGAAGGCCAGAACTATTGGGGAGACTTTAGCTGTGATGGTAGTTATAGAATCATTTGCCAATTTGAGGATTAAGAATGAAAGGGTGGAGTCTAGTCTGTCAATTGGCCATAGCTAATGCAGTCTCTGTGTTGGAGTGGCCTTCTCCTGAGAATGGAAAACTCCTGGATTCCTTCCTTGGAGGCAGGAGAAACTCTCTCTGATCACTTCCTGTGAGACATCCTTGAGGAGAAGCCATGTGGACCTACCCTGGTGCAGTCCTGGGTACTGAAGGAGCCACATGCAGACCCCTGCCAGCCCTGAGAAGCTTAGAATGCCACTGGATCCAGAAGAATTCCCACCCACTGGCCTGTGATATTCCTGAATCCTTCATCATTGTATGTGCTTCATGAGTCTGAAGAGGACTTTACAGATCAGAATCAGGCATATGGGCTAAAATCAGACTTATGGACTTGATCTGGACTGGGCTGGAATGTTTACTCAGTATTCAATTGCTCTTGTGTATAAACCTCTTTCTTACACACATATGTGTCTCCGTGTTTTGTTTTTTTTGTCTGTAGCCCACCCGGGCCAACACAACTGCCAATATTTAGGTTAGTAGTTAAGTACAAACAATTTGTGCTACTTTAGTAGATGTTGTTAAATACTGTCAAGTCAATTCCCACTCATTGCTAACTCTATATAGCCAATCTATGTACAACAGAAGAGAACATTGCCCCAATTATTGTTATGTTTCAGTCATTATATCAGTGCATCACCCTGAGAGTCTTCTGATCAGGTACTTCGTCAAGCATAAAGTCCTTTTGCAGTCCTTCCTGACAACATGTCAAAGGACATGACAGTATATGAAAATGTCCTCAGTCTCCTTTCTAAGGACTCTTTCAAATTATATATATATATATATATATATATATATATATATATATATTTGTAAATGACATCTATTATTGAGGCTTATAGTAGCACAAGCAATTAAGTGTGTGACTACAAGCCAGAAAGTTATTGGTTCAAATCACTTTGAAGTGACTCAGAAGACAAGGCTAGCAAACTGTTTAGGGCATGTCACAAACTTTTTTTTGGGGGGGGGGCAGAAATCTTGCACAATCTTGAAGCACATGTGGAACAATTTTAGTCTGTGCATGGCTGTGACTTTGAGTTGGAATTGATTTGAATGCAACTAATAGCACCAGTATTTGTGCAAATGTATTTTGTATCAAATCCTGGGATGTTTTCCTTGTAAGCAAATCAAAGTCCTTTATTATTATATCAATAAGTATATATACATATACCATGTGCATTTGTATACTCATATGCATTTAAATTTCCTTTTTTACACCCTAAAATTAAGATTAGCCCAGTTGAAATTTCAAAACCCCTTTATTTTAGCCTGCAAAACAAGAAACAAGTCATTCATTTAATATTTTCAATCATTTGTCTGTTTCTTTCAACTTATGCTACCATTAAAATTATATGCATCTATTAATGACTGGAGGAACCCGACTGACACTGAGCTGATAATCACAAGGCTAGCAGTTTGAACCCATTAGAGAACAATGAGACTATTTTTTCCTTTAAAGATTTACAGCCTTTCTGGCAATGAGTTTGGTTGTTTTTAGTTTTTTGCTTTGTTTTGTTTTAATTATAATAGTTGAGTCCATAGTTGAGCAAACTTCTCATTTGCTCTTTGGAACTTTTATTTGTTTTAATGTTTGTTATTTCTATAACTTGTCGTTAGTGCTAATCAAGCCCATTCACAGAATCCTATCTATCGAATGAATCCATTCTGTAGCCTCTACATCTGTCTATATTTACACAACTATTGTGGAGGACACCCAGTGACACAGTGGTTGCATATTGCATTGCTATCCTCATGGTCAGCAGTTTGAAACCGTCTGCCACTCCTTGGGAGAAAGATGAGGCTTTCTACTCCCATAATGCTCCAGTGCCTTTAACCCATAAGGGCAGCTGTGTTCTGCCCCACAGACTCACTATGAGCTGATGGAAGTGAGTGAGTTAGGAATCTTATACTTAAACATGTGCTTGAACTCATACCTTATAATACTATGATTTAAATTCTTACTATTATATTTTGCAACCTAACATCTCTTGGGTCTTACCTTGGTTGGTTAAAAGTGTGTCCATGTTTTCTGACCACGCCGTTACATCTGAGGTTGGTGACCTGTAGAAACAGCATCTACCCTTGACAATAGCATTGTGATCTTTTTCTTCTGTTACCTCTAGTAATATCTGATTATGAGTGCTTGTTGATTTATATCCTCTAGTTGAGGTTTAATCAAACCACACAAAGGTCAATACAATTGTATGTTTCCCTACAGTGGCCACCTACAACACAAATATTCAACACCAACAACTTGTTACTGACCTTAGTGACAATGTGAACAGTATTTGAAAATTCTTGTGATATAATAAAGATACAAGAAAGTTATTGCATATTGTTCCATAAAACAGAAATACATATCTCCTCAATGACAAATATGTTATTAATGTGTGTGCCATTACTCTCCTCTATTTATATATTTTGAGAAAGTTGGAAACATATTTGATTAAGGATTTCTGACAGGTGCTGACACTGAGAATGCTTATTCCAAGGACCTCGAGGAGGCTTCCCCCTCTGAGGCAGCCTTCACTCCTCTCCAGGCTCATGCACTTCTAGTTCAGGACTGATTTATTTAAATCCAGGCATCTGTCACTACAGACTAATATCTTTTCCAGAGCAGTCAAAAATTTATAGACTTAAGTATTCTGAAGAAGGTATTCTTTTGGTGACGTGATGCAGAAATAATAAATCAGATTTTAGATATGAATTTCTGAGATGCAAATATATCATATGTTTTCCTCTTAATAAACAAAGATTCTGATGAAATAAGCTCTGATTCACAGAAAACACCTGCTGCTCAGAAAAAAAAGAAACATTTTATATTATGTAGTTGTGGTATGCAAGTGGCCTAATTATTAAAAAAGGATGATCTAATTTAAGGTGTATTAAAATTGTTTTTAATAAAACAGAGAGAACCTCATATCTAGCTTTATAAAATTTGATATTTGCATATCAGAGAGATTTATATTAACTATGAATGAAATTATCTCGATACTTTGATATCCTATGACTTTCTGCAATTTGCTACAGGTTTTATTGTGTCTCTTCTGTTGCAATTGTAGCTGTATTTTCTGGTAATAGTAGTGGTCACCATAAAAGGTACCTAGACTATGTGCCTAGCAACTCATTTTGCTATCTTTCATGACTTACAACCCTCTCATCCATAAAATCTTCTTTCCCTTTGGGGTACGCAATATTATCTGCAGTGATTTTGAAAAAATAATTTATGGATATTTAAAATATTTGTGTTATTCAATTTCCATCTTTCATATAGAGGATGTGCTTCAATGTGAGATTTAAATTTATGTTAAAAGTTTAGTGTATTAAAAAGCTTGTTTTATATGAAAAAATATTCTCTATTTCATATAATATATGGCCCAGTAGAAATTTTATCAAATAGATAGTTCTGGAGTTATAATGTGACCACTTCAAGTTCACCTGTTGTGGCAGTCATGTGCTTATATTAATTTCATGATTGAGATGTAGGGGTCGAGTCTAGCCTGTTAATCTGGAGCTAGCCATTGAGTAACCAATGAGGCCTCTATGTGGGTATGGCTTTCTCCTGTTACGTCTGGGAAATCTCGCGATATTTCCCTCATGGAGATGAGAAGCTACCTCCCCAGTTGTTGGGAGTTAGTCTCAGAGATGATGAATCACGGACAAGACAAGATGGCAGCATCTGAGGAGCCGGAGGAGAAGCCACATGGCTTTGCCCTGATGCAACCAGACCTCTGAAGCTTTCAGGCATATGGGCTAATATCAGACTTATGACTTTGAACTGAACTGGGTTGGGATGCTTTCTTAATGTCCTATATCTCATATATATAAACTGTACCCTTATACACATATGCTTGTCTATGAAATTTGTTCCTCTAGTCTACACAGACTAACACATCTGTGTTAAAAATATCTCATTAAATGTTGAACCGTTAACAGGGAATTAAAAGGCACAGTAGTAGGAGGATAATCATTTTTCAAAAAACTGGTAGATGACAGTGATAAGAGGATTAGAGAATGGCATATCTGAAAAGCATGGATTTCCAGGTCCTGAAGTATTCTGGGGCTGGGAAGCAAAACAGTGTGAGACATCAATAGAAAGCCTAATATCCTCACTCTTTTTTCTACCCTGAGGTCTGTGAGGTTGGGGAAATGGCTGGCACTCATTCTATAAGGCTGTAGTGGATTGGGTTATGTACCCCAAACACAGGTTGTAAACACTAACTCCTAAACACCAGAATGAACAAGTTCGGTTTGGAAGAAATACAGCCAAAATGCTCCTTCAATGGGAGCCTGGTGAGACTTTCCCTCACCCACTGCAGACATGATCTCAGGCGAGATTCCTGGAAAAGGACTTCACACTCTGCAGAGTAGGGGATCAGTGAAAAAGAGGGAGGCCTTTGATCGTATAGATTGACACTGTGGCTGAAACAAGAGCCTGGAACATAGCCACAATGGTGAGGACAGTTCAGAATCTGACAATGTTCCTTTTTTTGTCCATAGAGTCTTTATTCATCCCAGCTGGCTAAATAGCACCTCACAGCAGCATAGCAGTGAAAAATTCTATTTGGGAAAAGAGTTGCCTTGTTTCATTAATGTAGCCATATTAGAGCAAGTCATGTCATAAATCTATCCCTTTTGAAAAAGAGAAAATCTGATCCCAATTGAAGGAAGGCCACACAACCGTGAGACTATGAAAGAGCCAAGAAGCATAAGCTAAACAGAGAGGACTTCTCACTAGAGCCAACAGAGAGAAAGCTAGCCACTAGCGTGGGCCACCTGAAGTCAGGCTTCCCAGACACATTAATTGTGAGAATATAATTTTTTTTTGCATTCAAGCAATGCATGTGTGGTGTCCTATGCTACTGCAATGGATAACTAAGACAAAGACTTGAGTTATTTACGGAGGTCTTGATTTGTGCTAATGCAAAAGCAAAATAAATATTCAGTGATGAGCTTATTTTCTGAGGGAATATCTGTGGAATGAAAGCATTCAATAAATAATACCTAAGATAGTACATTCATTAACATAATAATAGTAAAACCTAACAAACTGAAAAGAACCCGAAATCTGAGAGATCATGTAGAAATAAAGACATGTAAATATTTCTAATGAGAGAATATTACTTATTTTCTATTGATATAGATGTGGCAGTCATGTGCTTATGTTAATTTTTATGATTGAAATGTAGGGGTGGAGTCCAGCCTGTTAATCTGGAGATAGCCATTGAGTAGCCAATGAAGCCTCTATGTGGGCATGACTTTCTCCTGAGACTTCTGGGAAATCTCGCGATATTTCCCTCGTGAAGATGAGAAGTTATCTTCCTGAGTTGTTGGGAGTTAGTCTCAGAGGCAATTAGTCACGGAAAAGACAAGATGGCAGTGTCCGAGAAGCTGGAGGAGACGCCAGAAAGACCACATGGCCTTGCCCTGATGAAGCCAGACCTCTGAAACTGGAGCGGAGTGCTGTTGATGGACCCTGAGCCCTGGAAGTGAGGAGCCATGGGGAGACCCTTGCCAGCACCAGAATTCTGCACCCACTGACCTGTGACTTCGTGAGTCAGAAGGAGACTTTGTAGACTGATTTCGGGCATGTGGGTTAATATCGGACTTATGACTTTGTACTGACTGGATTGGGATGCCTTCTTAGTGTCACATTCCTTTTGCATATAAACCCTTTCCTTATATCGATATGTGTGTCTTTGAAATTTGTTCCTTTATTGTACCTGGACTAACACAATAGGTATATAATATTTTAGAGAATAGAATTAGAGAAATCAGAATAGCCTGGTTTTAATTAAGGTCTACACAATGCTTAAAAGGAAAAGTTGGCCTTTTAACTTTTTGAAGCAATGCCTCAGCTAATCTGTGATAGTGTCCAGCTGATACCATAAGGTAATGCCATAGGATAATGCCACATGATATGCCCAGAATTTCTTTTACTAACTACTTTATAACCTACTCTCATGTAGGTAACATTCTGACTATATGATATGAAAGGTTGATATTAATATGGTATTTACTTTCCAGAAACTGATTGAAATGCAACTTTTAAGAATAATGTTTGCTAATTGATTTAAAAATTTTCCAATTTGTGGTTTCTAAAATACTTGTAATCCTGTGTGAGAATCAATTTATTGATGGATAAGAAAAAATGAAAATAATGTTTATAATAGCACTATAAAACACACAATGTCTTAGATGGTTCTAATATGCTAAGCAGAACGTTTATTTCATCTTGTTTAATCATAAATGACTAATTTATTATTCCAAATTTTGTCAATATAAAGTGGCTCAATGTTTCTGATAGCTGAAACAATATCATGCATATGCTGATTGACTACATTAATATTCCAACATGTGTATATGCTTGAAATCCAAACATTCCTAAACAGATGAGTCAATTGAGATTTGTTTGTATTTTATTCACATTTGGAAATATTTGAAATAACTAATTTTAAAGTAATTTTTATGCAAAATGTATTAGACTTCACACAAAGAGTTCCTCCCCAAAAGGGTCAAGTTGAAGCAACTGGTTATCCAATTGAAATTTTAAATTTTCAGAATATAAAATGTTGTCAAAATATTATCTTTATCAAATATAAGGAGACTATCTCCTATGTGAGCTGTCAATGAAAAGTATGATTTTGTTTTCAGGAGATGAAATTATAGAATGTAATTGTCAAGAGAAATAATCCATTAAATGAAATTATGATGGGAAAGTGTGCCTAGTTTGAACTGTATTGGCTTGGCTAAATTTAGTCTGTTTAAAAAAATGGATAATTTACTCCCTTTCTCATTCTTTGCTTTTCATCTTTTATTTGGATTTCAATTATAACTCTAAAAGAGACTTTGTCTGACTTCTCATATTTCTAAATTTCTATTTTCCTATGAAATTGTTATGTGTAGTTAGAGGAACTTGTGTGTGTGTGTGTGTGTCTGATTTGCCATAAAAATTCACCATGTATCAGAGGAAAAATTGCACTTAACATTTCATAGGGCTTTTGATGATTTCTTCTCTGTTTTCTTCATTAAGCAAGTGCCATCAAGGCCAGCAGTACAGATAGTATGTGTCCAGAAAAGAGGCAGGACAGATGGGACCTGCGTGAAAGCTACCAGTTATCTTGCTAATTGTGCCAGCTAGAACCAGTTGTATTGCATTAACAAGTGTAGAGTCCAACAACCTTCCTGTTCACACTCAATTAGCAGTGTGTTGGAGAAAGGAAAATTCAAGCGAGGAGTCCATGTGCTCAAGGAAGTGACAGCTGCTTCATTACCCGGCAATTAGTATCCATTTTAAGTTCTTTGTTAAATATTGCAATAACAAATAAGTTTTGCAAGAATTATATATACACATATATATTGTGTATGCAATGTATTTAATAATTTTGAAATGCAGCATGTAATGAGTGCTCAGTGATCTTCACCATTTGATTACCCCTGTTTATCTTAGCAAGTTGAAACTGCAAGAGCAAACCGAATGCTGTTTACACATTTTAGAAAACAAGAAATCAGAAGAGAAAAGTAAATAAATCAGAAAGACAACAATTAGCATATTTATCATAAATGAAGAACACCAAACATCTAGACTAATGACGATTTGAGTGTTTCATTTGTACATCCTCTGAGATAAAAAAAAATGTAGTTTTAAAGAGCAACTCACTTCACCGGCATTTTTGGTTCCACTGTCTGACTGTCACAGATGATGCTGAATTTTTCTTTCTGACTGATCTTCAAGCTGAAGGTAATGTGACAGCAGGAATGTTACAATTAGTATGCAAATACCTGTCCCCTGGGTTACAAATTGGCATTCCTTAAGTAATATTCTTCTCAACCTTTTTCATTTTGTTAACTTTTCACTGGCCAAAACACTTAGAAAGCTAAGTAACAATAACACTTTGAAGAAATGTGACATTTCTCCAAGATCTGTGGCATAACTGAGTTATTTTCCGTTTGAAAGTTAGTTTCTGTTATATCAGCTTACAAGAAGACAACTATAATTGATGTTAAATTAAATGAATGTCAAAATGATATTTGCATATAGCTACAATGTATGTACATATCTGTATATAGATCCACACATTCACACACACACACCATTTAAATTTACATTAGATTTTGATCTGCCCAAATAATTTTTTCTTTGATTTTTCTAGAATCTGTCAAGAAGACAGTCATTTTAAGATACTTAAAGGACTATAAATGTTGAAGTAATTTTATTATCTTCTCCAAGGACCTAAATATTCCGGAACAAACTATTATATTTTTGTGAATTGCACATGTTTTGCAATATAGCTTAATAACATACATCCCTGATTGCTTTTACTGCTCTTAGTCTGTACTCTATTACTTACAGCATTTTCTACCAATAGTAATATAATGCCAGTGTTTAAGATGAAGCCCCTGAATTGGAGTGGTTCAGGGCTCAGCCGCTAACCAAAAGTCACCAATTTAAATCCAGCAGTTGCTTTTCAGGAAAGAGTTGAACATTCTGCTTCCTTCACAATTTACAGTCTTGTGAAACCTTTGGGGCAATTTTGCTGGGAGCCACACATGATCTCTTTCTCTCTATGGTTCAGAATTAACTTGATGGCAATAATATCTTTTTATGTTTAAAGTTAAAATGTTGGTGTGTACTTATCAAAACTAAGACCATA
The DNA here is from genome assembly GCA_004026705.1 of Nesogale talazaci. NCBI lineage: Eukaryota > Metazoa > Chordata > Mammalia > Afrosoricida > Tenrecidae > Nesogale > Nesogale talazaci. The sequence continues at coordinate 143,418 of PVJH01001177.1, read as the reverse complement.
GATTTCTGTTATTACGTGTAGTTTATGCTTTGTATGCCTAATCCTACGTTGCACCAAATATTGCTCCAAAAGATAATAGAGGTGTGGGGCTGAGCCCCGGTGGCATAGTGGTTGTGCGCGGGACTGTGGCCCACTGGGATGGAGGTTCAATTCCAGCAGTGGAGCTGGGCCTCCTACTCCCACCGCCGGAGAGCAGTGATGCCCCCCCCCCAAAAAAAACAAAAAACAAACAAACAAACAAAGATAATAGAGGTGTTTGGTAGAAATCTCTATCTGTCTATCTGTCATCTATCTCACAAGCACTTTTTGAAAAGCAATTTCAAGGTGGCACAAAATAGAAGTCGAAGAACAGAGATCTGTGGCATGAAATTCTCTTTGATATAGAAAACAAACAAAAAAATTTTCATTTAGTTCATTTGCAGAATGTGAGTGGTCCTGGACTCAGAAGACTGACATAAGTAGAAGTACTGACCTAAAAAGTCAGTGTATCATTAAGAAGGGATCTCATCAATTAGCACAATTCATTTTGTTAATTCAAGCTCCATTAAGTAATGTTCTTCTGATATGTAAAAACTGAGTCAGTAAACATATTTTGACTTGTTTTGCTGGAGGCTAAAAAGGAAATGAATTAATAATCTTATAATATCTTGAACATAGTTCCTTTTGGAAAAAGTTAAAATGTTTAAAGTATGCTAACTCAATAATAATATTCACCATTAATAGCCTTATTTCTCATTAAAACTGTAGAACCAAAACATTTTAATTGAAACTATAGAACAAAAGCAATAAAAATTTATATTTTGAATTCAATAAAATTGAAAATGTGAGATTTCTCATGAATCTTTCCATAACCCACAATTATTTGTTTAATGTTGAAAGTCATCTAAATTATTTAGGAGAAATGAGTAGAACTCATACTTATTAAAATCAAGGTTCATGATACGATTAGCAGTTAAAATAAATGCTTGTTGCAGGCTGAATATGTCATGTGTTATTTCCAATACTTATTACTTAAAAGTTTGCCATATGCAGATAGTAGTTGGGCATATATAGGTCAGCAGCTCTCAGTTTACGGGAGTTCAGCGCATGATCAGTGGTTATGCAGTGGGCTGCTAGCTGCTGGGTCAGCCATTTTACATGGCCCGCCAGCTCAGAAAGCATGCAGCCAGCTTTGTACTCTAGTAAAGAATTAGTCTTGGACTTCACAGGAACTGTTGTGTGCTTACAGCGACTTGATGTTCTAAGAAAACACAAAGAAAGTGTATATGAGAAGCATAATCACAAAGTGCGTGTAGCGATGTGCATTCCTAGAACAAAGAGCGTTGCACTTCCAAGCAGTCCCTTTCCAAGCAGATCCAATGTACTTCAGTCGTACTACTTTGGCTCCAAACACTTGAAAATTCTTTGGAATAACCCAAGTTAATCAGTATCTGTTTTTATCAGGTAAACCAACATATCTATGGGTTCAAGAGATTAGGACTTGAATGTCTGTGATGTCATTCCAGCCAGCCTATTATAGCTATATGAGCCCTCATAAAAGATAATTAAAAGTAGTAGGAGGAGACATGAGGACAGAAACAAGAGTTTCAGATGAGGCAAGAATGGGGCCAAGACCTAAGGAATGGGAATGCCTTCCAGACAGAGACTGGAAAGACAGACTTCTGGCTCGTTTCTCAGGTTTCCCATAGAGAATTACAAAATTGACCTCCTTGATAATTTTGTGCAGTGATACTGTTTGGATGTCTGCCCTTCAGAAGTGTAAGAGAATAAATTTGCATTTTAAACCACCAATTCTTTTTTTTTTAAGTCATAACCACTAATTCTAAGTAATTTGTTACAGTGAAATTAGAAAATTTATACTCCCAAGAAACTTCACTCTTTGCAATAATTGTATCAAATATTTTTGGTTTTTGAACAATTGTTTTCTTACATTCATTTGATGGAGTTACATAAGTTGGAGCTTACTTTGGAGATTAAATAATTTAAGATTTGCATTCTTTAAAATAATAAAGAAAATAAAATTATATTTTCTAGATTCTACTTTGCCTCAAGTTACTTTTGTCTGAGGTGCAATTTATAAAGCAATGAGCCTGAGTTCTGTATGGCTCATAAATTATTTCTGAAAGCAATTTCAAGGAAGTTTAAAGTGTTTGGAGGCAAAGGAGTACAACTGAAGAACATCTGATCTCCCAAAGTGGCTGCTTGGACGTGCAATGCTCTTTGGCTGTCTAGTTCTTGCTATGCCTTTGACAAATCAGTAACATTACTTGCTAGTCACACTTCATGATTATGTGTCACAAATATGCTTTCTTTGTCTTTTCTTTGCATATCAAGTCACTGGTAATCATAGAAACATCTGCCTCTGTAAAATGAAATATTTAGATGCTTAACATGTTTTCTGACATAAGGATGTATTTTGTGAATTTTTAAAGTTAAATAAAATTGTACGTTTTATAGATTTATCCAAAATTAGTGATTTGCAATTTAATTTGAACTGTCAGATAGAAAATCATAAAAGTAAAATAAACATATCATCTTCATCTAAAAGATCGATTTCTGCCATTTGATAAGGAATGTTTATACATTCTCTACTTTACGGTCTCATAGTCTTATAATTGGTCTCTTGAATATTTCTTTGCTTTAACTTGGTGATTTAGCACAGAGAGATAAATAACCATTTAACAGAGTTTTCCCTCATCTTTCTTTCCAATTTCTGTGTTTTTGTTGTTGTTTTTAATTCTCCTCAATCGATCACTTTCTTTATTACCTGGAAGAAAGTTCAGTATTCAGTACAATATATGTAGGGTAGGCTATCAGCCATGGATCCCCCAAACAGGGTAGTATAAATTCTAAGTAAAAGTTCAACTGGAATATGTGCATCTCTAGCAAAGATATTTTGCTAATTTATGTATGATCTACAATATTTAAGACTTTGCAACAGGAAATGGTATCATCTGGATAGTAGGCATCTGACATATTGATGAATGAGTCTCTACAAATTGTAGTGTTTTATTTATTTGATAAAGAAAAGATACTTACGGGCTGAGCCCCAGTGGCATAGTGGTTGTGTGCGGGACTGCAGCCCACTGGGTTGGCAGTTCAAATCCAGCAGCAGCTCTCCATGAGCAAGGCTGGGCCTCCTACTCCCACCAGGGAGCAGTAATACTCCCCCATAATAATAATAATAAAATTTTAAAAAAGAAAAGGTGCTTCTATTTGCAACAACAAAAACTTTGAAAGGAAAAATATGAACACACAGAAATACAGGCTGATTGATATATGCTTCAATTAAATTTTTTGTTATACCCCAAAGTGTTTTAAGTACAGAATAAAATATATTTTGTTATTTTGTAAAGGAATGGCACCTTTTAACAATATAAATGACAAAATTAACTTATTAAAATATATAAGAATAAATTTCTAAACCGTGATTTAAAATAAGTCTATATAATTTTGTTATAGCAACCATTCGAATTCCAACCAGGGATTAATTTGTTTCCTCCACACATTTTAGTTATCTAGAATGGGGTAAAAGAAAACAAAATTATCAAATCTAAGATGATCACTTTCTTGTAACAGGACATAATGAAATGGTTTTTATTTCTTTTCTTCATAGCAATGTGGTTTTCCTTGCATAGTCATTTTAATTTCATATCTATGCACAAGCATGTATATATCCCCTAAGTTTGTGAAGTTTATTTTTTAACTGAAAAAGAAAAATAGCATGTATTTTACTGTTTGTATCATCTATTAGTAAAACACGTAGCTCTTTAAGGATACTTAATCATCCAACTTTAGATGAACTGATGAGCGTCACTGACTGGAAATTATCGCTGTAGGAACTTTCAACATTGCAAAGACAGCAAGAAGTCATCAAGTACGTGTGCTGCCATGAATGAGACTGCAACGACACTTATTTATATCATTCTCCACTTGGGTCCTTTCATCTTCTGATTAATGCTGCTGAGATACTGACTACAGGAAATGCTGAAATGTTCTCTATACTCCCATTGTCATTATCTTTAGGCAATGTCCTTTCCACAGGACACTAAGCTGCACAAGGTGATCTAGATAATGCTATCAAGAATGTACACCTTTGGCAACACACAAGATCTTCAGTGGTGTCCCATTGCTACCAAACAAGTCCCAAATTTTTCACATGGCAATATACAAATTATACCTTTAAAACACAGAATTCCCACTATAGCATCCCCAGTCACACCGATTGTCTGAGATATCCTAACCAGATCCAAACCCATAGCCATCTGGTCTTTACTGACTTGCAATGATAGATCTTTGAATAGTCTAAAATCTAGCCCAGCAGCACCGCTAAGGTTCCTGTATTTTTCTAACAATTATTTTATTCTTCAAATTTCCTCTAGTTGGAATTCTCTCCTCTCTTCATTCATCTGAAATTCCTCCAAATTTTAGTTTAAATGCTTTTTTCTTACAATCCTAATTTTTCTCCCACTTTCGCTGGGTAGATCCTCGTTAGCACTAATAACGTGTTTCCTATGCAGCTTTGTAATTGTACTGTCTCCCACACCACATGACATAGTACCGGTGCTTTTAATTTTGAAAATAGCCAGTGCATATTTACTGATAAAGGATAAAATTGAATGTATACATTGACAATAAATCAATATGTAAACTCAGAGACACACTGATCATACTGAGGGGGGAAATAAATAAAGAATAGTGATTGCTCATAATAAGACTTTTCTGGGTGAGAGTCCCTCTACAGTATCAGATATAATGTATCTAAAACTTAATACTTATGCAAAAGTTCATTAAAAAAAGATTTTGTTGAAATTTTAGTGGTTTATGCAGCAAGGTAAGTTAATGTTTAAAAACTAATATATATCCATGCTTTCTATAATAACTCCCCTGTTTTTTCTTTTCTGAAAACAACATTTTATTCCTCTGAACTATCTTAGCAATTTTGTCTATTTTACGTACATGAGTCAAATTATTTTTATCTTATATTTCAATGTGCATTTAATTATATATTATACTGCAATAGTCTATTTTCTGTGTTAATACCGTGAGAATACAACATTCTTTTCACCTTCTATATTCCTGTCTGTCACAAAGTGTAGAGTGACTGCCCTCTGAAAAGACTTAGTATGCATTATTGAATACATGTACACAGCATAGATGAAGATTTCCCCAACACTGTAAATATTACTACACCAATTTCTACTGGCTCAACATTCAGACCATTTTAGTATTTGATATATGCTCTTTGATACACTTGATTCAGCCATTCAACCATAGAAGTGATCAGACCTTATTCAGAGTTCCATAATTTCCTATTTTTTATAATATTCATCTTACTTCCTGTTATCAATACTACTCAAGAAAAACCTCAAATGCAGCATAAGTAATGCTATCACAGATTTAGAACATCTTCTATCTATAATCCGGTATGCTGGGAAACAGCCTATTGAATTCTGGAGTTGCAAGAGCTAAATTAGGTTATGATTGGAGGAGAAAAATGAAGAAAAATAAAAAATATGTATAGCAATATACAATGACTTTGCAATGATATATGAGTCATCCTGAATTTTTCCTTTCTAACATGATTTTATAAGCGATCTGGGCTCTAAGTACATTCTTGTATTTATGTATTTAATGGTAAATAATAGGTACCAGCTGTTATATAATATGACACATTCTAGTATATGGTAATTTCTGAATAATAGAGACATTGAGAGTTAGCACTAGATTTGTACACTATCCATCTAGTCTAATTTCCATTGCATTTATTAATTATTCTTAATGCATGTTATGTGATTTAGCTAAATTTTAGGGCTTCCAGTGTAAAATTAAACTTCTAAGCAGGCAGACAAAAATTTAAAGTTTGTTTTATCTCTTTTTTATTAAATCACATCTTAGTGGTTTGGGGGAGAAAGTTTGCACATTATGTTAGATTCTTATTTGAAAAGTTCCCCAAACTGTGTCTAGACATTAGTTACAGTTAATGAATGTGTAAATATTGTCTCATGATCTTATAGTTGTTCCCTTTCCAAGAAGTTCAGTAGCTCTTTAGCACAGAGCTGAAACTGCTACCTAATAGGTCACTGGCTCCAACCCACACCCTGGTCTGCAGTAGAAAAACAAAGCTGTCTGTACCATAACATGTGCAGTCTATGAAACCTGAAGGAGCATTTCTACTCTGTCCAATAGGTCACTCTGAGTCAGAATTTATTCCATGGAAGTGAATTTAGTATGATCTAACTTCTTCTTTTTGTAGAACTCTTTGTTGTGCCTGTATCTTTTCATATTTCTGATGAGAAATTTTCAACTTTTTTTCATACTGATGATTTTTACAGAGGACCTCACTTGATCTTCAGGGTAATGTTCTTTATCTTTTGTGTTACTATAATGTCTAACTGAAAGGTGATCTGAGGAGGCAGGATTCATTCTAGGTATAGTTTTTCATGAAAATTGTGTCAGAGGATCCTCTGTTTTCTACAGTTCCAACTAGTGAAGCTTTTTAAATAAGCATGGCCTCCTGTTGCACATTTCTCTCCCATTCTACAGGTGAGCATCTACTATGACCCAGTTAGAATGGTCACTTGTTGTAGCCAGGCACAAGATAATTCTTCTGGCTTGCTCCTGGTGTGTTGAGACCTATAGCCATATCTACAAGCTTTTAAGAATTATGATGATACCACTAGAGTGCATATCACATTGTTTGTGTGAACTATTTTATGCTAAATGAGTCTTGATGACATTTTAGACTAAGCATTGGATTAATCCTTAGATGCATCAGAAGGTCTGTGATTTAAACTGAGCAGTTGCTCCAGGTAAGAAAAATCTGGCACTCTGCTTCCATAAAGATTTATGGTCTCATAAACCTAGATGAGCAACTCTATTCTGTCCTGTTGAGGGTAGCTGTGAGTTCAAATTGATTCAATGGCAGTAGTTTTGGGTTTTGTTGTGTGATGTCAAATGACTAAAGTATCACAGAAAATTATCCAAAGCCTTCAAACATAGACTATCAATGCTGAAAAGATTTTGGTTATATCTGAAGATCATCATTACTTTTGTCTCCAATGAACATGTGCACTAAAACCCAAATATTTCTTTTTAAGCAAAGCTATAGATGGATCAGTTTTACCTATGTGCTCATCTGTACCTGCCAATATTTCAGCTTGTCTATGCTGATCCATCAGCCATTTGTCTGTTAGACCATTGTATTGTGGTGACTTGTGCATTTGTGTGCAAGCGGGATTTATGTAACTGGTATTTCAAATGTCAGCAGAGTCATAAAAAGTGAACAGTTTTCAATGGAGCTTCCCATAATAAGATCTTATTACATAGGAGAAATGCACAATCTATTTCAGAGAAATAGGCCAATAAAAACTTTCCACATAGCAAACAACAAACAAGCATAGATACTGAAGGCCTATTGAATAGAAGCAGAACACTCAAGAGTTAGTGCAGAAAGATGAGCCTCTGTGTCAGAAAGCACATTATAACTGAGAAAGAGCTGTCTTCTTTAAGTGAAGTTGACCCTTATCCTATTAATATAATACTTGCTGTGTAAGTGAAGCCTTTGGAACCTCAATTTGTTATTGGAGCATTACTTAAATTAGAAGAAGATACTCTGCAAAAATCTACTAGTCATCAGAGTTTAAAATGTACAAAATATGAATCTAGGAAGATTGGAAGTCATCTAAAATTAAATGGAACACATAGATCGCAATAGAGTTTGTGTAATTATCTGAAAAGGAATCATGTTGGCCATTTCTAATCAGAGAGTTGTATTGCTTACTATGGTGGGAATAGCACAATCAAGAGAAATAACATTGCGTTCATCATCCAAAGGGACATTTTGAGATCTATGTAGAAGTACAATACAACCCACAATAGTATTGTATCTATGCACATTCAAAAAATCCAATCAATGCAATTATTATTCAGATTTGCTAAATTTAGTGATGAAAAAATTAATGAATTCTGCCAAAGTCTTCAGTCTTAAATTGATCAAACATTCAATTAAGTGTGCTGATAATTATTGGTGATTGGAATATAAGCATTGGAAATAAAGAGGAAAGAAAACTAGTTGAAAAGTTTTGTCTTGAGACTTGTTTGGAGGTTCTAGCAGGGGAGAGCAGCTACTCATATACGCTTGACCGAAAGACCGTCCTCCTTCTGTCAGGAAGGTCATCTTCTTCAACTGAGTGCGCAGCTTCGGGAGGGACGCACACGGAGTGGTGAGGGAGGAAGGGGACACCCGCTTAGCCAGCCAGATCAGCCGAATCAACCATGGCAATCAATAGGGTGACAGATGTTGCAGGCAGATCACCTTCCTGGCCTTTTGGCTAAGATCAAGTGTAGTATCTGTTTTTATCAGTTTAATATCTGATACGTCCTCTATCTGAGAACAATATATTAAAAGGACTTTTGGAGCAGGGAGACACAATAAGAGCTTGCTCTGTCCACTCCATGCATCGACCTGGTATTGCAATACATCCAGGAATGGTGCACTCCCTCGGGGGAAAGTAAAAAAAAAAAAGAGAGAGAGAGAGAGAGAGAGAAAGAAAAGTGTTGTCTTAGTGATAGCATCTGGTATTCCTCGAGGCTCACTGGCCCAACATGATCACTAAAGTAAAATGGGTGCAGAAACAAATGTGGTGAAGAAAGATGATGGTGCCCAGCTACCAAAGGATATATTGTGCGGGGTCTTAAAAGCCTAAATATAAACAATAGACCATCTACTTGAGAAGAGTCCACACCAACACAGAAGAAGCACAACAGCCAGTGTGGCCACATGGTGGTGAAAGGTATAGGCAATAGACATCAAACTGGGGGTGGGGGACATATCACTGTGTGCACACATCCCCAATGTCAATCTGCCCACTGAGGACATGTGGGAGCATGAGCAAGAGTGGTGAAGAAAGCTGATGGTGCCAGCTATCAAAAGATATAGCATCTGGGTTCTTAAAGGCTTGAGCATAAACAAACAGCCATCTAGCTCAGGAGCAACAAAACCCACCATAAAAGAAGCTCACTTGCCTGTGCGATCATGAGATGCTGGAACAATCAGGCATGAGGTATCAAAGAACAAAAATCAAAATCAATGGACCAATTAACTCCCCATATTGCTGAAGACAAATGGATACAGAGGCAAACAGAGTAGAAGAAAAGATGGCGCCCAGCAACCAAATGATTGACTGCCTGGAGTCTCAAAGACTTGAAGATAACCGAGTTGCCATTCAGCATGGAGACAGGAAAGTCCACATGGAAGAAGCCCACCTACAAATGTGATCAAGAGGGCCCAAAAGGAGCAGGTATCGAGCATCAAAGAACAGGAACCACTTCATTATGAGTGAGGGGAGAAGCAGGGTGGGGACCTAAGACCCACTGGTGGGTAATTGGTCACCCCTTTACAGGGCACCATGGGAAAGAGACAGACTAGTCAAGATGCAGCCAGGCAGTGATGATGCTTACAAGTTTCCTCTAGTTCCTGAAGTCTTCCTCCCCCCAACCATCATGGTCCCAACTCTACCTTGCAAATCTAAATAGACTGGAGAAGGTGCACTAGTGGAGAGGGAGTTGGAGACATGGGGAAATCAGGATGGATGAGCCCCTTCAGGCAGGTGGTTAGATTGGAACTACTGGATGGGTGGAGAGAAGGTGGGGTAGAGAAACACAACCAACTGCAAGGATCTATATTTGACCAGTCTGGAGGATGGGCATGGGGGAGTGGGTTGAGGGAGGTGTTGGGCAGGGTAAGATATGACAGAACAGTAATAGTCTATAAAGTATTGAGGGTTGATGGGGGAGGGAGAGCAGGGAAAACGGTTGGAAGAGCGGATACCAGGGGCTCAGGGGAAAGAGTAGATGTTTGGAGAATGATGACGGCAGCGGACGTGCGAGGGTGCTTGCCACAGTGTGTTTATTTATGTATTGGAAAAATGATGTACGAGCCCCTAATAAAATGATTTTTAATTAAAAAAGAAAGAAATTGAAAAAAAAAAAGAAACAAAGTTGAGACTTGCATGGTAGAATTTTGCAAGATCACACCGGCCCCAAATTCCCAATTACACTATTATCAAATGATACTTATGTACAAGGGAGTTGATCAGTAATATTATCAATAAGATATTAGCAAGAAGGTCTCTCAGAGGAGCCAAAGGTTGAACAAGACATACATCCAGGAATGGATTTGGGGCTCACAATAAATGCTAGCTTCAATTTAAGCACACTTTGGTTTTACACCCTGTCTTTCCTCTGTCTGCACCCTCCTGAAGGAGACACAGAACACAGAGATACGGTGCTATGGCAAATCCGCTGGTGATCCCTTCGGTCCATCATTGAGGCCTGGAGATAGCTGCATTATCAACACAGAGGACTGAAGAGATGACTGTGGGAGAGCAAAAGGATAAACCTGACTTGAACAGCTACAACATGTCACTTAACCTGCCTTCTGATATAATAAAGGCACGATCTGGTTTTCAATATTTTATGGGTTTTTTTCATATTACGGTTTATCTCTGAAATATTCTGTTAATGTGGGTAGCCCGCTTGAATTTTTGTTAAATATATTTCTTCTGTTTTCCATATACTAAAACTAGATGCAGGGGCTGAGCCCCCGTGGTGTAGTGGTTGTGTGTGGGACTGCAGCCATCTGGGATGGAGGTTCAATTCCAGCAGCAGCTCCACAGGAGCAAAGGCTGGGCCTCCTACTCCCACCACCAGAGGGCAGTGATGCCCCCCCCCCAAAAAAAAACATGCAGCGAACTGTTAGAGACAACAAGTAGAATAAGTATCCCTGGGAAGTCTGGTGAGGTTAGGGTGTATAGAGAAACAGAAATCTAAGCATTCCTGGGGAAAGAAAATGTTTTGAAGCTGAATGTGGTAGCAATTGTGCAATACATTTTGATGTGATTGAACTAAGGACTACTTTGATATCTGATAGCTCCCAATAAATTGGCTTTGGGGGAAAAAACCTGGAAGAAAAACATATAAGTAAATAAAAGAATCTTGGAAGACAAACATTTTTTCATGACAGCGCTATTTTTTAACAACACCTAACAGCAGCTATGCATCAAGACTTCCTCAGATAGAATATAGAGAAATCAAATTGACTACATCTGTGTGAAGAGATGTTGTGGGAATTCAATATCAGTAGCTGAAACTTGGCAAGGGTCTGACGATGGAAATATTCTCTAATTTCTCATATAAAATTTAGGTTGAATTTGGAAAATTCAACCAGTGAATAGTCCACTGGGATGTTGAGGACATCTCAAGAGTACATTTTCTGTAAGGGACATTGACGGAATAATATTTAATGAATTGGGGACAGATTTCCAGAACATCTTCATGAAGAAAGCAAAAGGTCATTAAAAAGACAGGAAAAAAGAAGACATCAAAGTTGTTAGGAACGACTCTTCAACTGCTCTTATTCAAAGAGCAAGTGAGCTACATGATAGAAACGATTAAGTCAAACAGATGAATGGCAAGTTTCAAAGGCAGCCCAAGAAGACAGTTAAAGAACATGCTCTGCACATTCCAAACTGAAAGGTCCCAAGAAAAATTTCAAGTCTCAAGCTGCAATTTTGAAAGATTTTATGGCCAGCATATTAAATGATGTGGGGAGCACCGAAAGAAGATGGAAAGAATAAAGAGTGACAGTACCAAAAGGAACTGTCTGACATACCATCAGTTCAAGAAGTAGCATATGAGCAAGAGCCAATAATATTGAAGGAAGACGTTTAAGCTGAACAGGAATTGATGGAAGACCAATTGAAATATTTCCTCAAGCAGATGAAACAGTCTAAGTACACAATTGTCTATGCCAGAAAATTGAGACGACAGGTCCTTGGCCAAAAGACTAGAAGAGATGTATGTGCCCAACCTCCCAAAATATGAACCCACAGATTGCTCAAATGATAGGATGATATTAGCAGTAAATAAACGTTTGCTGAAGATCATTTGAGAGTGGTTACAGCTGTATGTTGACAGCTTACAAAAGTTTGAGCTGGATTGAGGAGATGTGGAACAAGGGATTTATCGATACTGATGTCAGATATATTTTGGCTAAAAGCAAAGAACATTATGAAAATGTTAACATGCGTTTCATTGACTATGAAAATGCATCCCACTCTGGAGGTCATAATAAACTATGGGGAGCTTTGAGAAGCATGGGAATTCCAGAACATTGCCTTGTGCTAATAAGGAAACAGTACATGGATCAAGAGACAGTTATGTCATTAGAACATGGGACTGCTTCATGATTTCAAATCAGGAAATGTGTGCATCGATGTTGTATCCTTTTATTAGACTTATTCAGTTTGCATGCTGCGCAAACAATCATATAAACTAGATTATATGAAGAAGGATGTGGCACCATGATTGGAGGAATGCTTATTTAGAATCTGTGACAAGCAGAAAACATGATCTTTCTTTCCGAAAGGAAGAAAGATGAAGCTTTTGCTGATGAAGATCAAAAATCACTACCTTCCTATGTGCTACAACTCACCATAATGAAAACTAAAACCCATACAACAGGACTCATGAGAGGCATTATGCTATATGGAGAAAATATTTACATTGCAAAAGATTTCCTTTTATTTGTGTCCACAAGCATAAAAATAGCACTAAAGAGAGTATTGTATTGGATAAAGTATTGCATTGGATAAATCTGATGTACAAGACCTCTTTAAAGTGCTGAAAACAAAGCGGTTGCTTTGGGGGCAATGGCGGGCCTGTCACAGTCAAGGCATTTCATTCACTTCACATGCATGTAAATAAAGAAGACAAAAAGCGAATGGATGCATTTGTGTAACGGTGCTGGCAAAGGATTGCCAAAGGACAAACGAATAAGTTTTTAAAAATGCTAAGCCAGCATGTTCCTCACAGGTCAGGGTGGGGAGACTTCCTCTTTTGTATGTTTGGCATGTTTTCCGGAGACAAGTCCCTGGAGAAGGATGTCATGTGTGTAAATCAGAGTGGCAGCAGAAAGGAGGAAGGCCCTCAGGACTTTGGATTGACACGGTGGCTACAGCAATAGATTCACACACAAGGACCACTCTGACGGCCCAGCACTGTGGGATGACATTTTATTGTACAATGGGTCACTGTGGGTCTGAGCCATCTTGATGGCTAATGACAACAATATATCTGCTAGTAGGAGCTCCAAACTCATTTTAGTTTTGCTCCCTGCCTCCACAATCCTTGTCTCCTTTCCCATCACTCTCTGTGGTGCAGAGTATGCTACCGCCCCTTCTTGACAACCACATGGATCTCTCCATAGGTAGCTATGCTTTTCTATCAGTAAAAGATGGATCACAAACTATCCTTCCTTATTTCACATAGTTTGCCTTCCGTGTTTATTCACGTACATACTGTTTTACTAGCACCAGTTTAAAAGAGACTGTCTGCGCTTCATGGAATGGATATGGAAACATTGTCAGCAATCACTTGGTCTTGTGCTACTTGATTTAAATATGTATTTTCTTTTTGATTCCACTGGTGTCTGGGTCTATCATTGAATGGATGGCCAGGCTGTTTTTATTAGAGTAATGGTATACTGTTTTGAAATCAGGGAGTATCAGACTTCGGATTAGTTTTTTTTTTCTTCAATAGCACTTTTGCTGCCAAAGATCTCTATCTTTTGTTTTTTCATTTCATTAAAGAATGTTGTTGGGATTTGTGTCAAGATTACATTGTAACTGTAGATTACCTTAATTAAGACTGACATTTTCACTATACTAAATTTACTGATCCATGAGAACAAAATGTCTTTCCATTCACACAGGTCTCCATTAATCTCTTGTAGTGTTGAATAATTTTAATTTGTAGATTTTTAAGACCCCCTTTCATGTTTATTCCTAGGTATTTTATACATTTGGGAGTTATTGGAATTGTGCTGTGACCTTGATTGTGTGTGTGCATGAAGATTTTAGTGTCTTATATGTTATCTACAAATAGAGATTGTTTCACTTCTTCCTTTCCAATTTGAATAACTTTTACTTATTTTTAAAATGTTATTGATGTGTCTAATTTGCCTAGCACAATGTTGAATAAGAATAGTGATAAAAAGGATATTTTCCTTCTTTCTATTTTCCATGAGAACTCTCTCAGTCTTTCTAAATTGAGAATAGTGTTAGCTATTGGTTTGAAAAATATATCTGCTATGCTGAGAAATTTCCCTTTTTTTTCTATTTTTCTATCATATTTATTAGGTGTTATATTTTATTGAATTATTTTGTACAAATCAATCTGATCACATTGATTTTTTTTAATGTGGTGAGTTATATTATTTTTTTCTCTCCAGTGTTAAAAATATCCTTTTATTGTTGTTATGATCCTCACTGACTGATGGTTAATGGTTTATTTATTAATATTTTCCTAAAGTCTGTAGTCTAGGAGTGTTTTGAAAATGAATGTGGTTACAAATCACTTTGTGAATTAGATTTTATATTAACCACAATGTCACATGATAGCTATTTATTTTCTCCACTTTAAAGATGATAAAATGAATTTCAGAAAATATATTTATTAAGATACACAACTACCAAACTAAATAGTTACTAAACTAAATCAAAACTCATATTTTCTAAGTTCAAATATACTTCTTTTTATATTTCTTATCAAAAAGTTCTCTAAAAGTTTAACCTAGTTTAGCAAAGGACCTGCTGACCCAAATACATTTTCATTTTTAGTCAGAGACACCTCTTTTCCAGGTAATAAACTCTTCAGTTCTAATTTTGGATTGTTTCTTCTTTGTTTGGAGTGAAATTGCACTCTGGTAATCATCTTGATTACAATTCTAGTTTGGACTCACTGTTTCAGAAAAAGCATGTAATCTTTTTATTCTTGTGGATCTCTTATTTTATCTGAGCATAGCCTCAGTACTCATATAAAAACAAACAAGTGTGGTAAGTTTTCTGAATTTTTAAATGTCTGTTTTTCATATGGTACATTTGGGTTACTGATTGAAGTGAAATTTAGGCTCAAAGTTGTTTTTCTCTATAATTTTAGTAGTACTTCTTCATTTCCTGCTGTACTTCCATGTGACTCCATCCTCAGTAAAGCAATAAAGTAAAATTCTTGTTAGCATTATGACCCTTGTTGTATATTGTTCCTTGATGTTTTTAATTCAGTTGTTGATTCTTTCAATAGTCTTATATTCTTTTGATCAGAATATTTTCTCCATTAATTTTTAAAACTGTAACCTTCTATTTTATTCTAGATATTTAAAAATATAATTTTATTTATTTAATTTTTAACATGTTTGTAAATAAATAATTTCACTGCAGGTTCTTTCAATGTGTAATAGATTTAAGATTCACTATGGTTGGAGGATGGCAAGGGAGAAAAAAAGAGGAGCTTATACGAAGGGTTCAGGTAGAAATTGTTTTGGAAATGATGGTGGCAAAATGTGTAAAAATATACTGGATACAATCAATGTATTCCATGTTTTATGGACTTTTAAATTATTAATTTAATATGAATTTTCAATTTATCATTGAAGCAGTATGATTTGTTCTTCTGCATTTTGACAATTTCACTTACCTGCTGTATTACAGATATTTTTACAGTTGTATTTTAACTTATTTTGACAACATCCAGTTTCAAATATTTTCATGATTGTAAATATATCTAATAGCTATTATTTAAATCTTATTTTCAAAGGAACCATTGAAAGAAAAGGGATAAAAACAATTTAAACTTGCTATTTTTATCCAAAAGTAGAGACTTTGCATAGAGACTATGAAAATATTCTTTAAAATGTTAAATACTGTTCAACATTACTTTGGTTAATTTTATGCCACTATGTTTTTATAACCATTGATATTAATGACTTCAAGATACTTTATCAAACATTTTTGCTTTAATTTTTAATAAGCACATTCATCATGTATTCTTCAGGTATTTAAATATTTCATTATTTCTGGAAATATATTTTAAAATTGCATACTCATCCATATTCATTTAAAACAGTAATATTTCTATAAAGTCACCTATTTCTTTTTGATACATCCAGCCTTAAGCAAGGAGCTGAGCTCTTGTCTACCCAAAGCTTTGTGTGCAGTTATGTAGTCTTCTTAAAGTACTCTAGTGGAGTACAGTCAAACCATATGCATTGACTAGAAGTATGTGCCGTAGATGCATATAATCTAGTACATCATTATTACCCAATAAATTACCATAATAGGCATCGATACCATATCCTCAGCTTCTGCATACATCAACCTGGTTATTTCTTAACGTCTCACACACCTTGTCTAAAATTGAATTCTAATTTTTCCATCTCCTATTTTTCTTTCTTCATTTTTATGGCTAGATTATACAAAAAGTTAGATATGTTGCCTCCTAGATATTATTATACTAATTCACACAAAGATAATATGTTATCTAATTTAGAAATATCACACTTTTACATAACAATCCCAAGGTACACTAACATCATTAAAAAGCATGACCTCTTCTATTTAGTGATATTAATATATCTGTTTTAGCTGATAACTCTCTTTTCAATCTACAAGACTTCTCTTGAATTTGGGAGAAATAAAACTGGTTTCATTATTTTCTATCCTACAATCGTAAAAGTCTATGTTACTTACAAAAATGAAGGCAAATCTCTCAATTTGATTTTCTTTTCCTTTTTTTCTCAATTTGACTTTTATTTTATCTTCAGACTGCTCTTACAAGTTTCCAGATTTCCCTCCAAAATTCTTTGTCTCAAGATCCCTTGTTCTTTTGTTTTCACATTTAATTTGGAATTATCCACTTTCTACTATAGCTCATATTTCATACTCCTTTTAAATTGCTTAAAGCCCACCAGTTTTAATTATCTAAAATTTACCCATAAATGAGATTACATGATTTCTGATGTTCATTCATAGAGATAACAGATGCTGCTTTCTCCTCTGTTACTTCTTGTGTACTGCTAGTGTGTGTCCACATCTAGTATCCCCTTCGAGATTTCTCATTTCATAAGGATAGATAGAGCTTTAGATAGCTTTGAATTCCTTCTCAGAACCTAGCACGTTACTTCATATATAGCAGCAATATAGATGATAATATCATTAATATAACATGTTTACATAATATTAACCATATTTTAAATGGAATTAAATGGATTACATAATTTTAATTTTTCATTTTCACCTTCTTCAACAGCTACAGAATTCTGCAGTGCAATATGGCTTTACCAGTCTATGAATATATCTGCATTATGGTATTTGTCATTGAATTAGCATACCTCTGTTTATATAAATAAATTCCTACACCTAGGTTATTTTGTAATGTGAAAAAGACAAAAAGAAATTTATTGGGTGTGCAGAGAATTTGGGGGCTGAGCCATGGTTCATTTTGTTTTCACTCTTCTCTTTTAATGCTAACTTCCTTTCTCACTTGTATTATTGCTCTGGGCAGGAGGAGTGTAACACCAAGATTTGGCTACAGTTTCACATTAATTGCATGACACACCTGGGTTTCCTCAACTCATTTGAGAAACATCCCTCTCAACAGTCTATAAAATTACCTTAATACTTTAATTCCTAAGTCATACATATTTCATTAATCTGAGTAACAGATGGCTTTGCACGTTCATAATTCTTGTGTGAACTGCAATATATGTAGATGTTCTTTTTCTCTTAATAATAGTAAGAAAATAAATTAAAAGCTCCTGCCATATTTTAGTTTCTTGTTCCAACATAGTCACTCAAGAATCATTGTAAGCATATTGGTTTTGGTAGCAAGAAACTTGATTCTCAGCTTGATATCCTTAAGAAGCAAATTTCAAATGAAATTATTCATATGCTATAACTATAAAAACCATTCTGCATAATCAAAGTTAAAAAAGAGAAGATAATTCTGAACCCTTATGATCACATTTATAGAATCACTTTTATATTTTAGTTATACAATATCTATGTCTTTTGCTGATTTCAATGGGAAGTTGTCAATTTATTTATAGTTAGAACTGACAGTAACAAAGCATTAAATATTTTTGCAGAATATGTTACTATAAATTTACAGATTTGCTGTATCAAATTATTTATTGCCTATGTTATCTTCAGTGAATAATAAGCTTCTCTGGATCTTGTTGATCATCTACAAGACTGGAAAAATAGTCCTAAAATTGTTGCAACAGTTAATTTAATTAAAACAGTTTTAAATTGTATGCTGCTTTACAAAATAAATTTAGTTTGATCATAATTGTCATGTGAAAGTATGTATTTTTACTGAAAACAGCCTCCGATGTTTCCACGTCAATAGAGGTGCTTTTTGACTTGCTGGATTGGGATATGCAGATAACACAATGGAAGTGTGTGCTGCAGGGTAAGACTGAATCTGAAAATCCATTGTTGTGAGTGTGATAAACACAACTTGAGTGAGTACATACAACACTGAAAGATGCCAAATCCATTGAGCTCGCAACACATCTAGCTCATAGCAAGCCTGCCTGACAAAGAATTGTCCATATGCTTTTTGAGGCAAAATGGAATATCGGTGTTCATTGTAACACACCTACTCCATTGTCAGCTTCAGCACATCGTGCTTCATTTTGCATGCAAGGAATAATTCATTTCAGCCATATTGGATGTATCATTGTTTAAACTGAAAAATAATCTTTTTGATTTTCATTTTGGCTGGAATAACACTTAAATTACTAATATCCACATATTTAATACTGATTATAAGATTTTCACATATTTACTATTGCACATATTTAATACTGATGAAAACATTTCCATTTTACACTGTTTTAGTGGTGAATGTTATCTATATTTTCTCACACATGGAAAGTGATTCATTTATATCATAATATTAGCAAGATGTGAAGTTGAAATTGGGACACAAGTCTGATTAACCATTTCATGGGAGTCTGATTTAGCCTTTTCTTTCCTTATTCACTTTGCTAATTATGAAAGTTACATTGTTTTTCTTGTAATTGTGCTAATGCATGCAAACATAACCTTTGTGTCATTTGTGATATAGCATAAAAAGTTGTCATTCCTTGCAAGTGTGAGGCACATCAGCCAATGGGGTTTCCAATGCAAAATCACCAATACCAGAAAACATTAAAAGTATCACCAAATAGAAATAGTTCCAGCCATGAATCTCATTAAGGTAAACTAATTAAATATCTGACCAGTATGGCCTCTGGATGATGTAATAAATATCAAAATTACCCTTGGTAGAAAAATGATTCTCCATCCATGCTCCACCCACGCTACCTAGCATTTTCCCAAAATCAGTTCCATACAAGCTAAAAGAGAAATTGGAGTCACTGTTCAAAGACAATAATTCCACCAATGTGAGGCACTTAAATTATGAGACTGACAATATTCCTGAATTCTGGATATTAATTATGAAAAAGAGATTTCATCTCCTTTGAACACTAATTACATACACCATTTTATTTTAATATAACTCTTATTTTACAAAACACATTTTATAGCTTATTATTCTCTCCTCAGGAGTTGTCTTTATTTGATCAAACACATTTTTGTAATGTTGTGATAATTTATAACTAGGATAGTAAAATACCTAAGGAAAGCAATCATCATTTCAAGGATTGCATAAATCAAAGACATAAGGAAAATATATAAATTGATCTCTGTTATCGTCAAAAAATTATTATAGTTGAAAAGGTCTTACCTCCCCAATGTAGTCTCAGGTTGACTGTAGTCCTATTGTTTCCTTTCAACTATAAAATGAATTACTTATAACTATGCCATTTGGGATATAATTAATAGGCTAATTTTGAGTTGAATTAAATATAAATAATCTTTACTCTTAAGCCTAAAAATAAAGATATCTGTTTCTTATTGTCTACAAATTCATTAACTTTACTTTATTTTCGCTTCCTCCAATCTAGTTCAATTTTGACCAATACATGGACTGCCTTAAACTTCTAACCTGGCTTCCTCTCTTCCTAAATCTGTACTCCATAATCCTGCAAGCTTTGATTTACCAAAAAACAAATCTGATTTTGCTGGCCTGATACATGCAAATAAAATGATTTCCTTCCCAGCCAACTTTATGCAAAGGCTTAAAGAGGCAACTTCCTCTGCTAAGAAAAACAAGTCATGTACAATGTTTTTCAGTTCATACTTTTATCTTTGCAGCATCATCATCGTACCTGAAAATTCATTTTTCTCATTCTTCATGTTACTACTTAACACTAGTTTAGTATTGATTCAGAAACCCCATGGAGCAGTTCTACTTGGTATAAGAAATATCTTTTAAAATATCAAGCCATTACTTTTTAAATTAGCCATTTATTTTTGCAGTAATCTTAAATTTAAAGGGAACTTGCAAGGTCTCCCATTCATTCCTCATCCATTTTTTCTCCTAACATTTGTCTATGATGTGCTTATCAAACCGGTTAACCAACAGCGGTACATTATAGTTAGCTAAACTCCTGCATGTGTCAATATCTTTCTTGGTGGCTGAGTAATTTTCCTGACCTGCTCCACAGTCCAACTCCATGTGGATTGAAAAATGATTAATATTCCTCAGAGTCAGAAGTCTCTTGATGCCAGTGGGCTAGGAGCATTTGAGATTGCAAATAAACAATTCAGTAGTGATTATACCTGAGATCAATGATTATTGATTGCATAGATAATGTCTTAATCATCATGGATTCAACTGATGGAAAAGAACATAAATTTGAGAGAAATATTAAAATCAAACATTGACTAGAACTGTAAACTAACAAAGTTTTTATAAGAGAATTCTGTGGCATATAAAGGGAATATTTGGCTGAGAGTAGAAAGACTGTTCTGCATTTGAAAGTCATTATTCTTATGACTATCTTGACATAACTGGACATTTTTCAACTGAGTCAAAAAGTATGACTTTACACATTTGAGGGCCATTCTTCAATATGTAAATTAATCTTCTCAGGGCCAAAAGGAAGAAATGTCATATTTCCTGTTAAGTCATCTGCACAGCAACCTGGAGTGAAAGCCTAAGTAGCTGTCAACTTCCCTGAGCTTATCAGCTGTAGTCTCCTATAGAGGTAAGATATTGGATTATAGCTCTCACACTTTTAATTTCCTGGGAACATATTGCATGCTTAAAATACCATATAAGAAAAATCTCCGCTAATTTTTAAATGATGATAACAAAAGTTGGTTTGTTATAATCTGTGTATGGGCAGGTGTTGATGTGTGTTTGTGGCTTGACTGTTTCTTTGGAGTTAAATTCCAAATACTAAAGTAAAGCAATTATCTACTCATAATGAGGGATTTGCTCAAGTTTTAATATGAAAAACTTCCTCATATTTTAAAGCATATTATTCTCAGAACAGGGCTTTTCTTGTTATTTCATCAAGGCATGTGTACTCAGAACTAATGAGAAATCTGTTTCAATTGTATTAATTGTACAGTTATGTAATTTACTAGAATTATATTATATATGAATATGCAAGCAATTCAAAATAAAGCAAAATAGGATACGAACATTCAACAGGATAATCTCCTTTATAGAAGGTTTCTTTTCCTATTTTTTGCATCTAACATCTAAAGTTACAATTACAGACAGAAAGAATCATGATGATTTTATATTAGAGTTAGAGTTCATAAATATGCGTGGGAATTAGAAAGCTCTGACTCATAAATTTTTCCTTTCATTCCAATGAAAATTCAGCACTAATGTCAAATCATAATAAGTTTATTAGACATTTTTCATAGAAATGCTAATTATTAATGAGCTAATTTTATATTTACCCAAATTAGAAAAATAATTACACTTGTCATCACATTATTTTTAAAGAGTTTATTTCCTTTATAAAATCAAAGTGTATTGCTTTCTCACCTTCTAAATAACTGTTAAGTAGAAAAATTCTACTAGCTATAAATCAAAATCTAACAAGATAACACAATTTTTAAATGAATATTGAATTGAGTTTATCAATAATGTTTAACACCAATAATTTAAAGTAGTGAAACTTTTGCATTAGAATTTAAACATCAGGTTTTTTTTCATTATTATGAACTTCAAATTTAAAATAGATATTTAATCAAATGAATTAATTAGAGTGTCATGGTAATATTACCTGTTGTACGTCTATTCTTTGAAAATATGCTAATTACAGGGTTTATAAATGGCATTGAGATTAAAATCTTTGTAAATCCATAAGCAGTATAATTAGCTTTTATTATTTTCCTTGCTACCTAGACTTAAAAGAATACAAATGATTCATTTAAAATTAGCCAAGCTGAAAAATAAATTTCCAATATTTTTAGTTAATGAGATAACTCTAGATCTGCTTTATTCCTCTCATTTTATTTCCCCTAAAACTGCTATTAGGCAAATCAAAATTCAAATGAATAACATCATAGATCATAAAAGTTGTGTCCTGTTGAAGTATGACTGTTAGCCCTGTTTGGATAGCATGTGTTTTTTCTTAGCAGAAGACCCAGAGAAGCAAATTACAACACAATCACACACACGCACACTTTTTGCAGTACTTATTTAAGTATTTATTTATCTTGTCTAATTGATGATGCCATCATTTAGTGTCCTATTCACTGAACTAACCATAAGGTTCCTGGTTCAAAATCCCCAGCCACTCCACTGAGAACGGTGAGGTTCTTTATGCGTTCCCGCTGCATGCTTTGCTGTGGTTATATTAGATACGCTAGCATCTCTTAGCAATTCTGAGAATAAGTTTTATTGTTTTTCTTTAGAGACCAGAGTCTCCATATGCTGAGTACCACAGCCTGACTCCAAATCCCACGTACACCATTACGTTGAACTCGGAGAAGCTTGTTCATAAAGATGCTGGAAGGACTAATTCTTAAGCAGAAAGAGAGCATAGCCTTTCTTTCTAGGACTCAAAGAGTAGAAGGAAATCAAGACATCGATATCTGTTTCAGACAATTCTGTACAAGCTCCTCTGCTGTTTTTCTAAGTAATGGAGTCTTGCTCTTTCAAAGACTTTGGAAATCCCTTGGCCTAATTCTTGGTATCACAACCAAGGTAAATGAAACATCTGGAAGAAAAAAAAAAGACTTGCTCAAGTTATTACATGCAAATCCTGTCTACAGTCTCTGACTTCCAGTTAAGTGTTTTTTTTTTTTTTTGCACTCTTACACCTGCAGTAGTTACAAGCTGGACTGTTAACTGGAAAGCTAAGAGTTTGAAACCACTAAGTGCTGTGTGTGGGGGGGTGGTGGTGGTGGGGGGGTTCTTACTCTCATAGAGTTACAGCCTTGGAAACCCACAGGGGCAGTTCTGCCCAGTATTGTGTTTGTCTATTTTTAAAGATGTGCACATTTCTAATTGCTATAGAATACTTCATTATGTAATTCCTCCATGTTTCCCCTTGGCTCAACTGCTTCCACCTCCCAATCACCGCAGGTGAGACTTGAATGAGCCTCCTTGAATGAGCCTTTCATCCACTGGTTTTAGTACCATTTTCTAGATAAAGAAATTCTGCCAAATTCTGCTATGTAAAACTGAGTAATCCCTGCCCTGTTGGGATCAGAACCCTAGCATTTCCTGTTTTTATGTTATCAATCCTCTTACCTCTTAAAGCAGGCCTCCTTAGAAGGTAGCACACTGATCTGATACGTGCTCATATGTTACCTGGTTGTCTCCATGAAGAACACTGGAGTCTGGACTTTGACTTTAGTACAAGATCGCCCAAGACAATTCAATATCTGCTCAGAATTCTCACTGTCATTGAGTTGATTCGGACTCACCATAATTTCATAAGACAGAGAGGAACTGCCCTTGCAGGTTTCTGAGACATTACATTTTTATTGGAGCAGAAAGTTTTGTCTTTCCCCTGCAGGACAGCTCGTGGGGCAGCTGGCCTTGAGATTCATTGATCTACTTATAACTCACTACAACACTAGGGCTCCTTCAGTGTCCGATACATGGATATAAACTCCATTACCTTTATAGTAAGTCATATCTACTGTGTGTAATGAGCCACAGAGTCCATTTACTATAATGCATTGCTGTTGTGTCAGTTCTCCCTCACATCAGTTCTCTAGGACAAAGCAGAACTCTAGAACTCCATGACCCATCGGTGTTAAAGGCTGTGCTCTTTACAGAAGCAGATTACTGCATTTGTTTTGCGCACAGAGAATCTGGTGGGTTCAAAATGCTGGCTCTCGGCTCACCAGCTGAATGCTTACTCATTATCCAGTAGGGCTCCATTTCTTGTGAAACTTGAGCGAGCAGCAATTCTCACAATTCTTTGGGTGCAGTCCCCACCTATCTATAATTCTCTATTTAGTGGGAAATGCCTGAGCCTTCCGCCTCTGACAGGTTTCTATCTTTTACAAGGTCCGGCTTTCACAGGTTTCTGTTTGTCTGTATGCCTTCCCTGTGACAGATATTGGAATAACTTTATATCTAATAATCAACATAATTTTCTCAGATATTCTATGAAGTAGAAAAGTAGATTCCTCCATAGAAAATCAGAAAAATACCCTTAATTCTTACAATTTGTATCTAGGGTTGGACAGTTCCTGAGGTACATGATTTTCTTACTGCATTGCAAAATTTCATTATTATAAATGCATAATAATGAATCATGAAGAAGAACAAGGTGAAGGGAAGAAGAAGCAGATGAAAAGATCAAGACGATTTGCTTACCCACATACTGTTTTGCAAAATTCACAGTGTGGTTAGCTTTAGCAAGGATGTGTGCAAAATTCTTTCAACAACCCAAACCTACCTATGTTTCCATTTTTGAACATATGGTGAGAACCAATAAGTGCAGAAAAGACATATTTTATATATTAACTGTGGTACTCATCTTTCTAGAAAATAAAATTCTAAAACTGAATTAATAAAAAAACCTATGGGAGTGCTTATGTTAAAAGGTTTACTGTACTCTTAAACTGATTTGAACCCAACATTCTCCTTGCTTATTGACTTATATATGGGTCCCTGTGGACACACGAACCATCATTCCTCCCTCCCATTTACTTCTAAGTTAACTTGACCAGCATGTCTTGGTGATGGCAGGATAGCTGTGACTGGATTATTATTTTTATGTTAAACAATTTCTTATTATTTTAATACATGTTTCCTCCTAAGCTTGAGCAGTGATGAGTATGCTGATGAATATTAATCTAGGTACTAGAATGCCTCCTGTGTGGTAATAAAATCAATGAAGATCAAAATAACTTTGGTGAAATTGGGAAGTCAATTAAGGATGGTACTACCATACTTTCTTATAATTACCTACCTCTCCCGGTTTCTGCTGGAATATCAAAGTTGGGAACCAGAACAGAAGATTGATCTCAGCACAAAAGTTCTGACATATTTTGTTATTCTGGCAAGGTCAATATCTAGCCCAGGGAGGGGGTAGCATCACAGTCAGGTGGATGGAGTGAGATCCCGTGGTGTCCCTCAACTCAAACCACAGAAGAAGTTTCTTTATTTCTTCCTCACAAAGGGTTGATGTGGCTCAGAGGCAATTAGCAGAAGTAATTAATAGTGTTACTTGGAGAATGCTCTGGCTGCTTGATTTATTTTCAAATCAAATGGAAAATTGTAGTCTCCCCTTAGCAAGCCCAATGGCACACTTGACATTTATATGTCTAATGACTAGTTTTTATTTTTTAACATAATGCAGTATTTTGAGACTCTGGAAATAGGCATTCATCTCAAAAAGAAATAGGCATGGTGAAATACTAATATTTCTTAATATTAAAACTTTACAGAGGAGATATATGACTCAGTGTTTAGTTATCAGTATGAAAACATGGTAGAGACCACTGATATATGATGATTTCTATATTTATATACATTAATATGAAGTGTGTTTTAAGACATGTATGATGAGACTACTGTCTGTAGAAATAGACACAATTACTAATTAAAATGTATGAGCCATTTTTTAAAAGATTTAAAATTTTGCATGACATCATTTTATAAAGATTGACATGAAGGTACCTTTTCCAAAGTTATTTTTTATATGTGTCAAAACTAGTGAGGAAGCTAACTTTAAATATATTTTTAAATTGTGTGCATTGTAGTATTGTTTTTATCCTTACACATTTGACAAAGTTATTTAGAATGTATATTATATATAGAGAGGATAATTTTATATTCAAGATAGATTTTTAATGCTATACATAATATCCTTTGCTCCTCACATTATCTTAATGATATAACTCATTGCTTTAAATTGTGGTAATCTGCCACCTACAAGCTTTCTGTCCTTGCTCAGGTTTTACTATTCCTTGTCTAGTTGCTTTTGTAAAGGCATATTGGAAAGAATGAAATTATGCTATTTTTTGCATTCCTCCTGAATATAAAATCCCAGAGTCTCTATAATCTTACGTCCAATCTTTATTTTGTCCAGCACCCCCCTCCAGTGAACTTTGATGGTCTTTGTTCATTATATTCTTTTACAAAATGGAATCAAAGGGTAACTGACTGAATGAATGCCAGTTCTCTGACAGTCTGGAACAATATATTATTTTGTGTAAATGTTACCAAATGAATGAGTAAAAGTTTTCTTTTCATAAATCTAAACTTGCTGAGTTTAATGAATAGGATCTAATCTTTGGCATTTTATCTTTAAATGTCATCATTTTAATCTTTGTAGCAAGTTCATTTATATTTCAAATATCAGATCTTTATATACTCACATAAATCCACTGCAGAGGGATTCTCCTGCTTGGATTCTTGATTTCTTTCTTGTTAGCCAGATATATCAGCAACATATGATTTTAGATGAAACTTCCAAACATTTACTTTTCTATATTGACGTATTCCATATCACACATCTTTCAAGTCTATACAATCTTCATATAGCAATGTTATTTTTTATATTAACTTTAATATCTAAACACCCTTGTATCCATTTCATATTAAAATATTTAGATTTCTGTTAATTTTAATGAAAGTATTTGGATGTTTAGAATTTAAATCTGGCAAAATTAATAATAAGTAAATAAAGTAAGTTAAACTATAAAGTCAACACTCTGTGTCTCCTTTTTAAATGACTTGGTCTCTTTTCATGGTCAGTGTCCTTAAATCTTCACTTTATGAAGTCACCACATAATAGATAACTGATAGTTCAGTCAAAACTATGGAAATCTTTGCTTTGCAACTATACTTTGAAGGGAAAAATACTTAGAAGGGGGAAAACAAAAGAAACACAAAACATATACAAGCTTCCCTCTCCTCCCACCCCTGAAGGCAGTATTTGCATGGCTTTCATATGGCATAAATATTTGCATAGAAAATTTATCTTTTATTGTACATATGCACAGCAGACAGTGTTGAGTTTCAATGATTCAAAGTCTACCTAGGAGAAACTATTCTGCTTAAAAACTATATAATCTTTTAAAATGTGAGATATTCAGATGCCACTTTTAATATATTAGCACCATTTTTGAAAAGTCAAGTAGATGCTGCAGCAATATTGTCATGAGCTATTAAACTAACAAACCTGAAAATGGAGAAATCACCCACAACATATCAGTTGTTGGCAGAGAGTTTGCCTTTAATATTCAGAAATTTAAGGACTTAGATGCAGCAGTCATTTACTAAAATAGTGAATATTTTGAGCATTCAAAATATGACATTGCATTAAAAATCTAAACAAATCCATTCACTACATATTAAATCTTTATATCTAACATAGATTCCTTCCTTCAGTTACCATCAAATGTAACAGTATGTTTTAAGAATGAGTGATCCAGTGATTATTTTGGAAATTTATTTGAACTGGCTAAAATATTTTATGTGTGCAACATGTGAAGGATACCTGGTGCTGCTTCATAGTAAGTATTTGGATGCACCTGCGAGATTGCTTGTTCAAACCCACCAGCAACATGAATCCTCTCAGAAACCAGAAAGAAGGTCAGGATGAGGCAGAATCTCATAAAGACTTCATGGCAGTGTCATTTGGCTGTGGTAACCCTTGAAATGTGGTATATCTTTCAAGGAAATATTTAGTAAAAAGAGATACAGTCCAAAACTTCCCTTGAATTCAGGTTATAAATATTTGTCTTTATTTCAATGTCTGCATATTGAGCATTCGTCTAATGGCCAAAAGTGGAATGATCTTATGGCCTAGATTGGTCTCAGAGAAATGAACTAAACCACTTCCTTAAGTCAAAGAAAAGAGCTGATGCCATGTAACGAACTAATGCAGTCACAAGGCACGTGCTGGGATGTTAACTACCACGTCAGCAGTTTGAAACCACCAACTGCTCTGACAGAGATATAGAAACATAAAACTTTCTACTCTGGTGAACGATCTGCAGCCTCAGTTCTGCTCTGAAGTTCTGCTCTGCTCAGTAATGTCACTCTGAGTGGGAATCCACTTGATAACAATGTTTGATTTTGGTTTTATAACAGAGAAACTATAGCTCATATGAATAGGCCATTTCATTAAGGAAAAAAACAAACAAGCAAAAAGAAAAATGGAGAAGTCCTGTTGCAAAATAGAAAACAAATTTATGAATAATATTCTTTCCCCCCGTATGCTATCTCTAATGATTCTAATTAGATCTTATAAGTGCATATTTCAGATGACAGTCTATTTTAAGTCTGAAAAAAATCACTTTTGAATACCAAATGTAGCCCTGGATTTGATCTGGCCCCTGCCATATTACCTGAGCCTTCTCCCGGGATTTTCTCTTTATAGTAGCTTTTTCCCAATGCCCCTTTCCAATTTTAAAATTATTATTATGCTTACCTCAGCGAATTCATATTGTACATGTCTTTTTGTGCTTGGCTAACTTCACTTAGCATAATTTCCTCCAATTCTTCCCATGCGGTGACATGCTTCATGCATTCATCATGCTTTTCAGCGATGCATAGTACTCCATTGTATGTATGTACCACAGCCTTTTAATCCATTCATCAGTTGATGGGAAGATGGACTGCTTCCAACTCCTTGCAATTGTGAACTGTGCTGCGATGAACATTGGGGTCGTGGATTGTTGCTTGTCTCTTCTGGGTATATGCCCAGCAGGAGAATTGCTGGGTCGTATGGTAGCTCAATCTCCATCTGTTTTAGGTATCTCCAAATTGATCTCCATAGTGGCTGTACATACCTGCAGGTCCACCAGCAGTGGATAAGCGACCCTGTCTCCCCACAGCCTCTCCAGCATTTGTTACTTTCTGACTTTTTGAATTGGGCTATCCTTGAGGGTGTTAGGTGGTACCTCATTGTTGTTTTGATTTGCATTTCTCTTATGGCTAATGATCGGGAGCATTTTCTCATATATATATTGGCCACTCCTTTGGCACTTCCTTTGCCCACCACCTCAGTGGACAGTTAGTTTTGCTCTTTTTGGAAGCTCTCAGAGTATTATAGATTTTAGTAATAAGGTCTTTATCTGATTTGCCATTGCTAGAAATGTCTTCCAGTCTGTCTGCTCTCTTATTAATCTCTTGGTGAATTCTTTCGATGTGCACAGGTGTCTTATCTTCAGTATATCCCATTTGTCTATTTGAGCCTCCTCTGTGTTTGTGTCTTTCCCTATTTCTGGTAGCCAACTAGGGAGGAGGGGTGAAGGGGCGCAGATGGCGATGTATAAAAAGGGAAGAGGGCATTAAACCATCAAAGGGGAGCGTATTGTTTATATCTCCACAGGGAACGAGGGAGCAAACTCAAGCCCAGAGACCCAGGATGTGAATGCAGCATGACAGCATGGAGTGGAGAACCAGTGGAGGGACCTGAGAACACAACTCCAACCCCAACTATAGGGGCAGCCACCTCTCTACCAGAGGAAGTTGCCTTGGAGGCCAGCACTGAAGCTGAAGCTTGGGGAGTGAGATATGCCTGACCAGAACACATGAGAACAAATGAAAAAGAAAGAAGAGAGAATGACATGCATCCTGGCCCACCGAGCCTTCATGATGATATTCCCACTCGTAACAGCTAATGCACAAAGAGGACTATATAGCCGGCCCCACTATGAAATACAACTACCTGTGCTGAACCAAGGTATGTTGGGGCCAGGATGAAGAAATGGGGTCAAGATTATACCGTCAGACACAAGCACACCAATACAAAACACTGAGTGTATGCAAGAGTGTAGAGCCACAGATGGAGTGCCAAGGATATACTTTGGGGCCAGGGTATGCCACACCATTTGTCTCAACCAGGAGTCACTACCGGAGGTCCACTACAGACCTTGAACTTTACAGGTCTTTATATTGCTATTATTTTTATTATTCTTTTACATATATGTATAGCACATTGAGGGATTTTGTTATCATTGTTGTTATCATAGTTTTATTTGCTTCAGTTGCTTCATTTTAGGAGGTCTTTTTGCACATATTGTTACCTCTGCAGGTCTATATAGACAAGATAGGCTGGACAAAGAGTCTGGAGGCGAAAATGACAGGACTGATAGTTCCAGGGTAGGGGACATGGAAGAGGGGGTGGAGGGGGAAAGGTGGTGATGTCGACCAGCTCCAGAAAAAGGGAATAGCAATTGATACAAATGCAGGGACAAGGTGGATGAGAGAAGGTCAATAGGGATTGATTAAGACTAATGTAACAGAGAGAAAATACTGAAACCCAAATGGAGATTGAGCATGATAGTGGGACAAGAGGGAAACATATGGAAATAGAGGAAGGAACTGGGGGATAATGGGCATTTATAGAGGTTCAAATACAGGTATGTGCATAGGGGCATATATTTATAAGTGATGATGGGGAAAGAGATTAACATGCATACTTATAGGGTTAGTAGTAGAACAACAGATGGGCATTGGACCTCCATTCAAGTACCTCCTCGGTTCAAGAACACTTTGTTCTATTAAATTGGCATTCCAAGATGCTCACCTTTCTGACATGATCACTGAAGACAAATGGGTGCATAAGCAAAGGTGGTTAAGAAAGCTGATTGTGCCCGGGTATCAAAAGATGGAGCGTCTGGGGACTTAAAGGCTTGACAGTAAACAAGCAGCCATCTAGCTCAGAAGCAACAAAGCCCATATGGAAGAAGCACACTAGCTTATGGGATCACGAGGTGTCAAAGGATTAGATATCAGATTTCAAGAACTAAAAAGCATAACATTGTGTGCTCACTTTCCTGATACGATTGCTGAGGGCAAATGTGTGCATAAGCTAATGTGGTGAAGAAAGCTGATGGTGCCCAGCTACCAAAAGATATAGTGCCTGGGGTCTTAAAGGCTTGAGTAAACAAGTGGCCATTCAGGTCAGAAGCAATAAAGCCCACACGGAAGAAGCACACCAGGCTGTGTGATCCTGAGGTGGTGAAGAGATCCGGTGTCAGGCATCAAAGAGCTAAAATTATATTATTATTAATGAGGGGGAGTACAGATTGGGGACCCAAAACCCATCAGTAGGTGAGGTGACATCCTCTTGCGGAGGGGCTACAAGGAGGAGATGAGTCAGTTAAGATACAGGGTAGTAGCAATGAAATATATAACCTTTCTCAAGTTCCCAAATGCTGCCTCCCACCCACTCTAATGACCCCAATTCTACCACATAAATCCAGCTAGATCAGGAGATGTACAGTGAAGTTGGAAACATGGGAAATTTAGGATAGATGATCCATCACGACTAGTAATTAGGAGTGGTAATACCAGGATGGTGGAGAGATGGAGGAATAGAAAGGGAGAAACAATTTCAGGGATTTACACATAGCCTCCTTTCTGGGACATGGACAACAGGGAAGCGAGTGTTGAGACACATTGGACAGTGTACAGTATGAAAATAATAACAATTTGTAAACTACTAAGGGTTTAAGGAGGGAGGGGTGAAAAGAAGGGAAATATAGGGAGCTGATACTGGGGGCCGACATGGAGGGAGGATGTTTTGAGAGTGATGATGGCAATAAGTGTGTAAATGTGTCATGCATACAATTGATGTTTGCATGGATTGTGATGGGAGTTGTATGAGCCTCCAATAAAATGATTAGTTTAAAAAAATCACTTTTGAGTTAAGGTCATTCTGTCTAGGAGGCACAAATATGTACATGATTGATTACTCATGGGAAATGTTGCTAGTTAAACTCATTGGGAAAGAGTTGGAATCAGTTCCAGGCCACCTGGGTTGGTTTCTGACTGATGACAGCCGTTAATAGATTCAGGTTCTGACTCATGACAACTCTGTGTACTAGAGAAGGAAACATG
This sequence comes from Nesogale talazaci, assembly GCA_004026705.1. Classification (NCBI taxonomy): domain Eukaryota; kingdom Metazoa; phylum Chordata; class Mammalia; order Afrosoricida; family Tenrecidae; genus Nesogale; species Nesogale talazaci. The sequence goes on along the minus strand of PVJH01001177.1, from coordinate 111,339 downwards.
ACCCACACTTGTGCCAGTCTCACAATTACTCGTTTCTTGGAGTCCACGAGTGTGGTCCTGTGTCAATCCATGATGTCAACAGTGGGGGCAGAAGGTAAGGTTGAAAGGTAGATGATGCGAAGGAGCCCATGTAGAAAAAGAATATTTGGAAACTGTCATAGCAATTGTAAATTTTTTCTTGATGGGATTGAATTATAGAATGGTGTGATACATTTGTTAAATTTTTTTAAAGGGAGAAGGGGAAAAAAGTCTTCCTATTTTTTGTTGTCTATGTTAAGAAACATGATGTCCATCTCCAGCAACTGGTCTCTCCAGCTAGCATAGAGACAAGAAAGCGATACTCTATGTCACAGCATCAGATTACTTTGACCGATGTATGTTCAAGAACTACTAATGTACATCACTGAGAAAGTGATTGATTTGTTGAAAATCTTAATCCTTCCACCTCTAAGAAATTGAAAATAAATTGAAAGCTATGTTTGCATTAAAGGTTAAATGACATAATTCATCTGAGAATTCATCAGAATGATTGCTGGAAGGATAACATGAATGCGTATTACCTGGTACTTCTCCCCAGATCATCATTCCTAAATCATGAATTTAAAGATGGACATGAAATAAATTAAAGCATAGGAAATGGTTTTTACCATTAGCAGGAAAAAGAAGTCAGATGTTAAAAGGCATGGCTTTAAATTAGAGGAAACAGAAATGGTGGGGATCAAGGACGGAGAGGGACTCAGCAGTCATGGCAGCATGCTCTCCCATCAGACTGTTTTGCTCCCATGAGAAATAAGATAAATTACAGAGAGAAACAGCAAGGTCTGCTTCGTCTAATGCTCACCAGATAGACAAGCAACGATTTGAAATAGAAATGGTGAATCCTAAGAAACAGGGTTACAGAGAAAAGGTATTAGAATGATAGAATTATGCTTATTTTGTACAGACGCAGGCTTCTGAAAATGTGATTTACAGACTTTATAGGAAAGGCAGTCAAGGAAGGAGAACTTAAGATATGGATCGGGGTTTCAACCCAGGCATAGTTTAGCCAGGGCTATGAGTGTTGTGAGAGAAATTTTAAGGATGAATGTGGTAATATATATGAAACACTCTCTGTTGCCAGGAAGAAAGGTTCTATAAAAACATAACATATTGCCGATTCTTAGAATGAATGGTAAAGGTTGAAAGATTTTCAGATATAAGGAAAGGGCACATTCACAATCCAGTGAGAGGCAAAGGATATTGAAAATGGAAGGTCAGAACCAAGAAATGAAATATAAGGAAAATTTAAAGCTCCTTAAAAATGCACACACAAATACAGCTCAATTTTAAACAGAACTATCTTTATTTGAGTTACTCTGTAAAACAATGTTCTAAAAGCATGTTTCTCACCCAAATATCTTTACTTAGAATTGAACAGCTTAAATGCAAGAATTAAAAATGAATAGAGTGTTAAATGAGGACAGAGAGAATCTGAGATAAATGTCCAGTAAAGAGCCAATGGAAAGCAAAAGAGAAATGTGTCCAAATAAAAATTATTTTGCTTAAATCTTCAGAGAAATATCTTGAAGAATGGAAACTTATTTAACTGTCCTAAAAGGGTCGGTGTAAAAGGGACAGAGAGACTGTTAGGTTGAGAGAGGATTTATGGACAATTTTAGAAACACTAAATGAGCTGGAGGAAATACAAGGAAATTAAAGCCTGCCCCCCAGTGTATCTCCTGTGGAGTTGCTGATTGTTTGTCTGGGTCTCATAATTGATGTGGAGGTGACTGTAAAGTAACGTGGCCAATACCTTTGACACGAATCCAACTTCCAAATTGCACACACTCTTGACAGGTGTTACCCTTGAAAGCTGATAAGGTGCTTTTGTTTTGCTTTGTTTCTAATCATTTTATTGGGGGAATCTTACAGTGCTTATCAAAATCCATCCATTTCCACATACATTGTGTCAAACACATTTGTTCATATATTGCCATCATTGTTTTCAAAACATTTTCTTTTTTTTTTTTTTGCCTTTTAAGGTTTTTGTAATCTAAATCTGCATATGGTTTTGATGTTTTGATGACTCCAAAACCAGATTATGTGTCTAATGAAAAATATTATCAACCAGGACTAGAATGAGGTTCTAATAATGAATTCTTAAGATGAACATGGAGAGGTGATTTTGGAAAATATTTATTAAACCCTTCCATGGGAAGATTGATATAATATGGTAAACTGAAATTTTGTATTTTATTATGTATGGAAAGATATTAATCTTTTAGGAAATTGTTGATAATTTGACCATGGAACTCTCATGAAAGGAATTATTCAGTATCATTAATTTCAGAATGTTATCAAGTTCATCTGTAAAATTAAACCTAATCACCTAGTTATATCTAAATATAAATAATATCTAGCAATCCAACTGGACCTTTTACTGATAATTATAGAAGGGGAATGATTTTTATTTATTTTTTTTGGTTGGCATCACTGCCCTCTGGTGGTGGGATTAGGAGGCCCAGCCTTTGCACCTGTGGAGCTGGAATTGAACCTCCATCCCAGTGTGCTGCAATCCCACGCACAACCACTATGCCACTGGGGCTCAGCCTGATTTTTATTTGTTTGTGGACTCTTTTGACTTGTTTTTTTTTTTCTCTCCTATTCTCTCCTACTCAGTCATCAAAATCTTAATTATATTGTCACAATATATCTCGCACCCTGGATTTACTCATCTGCCTCAATGTGAACTGTCTTCCTGCTTAACCCTTTGTCCACCCTCAGTAGAGTAACTATAGTCCCCCTTAAAAATGTTGATCGTATTGATCATATTGCTATGCCCCTCAAACCTTTGCATAGCTATCCATCTCATGCAGTTTACATCACCTGATGTCCCCCTAGCAACCAACATTTTATCACTGTTCTCTAGCTAGCTTGGTTTGCTGTTTTCCTCATCTTTCAAGCATTTTTTTCTTCGGGGTCTTTATTTGTGATTCCCTTCTTCTGTGATTTCCTATTTCTTCCCCAACTCCCCTACAATCTCACCTAAAATTCTTGTAGCCTCAAAGACTTTACCTGACATCTGCTTATACTATTGATAACAAATTTCAGTCTTTTTTCTCCCAATTTTCTTTATCTGCATCCCTTCCTTATGAATGCCACAAACATATAACATATATCACTTTATGGCCCATTCTTGCATTTCTTTCTTTTTCTAGGTAGACTAGAGTTGTTTTTTTTTCTGTATTGTCTATAACAGTCGAAATACTCTGTAACATTTTGGAGATATTCAATAAGCATAAACTGAATGTATAGGTAAATGTATAATAACCTTGCTAATGTAACAACACCTCAGTATTGCATGATTATCCCATGATCATACACCACTGGGAAGAAGTTATAGGCACTAATTCCAGAAAGTGTAATTAGTGTAAAACAGAAGGAAACAGACCACAAAAGTGCACAAGTGAAATGAAACTCTGTATGATCAGTTTGCGTGGAAACCTAGGAAGACACTGTCTGCTGTTTATAAGAGTTAAGAAAATTATGCATCTGTTAAGCTTAATAATTTTTGGCCATTTAGAAAATAAAGGCAAACACAAATGGACACTTTAAAACTTACATACAGGTATTTAATCTTGACAAGATAATAAAAATATATTTTCCAATATACAATCTTCTTAACTAGACTATTTTTCTCTTTCTTTGAATAATAATATCCTTACATAAAAGAAAGTATTATCAAATACTAGATGCCCAATAAATTTGTAGCCATTGTGCCAGTGTCTTTAAATAAAAAATCTGATCAGCATTTATATCAAACTTTATATGTTTATTTTTGCCAATAGGTGTCAGTGGTTGACCATACTAATGAAATTACTCCAGATGTATTTATCTTATGCCACTGTTGAAGAGTAGTATTTTAAAAAGTCTTCTATTCCTTAAGTGATTCTAAGAGAAGCAATATATAGTTGACATGATAGAGTGACAATAGAAAATGTTCAATAGCTTTCCTAATTGATTGTGACTACTGAAATGCTTCATAATCATAGGAAAGATTCACAAAATTAAAGTGGCGATCAGAAATTTTGCATTGTTTAAATACATGGATGTGTATTCCTTCAACCATGCAAATTTCAGAGTAAGAGAGACTTTTTATTTAGAATGTATTTTGTTCACATTCCTATCTCCTGCAATGATTCTTATTGTGGTTCCAAGAAACTTATCTTAAAACATATTGAGAGAACACTGTGCAAGGCTTTATTTTTTATCTTAAGTGCTTATATGGTAATTGTGCAGTTATAATTTTATATTGCTTAAGGTTGAGTGAGGACATTGTATTCAACCTGAAATATTTCTCTTCTATAGTTTTGAATATTTCTAAAAAAACTCCCCCGCTTTTTGTTCTGTTTTAATGTTCGCCTTTCCCTATAGTTCTTCTCATAAGCGTATCTTTTTAATATAGATATATGTTAATGTAAAAGCAAAATCTGATATATTTACCTGGAGTAATGATTTCAAAATATCCAGGCGTGCCCTCTCACTTATTTCATTAGTAGGTAATGCACAAAGCTCTGGGAGACTTCAAAAAGTTTACTATTCATGATTTTCCTCCCCAGAAAAAATGACACCACAATTTGCAAAGAAAATATTGAGGCCATAGCTTATAAAATCGCTGAGTCAAGTGATTAGTCAGAAGAACTGAGTCTGAAAGGAATCTCAGGGCCCAGGTTCAGCATGTGTGCAGTTCTCTATGGACCGAGCTCCTGCTCACAAGGTCTGACTGTGCTCTAGCTGATTGCAACCCAAAGCGACCCTGCAGAACGAGGCAGAGCTGCTCTTTTGGGTCTCCAAGACAGGAACCTTTTACTGGATTAGAAAATTGATTTTTTCCTCTTTTTGAATGACTGGCCTTGTGGTTAGCAGACTAACACTTAACCCACCATGTGGGCAGGCCAACATTTTACCCACCATAAGGACAGGCTAATGCTTCACCAACCATCGGGAATTAATATGATCTTTGCCTTACCAGTGCTTCTCTATTGTCATGTAGAGAAGATCTTTGCTCTTTCCCTTGTCTACGAAATGCTTTTGTTTGGTTTGTTTTCCTTAAAAGGAACTTATTGAGTGAATGCAAGCACATAATTGTTCAAGGCATTTGCAGTGCTAAATGTGACTAAATATGTACAGACACAATATTGAAGGAACTTTGAAAAATCCAGACAATCTAAGCAGAAGAAAATATATGAATGAGTAAACTTGTATGTGTGTGTATGATATCTATATATATTTATATAGATATCATACACACACATTTCACAATATGCACACATACCCACAAAATGTCTATACCACTAAAATGAGGTCAGGACATTGACATTGTGGATAGAAAGAGAGATCTTCCTTAAATAGTCATTGAAATGACCGCAAGCCTAAGAGAAACATGGCCCAATACAGATCTTTCATTCCCTGGAGGAACTCTCGTGGTTCTCTTGGGTAGTCGGTGGGTGGCTGCTCTCAGAGGGTGGTTTCAACCACTAGTAGGGCCATGGGAGAAAGACAGGGTTCTCTGTTCCTATAAACCTTTACAGTCCCAGAAAGCTTACGGAGGCTTGCTTTGAGCTGTCGTCTACTCAAAGGCTGTGGGTTTGTGTACAGGTGAGTAAAATTCACTGCATGAGAAAAAACAAAGGACCTTTGTTGACTCAGTCCCTTGGGAATCTTACATTAAGGTAAATGAAAATGTATTTGGCAAAAATAGAAACCTGACAGGAAAGGAAAAATATTCCAGTGTGGGGGTACTCTTTTTCAGTGTCCTCCGTGTAGATCTGTCCATTTGTGAAGGTGGTATTTCCATCTTCCTGAGCACTCCTGGAAAGACCCCACCCACTACTGCTTATAGCATTTGTTTGTTCGGGATCCTTCAGTGACTCAAATCACGTTTCTTGATTTTTTTTTAGCTTGGACAGCAACATAGAAGTCTGAATAGGCAAGATTAGGGTTCTACTAGAGTTGGGGTAGAAATTGGCATAGGACAGCCTTAGGTAACCTAGAAGAAATCGCAGGTGCAGAATCATAAGTGGAAAGAATTCTTCAGAGCAAATTTCTCTGCTCACTTCCTCATCAGAGAAGTTTTTAATTTTCTTCTTATCTCTATAAAAGTCCTCATGACTGTGCAATAGATTTGTAGGGTTCCCCAATAAAATGATTTTTTAATAAAAAGAGGCCAAAAAAAATCACTGCACTGAAGTGCAAAAGCATGGTTCTTCTCTGTGCTGTCTCCATGCTCCCTTCAAAGGAGAGGAGGGGGTGCACACAGAAGACTGCACTGCGGTGTGGTCAGCTCTGTCATCCCACTGGCTGTGGAGGGCCATTCTCAGAAGGAAGAAGGGGCATCCCTCAATGCCTGAGAGAGAATTGTCTGGAGCGCAGTGTGTCTGCGCGCAGTGGGGGAGCACACACATGGTGCAGCATCGGGCCTAGCACAGGGTTGCACCTGCATGGATGGTGTCCTGGCCTGCTGATCCCATAAAGCTGGTGCCTTTGGAGAGGAGGCTGGTGCGCACAGTCACATGCCTCTGGGGTTTTTATCAATCCAGGAGACCTTTGTCATTCTTCCTTGAACAGGTGCAGAAGCCAAGTTTGTCATCTGGCTGAGAGACCAAACATCAGAGAATTCTACTGTCTCAGAAATCCCCTCAGAAATCAATGTTTTGAATAAACATTTTTTGAAAACACCCAGTGAGACTAAAATTAGTACATTGTCTTGAGAATTGTCTGAATCCATATGCCAATCACAAAGACATGTTAAGATTGAAATGAATATTTTGAGGAGAGAACATGTCTGAAGTCATCCACTGGTCTCAGAGAAAAGTTTATACAACTTTTGTTTGAAATCTACCTATACGTATATGAACTGGAAACCCAGTAGGAGGAATATTTGACTTACTCTAATGTCTATGTGCTCATCTTAACTTCCAAGATCTGTTTTATGAAATAGAAAATTATGAAATTTCAATTCATGTGAAAATCATATTTTATGTGAGGAGTTTTAAAAAGTTTTCATGAAAGTCCCATTATTTTTTAATTCCATTTTTCCTCACAAACGTTTTAAAGACTCCTCATTCAGGCAGTCTTATACAGTTAATCCATAGTGAAATCTTTGTAAATCCCACTATCATAAAACCTTATGGGAGTGCTAGTCAAGAGCCACGAATGGTACTCACTGGACAAGAGGACAGAGGTTTCTGAATTTGCAACCAGGCCTGAAAGGGGTTGCCCTAGCAGCCAGCTCAAGACTACACAGTCGGGCTGAGCGCTGGTGGCGCAGTGGTTGTGTGCGGAAATGCGGCCCACAGGGTTGGCGGTTCAAATCCAGCAGCAGCTCTCCAGGAGCAAGGCTGGGCTTCGTACTCCCACCAGAGCAGTGATGCCACCAAAAAACCAGGGCTGTTGAGCCCCGGTTGCATAGTGATTGTGTGCAGGACTGTGGCCCACAGGGTTGGTGGTTCAAATGGCCTCCCACTCCCACCAGTGGGCAGTGATGCCACCCCCCCATAAATAAAAGACTGCACAGTCTCCGCAAAGGACTGTCGCAATGAGAAGTGCAGTGCTGAGATAGGGCACTCACAGGAGTGGGTGAGCCAGCAATGCTGCTGCTGCTTCTGCTGGTGGTGGCCCTGACGGCTTCTCCCTATCGCTGGAGCCATTTTCTGAACATGTGGCCAGTACTGCTTATATCTGAGCTGACCTGCCCTGGGTATGCTTACCTGCTTGGTTGATGGGAGGTGAAGAGGGAAGAGAGGAAGGGTGGAAGGAAGGAAGGGTGGAAGGAAGGAGGGAAGGAAGGTAGGTAGGAAGAAAGAAAGGAAGGAAGGAAGGAAGGAAGGAAAGAAAGAAGGAAGGAAGGAAGGGAAATAAATGCTGTAGTGATTGGTGTGACCTAGATGCTCATTTGCTCTGGGGGAATTGCAGCCTTTAAAAGTATAAGAGGGAAATGTAAAGCTAAAGGAGAGCTGTAAGGAGACAAGTAAAACAATTCAAACCAAGCCCAAGCAACCACCACCAAACAAGCAGGGATCTACGTGCTCATTACCCACACAGACATTGATCCAAGACATTCTTGGATTTAAATTTATTTTACAATTAAAAGACCAATGACCAATGCAATGCACTATGGTGGATATTCGTTTTGCATAGTGTACATAGGCAACCAGACAAATCCAAAATCAGAAAAGTGCTGGTTAACTAAATGTTTAAGGCAATTTTTCATTTGTGTCTTCTTTAATTTATTTTAGATACCTAAATATTATCCCACTGTATCAAGTTCTGAAAAGTCCTCATGAAAGACTACCTCTTTATAAATTGTATAAAGGATGGCACTTCCTTTTTCTTTCCAAGATTTTGGAAAATATTAGTTACTGGTCATTCTCAAATACTGATAGTTTGCTCATATTGCTCAAACATATTAATGAGAGTCTAAAGGTCTTTTTTCTCTTTTTACTTTCTTTTGCATGACATAGAAAACCATTAACACACATGTGCCTGCACACATTGTATAGCCTACTTACAGTTAATTTCTTCGTTCTTGCTTTTTAAAAATAGCAACAGCTTTTCAAATTCTACATCAAAATGAAAAAAAATAAGTGTACAAAGGGGTTGCAAAATGTGTGTGGAATAAACCAATTAAAAGGCAATGAACATGCCCCATGAACTCTTTGAAGTCCCTTCATGTAATTCAAGTTTAGCCAAAATTGCATCACTTATTTTTTTCTAGAATGGAATGAATGTAGATAACTTTCTTCAACTATAGTTACAAACTCTTCAGGGAGTGAGTCCCAGACTGTTCTAGCTCATATCTCCTGACCAGCCAAGAGTTTTAATGTTGCTGGCCAAGGCTTTCTCAGCATCACAGGAAATGCAGTCAATGCCAGAATTCTCCTAGCTTGAAATCAAGTGTAGTGTTCAGTGATTGACTGGCAATTTGTATAAGAAACTCAACTGCAACTGACTTCTTCAGTTTAAAGTACTAACTTGCATCAAATTGACTAATAAGCAATATTCACATCTACCTTCACTGGGTATTTGGTGTATATAAAATTTTAAGCAACAAACATTGGAGCATTGAGGTAGCGCCTGCCATCACTTTTCCTTCTTTTCTCTGTCCCTGTCTCTCCTTCCCCCTCTTATCTATTTCTCTTTCCTCTTTTAATATCACCTATAGGTAGTATACTGCTATAGGATTTGAACTACTACAATATGTTTACAAAATGTGTCAGTCACTAGGGAACAAACTCCGACATTTCTATAATTAGGAAAAAATGTATCTCTTCCCTTATTACCTCATTTCTCAGCACCGGATTTTCTATCCTTCATACTGGTGTAATTTTACCAAAGCACTTTCATTATTCTTTATATTTTGAACAGTGACTTTGATCTCTACATATATGTGTTGAGTGGTATAAATATTTTAATCTCTCATAGAAGCATATTTATAATATTTACAAACAGGTAAAACTCCATGATTTCACCCAGTCATGCATGAAAGCTGAGGACTTGCCTTCTCTTAGATATAAACATAATTACAGAAAACTTTTAAGGGCTGTTCCATGGGATGCTTCTTTTGAAGACCTAATTAGGAGGAAGTTAATATTATCTAATATTAAAAGTAAAAATAAAATAGATCTTTATTGATATATTTTAGAAATTCTATTTCAAATGTGATTTTCATACATTCATACCGTTTGTAAAGATATCCTAACAGAAGAATGTGATCCCATCATATTAGCACACACACTGAAACACAGATTTTTAGCTTTCATAATCAGAATCTATTAAAGATGCATCATGCAGAATTTCCAGATATGCATAATATATACCATACATACTCACGTATAAGCTGAGTTTTTCAGCACATTTTTAATGGAGTTTTTGTGGTAAAATTAGGTGCTCTGGCTGATATACGGGTTGGCTTAACCTTGAGTATATATAGTGCTACACTACCCCAGACCCAAAGCCACTCCACTGAGTCAGTTCCAAATCAGAATAACCCTAGACTACAGAAGAACTGCTTCATAGGGTTTTAAAGGTTGTAACTATTGATGTATACAGGTGGCCTCATCATTTGTGGATGGAGCTGTGTGGGTTGAAACAATGACTTTTTACTCAGTGTTGAACTTTAGCCCAATCTGTAACTGACTGCACCACCAGAGCTAGATTACACTACACTAGCAAATACACTACACATTTTGGGTTCTGAAGCTAGGAGCCCGGGTGACACTGTGGGATATAATCACAGCTAAACACACCAAACAACGTCTCTAGAGCCAGATCAGACTGTCTGCATTATACAGACGTACTGGCTCAGAACCCTGTACAGGGCTCCTATGAGTCAGAATCTACATGATGGAAGTTGGCTTCAGTTTGGACCTGAAATCCCACATGTGTCAATTTAGAATATGTCAAGGGTATTAAAGTGGAATCCTCTTTTTATGGATATAGAAAGGAAAATGGGCTTTGTTCATTTGAAAAATCACACAATATAAGGTGTGCAGTTCATAGAAAGTACAGAATATAAATGCATGATTACCCTACTGTTTTAGGGATGTCAGTTACTTTAAGAACATATATTCCTAGAGATTTTAGAGAACAACAGATGGATGAAGAAGACCATAACACCACATAATTATTTTTTTTCTCTTGCCCAGTAATGTTTTCTACTGTAGTGTTTCTAGAAATATCTCCAAATTATAAAAAAATCTGTATGAAATAACCAATATAATTTCAGTACTAAAGAAATGTGTGTATTTCTGGATCTGAGCCTGTGAAGCTGTACATTATTTTTTTACTTTATAATCACATGATACCTGTAGACATAACTGATGTTTTATAAGGACTGACTAATTTAATAAACACCTTCTATTAAATTTCCAATATTGTAGTCTGACAATTCTATCCAGAAGAATTGTCTGAGTTGATAAGTGCATAGAGTTCTGAGATATCTGTCACAAAATATATTGAATTCCTAATCCTTGTACTTGCAATTGTACCTGCTGGGAATGGCCATTGAATGATCGCATGAGCTCATGCTGGAGTAAGGTGGACCCTAATTCTAGGTTATTGATGTGGAAGGACTTAAAAATGGAAGATGACATGCAGCACAGAGAAACAGAACACTAAACAGGTGGTGAGAGGAACCATTAGAAGCCGGGAGACTGCCAGGGTCTAGCTTTCTCTCTCAAAGCAATCACCACTATCTAGACTCCTAGCCTCCCCAACAGCGAGACAATACATTGTGCTCACCAGCCACCCACTGTATGGTATTTTGTCATAGAAAATACAAACTAAGCTGTGTGAGACTGGGTTGTCTAGAGGAACAAATCCAACGGCAGTCATCTATGTATAAAAAGTTTTAGGACTGAGCCCTGGTGGCGTAGTGGTTGTGCGCGGGACTGCGGCCCACTGGGATGGAGGTTCAATTCCAGCTCACAGGAGCAAAGGCTGGGCCTCCTACTCCCACCACCAGAGGGCAGTGATGCCTAAAAAAAAAAAGTTTTATAGCTAGAAGCAATTATGTATCAAGAAGGCATCCTAGGCCAGACCAACTCAAGCCTGTAAGTCCAATGCTAGTCCTTAAGTCCTTCACACTCACGTAGCTGCTGTCTGGTGAGGCAGAAAAGTAACCTGGGAAATAGGAAGATCACAGGCTGGTGGGCACAGCGTCCCAAGGGTTCAAGTTTGGGGAGAACCAGGTAGCATGCTGAGACCTCTCAGGGTCAGATGGGTCCATTTAGTCATGCAGAGTCCCAACAAGAAAGAAGGTAAAATGGCAGGGAGAGAAGGGGGTTACCAGTTTTCCTATTTAGAGGACCCTCAAGGATGTGTTTTCAGGTTGTGATCAGAGTAACACATGTGAATAATTTTTTGAAAAAAAAATCAAGTTGACATTAAATAATCTTAAACACACACACATACCTATGTCATTGAGTTAATTCTAGATCCTAATGTCCAGTTTCTTAAACTTAATATTTATGGAAGCAGACAGCCTTCTTTTTCTCCTATGGATTGTCTGGCAACATTGTAGTTAGCAAACCAATGACTAACCTACATATAGTGACACCAGGGATCCCAGGAACTAAGACATAAAATATTAAAAATAAGTCTTGAAAATCTACTTAGATTTCCAGTTGTTATTGGGTTGGGTTCAGAGAAATTGAGTTCAAATCCTCTTTAATTTTTTTAGATTTTTTTTTTGCTTTAAAAACTAAACATATTTATGAAGGCATTACACTTGCTGAGAATGACATTTAAGAAAAAAATGCAAAAAGGGTAACCTGTTTATCTAAAATGATGGCTAGAACAATAATTAGGAAAAGTCATACTTTATTTCAAATTTTATTTTTTCTTCTATAAATTTATGTGGCAAATATCTTGAGATTTGTTACACAACAAAGTAAAAATAACTCAATAAGCTCAAATATTTCTCTTATATATAGCCAAAGTCTTTGGGCAGCATTCCAAAATTTAAGAAACTTGAATTTCAAATGAAAAGTTAAGGTAATTTATTGGATAAACCTTATCATAGAACATATGCCTCTTGAAATTCTCTGAAATTTGAGTTGATGAGTTTTTCTCTGGCTCAAAGCAGATGAGGAGCCAGACAGAAGAGGTATTCTTGTAGGCTGATGCAACATAAAATATAAATATTAAGCAATGTGAAAATATATATTTGTGTCTTAGGACATTTTCTAGGTGGGGAGTGCTGGTGGCACAGAGGGCTACAAGTTGGACCAGTAAGTGCAAAGTCAACAGTTTGAAACCACCAGTTTCTCTAAGGAAGAGAGTTGAGACTTTCTACTCTTTAAAGATTTATATACTTGGAAATTCACATGGGCAGTTTTATAAGTCTGAATTGACTCAATGGCAAGGAGTCTCTTTTCACCAACCTGCGTTGTCATTCTTGTGCACCACTGAGTTGAGTTTGATTCATAGTGACTCTAAAGGACAGAGCAGAATTGACCACAGGGATCCCTAGACCATCAAACACCTCTACTCAAATAGTGTGTATCATTCATCTTCCTACTGTGAGATAACCATGCCAGGTCAATTCATTGAACAATACATTCATCTAACAAGCATCCTATGTCAACACTTTTCTACATGTTGATGACTACACTTTCAGCTATTTTATGCCATATGAGTTGAAGGTTAATTCTCCACCTGGTGTTTGCTGACATGAAAGTTTGGTTCCCCCTGACAAATCTTCATCAGCATACTTTCAAGTTGCCAAAGCATCCACTCTCACATGACTTCCTTCCAGAACTGCAAATTGGTTTTATAAAACAGAAAGAAATAATTTTCCCCCAAAATACCCCTCTTTGGGCAACCATTCTCAGGGTAGCAGAGGGTGTGGATTGGTGTACCTACTCAGAAGAGAGATCACTAAGCCACTGTAGAGTGCAATTCTCTTTTTTTAAAAAAATTTTTTTAAGGCATCACTGCCCTCAGGTGGTAGGGAGTAGGTGGGTGTGTCCCAGCCTTTGTTCCTGGGAGCCGGAATTGAACTTCCATTCCAGTGGGCCGCAGTCACTGCGCACAACCACTACACCACCGGGGCTCAGGCCCTGCGATTCTCAATTGCATAGATGCCCTTGGCAGACACGAGAGTCCTGGGAGCAGAAGGATCCTGTGTTTTTGAATTGAAAAAAAAAAAACCAACAACGTGTTTGACATGTTTCCTGGGGTCTCATCAGACTGGGCAATGTGTGTACAAACCTACCCTGTCCTGCCACCTGTTTTCTATGGATCTGATAGCAAAGGGCCCAGCCCTATGTAACTCCTACTCTACCCTCCACCCATGTCTGGCACAGCAACATAAGCACCAACAAAGTCACTTTTGGAAATATCCAGAGACATGTGTAATAGATGAACACCCCTATTCCAGAATTTAAATGCAATTTTGTCATTCATGCATACTAATAGTGAGCAAATTTTATTTACTTTGGCATACTGATATTTAAAAATCTAATAAATATTATGAAAGTAGGTCATGAAGTCTTTCGCTCTAGAAACCATGGGGTAGGTGATGAATTACATGACACTGTACCCATCTTATTCTGCTCCACAGCAATAGCACTGTTGCAGTGAGTTTGCAAAGTTTGAGTATAGCAAACATGATCCATGGCTTCTTGACCTTGGTTTATCCCTTAGACAAATACCATCAAGTTTATATTTTCAGACGATTGAATGGGGCTGAAAGTCACTTTTGGAAATATCCAGAGACATGTGTAATAGACGAACACCCCTATTCCAGAATATAAATGCAATTTTGTCATTCATGCATACTAATAGTGAGCAAATTTTATTTACTTTGGCATACTAATTTTTAAAAATCTAATAAATGTTATGAAAGTAGGTCATGAGGTCTTTCTCTCTAGAAACCATGGGGTAGGTGATGAATTGCAAGCTGGGTCACTGCAGTACTGGGGCATGTTTAATTGTTAGGCAGGTATGTTAAATTTAAACTCAGGAAAAATTTAATACAGTCACAAATATCTGTGTCACATAATGTATATAGGAGGACTTTGTACCATATCTATACACTGTACCTGTTCAAAAAATCAGAGTTCCTCCCCTAGCCAAAATTTGTTGTTATTGAGTCAATTCTGGTGTGCTTCATTAAGTTTTTGATTTTTTGATCCTCTGGAAGTAGATCACTGCACTTTTAATTTAAGCCATTTTGGGGTGAGTTTCATCCCACAGCATTTTGGCTCAGAGCTGACTGCTTTAAGAGACTCCATCCCTGCTCTACCCAATCTCAATATTTTGAACATTTTCCAGTCAGTTTATTAGAAAATAGCAAATAAGAGGTCAAAATAATACTGTAGGGTTCTTCGGACAATAGGACTACTAGAGGATAATTAATTTTCAGAATAAAGCTGTTTTACCTTCTGGATGTTTATTGCTATCTCTCATTAAATCAGATTCCTCTCATAAGAACTGATGGACAAAGAGCAAATACATTGTTGCAAACACTATGTCAATCTATGTCATTGATGTGCTTCCTTTTTTTTTTCTTTTCCCAAACCAATTACCTTACATTTTTTTATTGTTAAACTCTCAATCTTAAAGCATAAAAACAAAGAAAGAAACCAGATATTTGCCAATGCAAGTTCAATTGATCATTTAGTGACAAAAGTCTTCAACTCAGTATGACAGACCACCAGTGAGCCTCGGTAAATGCAGGCATGGGTGCCATCCTTTGGGTGGGGGTGGGAGTGGTGTTCTCCTTACAGACTGAGCTTCTTTGTTCTCCAGTGTTTTCTCTTGGACTTATACCTGATCTTATTGCCAGTTTTCATTTGAATCCATTTGGGAATAGGTCGATTCTACTTCTGTTTCTTAACATGTATGATGTCCCCTTCTGATTGCATGTCCAAGTTATGTGAGACATACTCTGCTTCTAATGAGCATTCTGAATATACTACTTTTTTTCTCTTTTTCAATGCTTTTATAGCATTTACAGCTCTTTTAACATTCAATATATCATTTGTGTCAAGAATATTTTTACACATATTGCCACATTCATTTCCAAATATTTTCCTCTTGAGCCCTTGGTATAAGCTCTTCCTCCCCCCCTTTTTAATGAGTCATTTTATTTAGGACTCATATAACTCCCATCCTGATCCATACACACATCAATTGTATGCAGGCCACATTTACACACTTGTTGCAATCATCACTCTCAAAACACCCTTCTTCCACTTAGGCCCCAGTATCAACTATATTTCTCTTCCCTCCCACCCTCCCCCATGAACCCTTTATAATTTACAAATTATTATTACTTTTTCATATTGTACACTGTCCAATGTGTCCCTTCACTCACTTCCCTATTTCTGTGCCCCAGAAAGGAGGTTATATGTAGATCCCTGAAATCGGTTCCCCCTTTCTATTCCACCATCCCTCCACCCTTCCAGTTTCATCACTCCCACCACTAGTCCTGTAGGATCATCTATTCCCCATATTTCTGACTCCAGTGTACATCCCCTGCTCTAGCTGGATTTTTCTAGTAGAATTGGGATTATGATAGTGGGTGGGAGGAAGAATTTGAGAACTAGAGGGAAGTTGCAAATTTCATTGTTACTACACTGTATTTTAACTGGCTCATCTCCTCCCTGCAACTCCTCTGTAAGAGGAGGTCGCTTCACCTATTGATGGGCTTTGGGTCCCCAATCTGTGCTCTCCCTTATTTATAATGACATAATTTTAGTTCTTTGATGCCTGGCACAGGATCCCTTCAACACCATGTGGTCACACAGGCTGGTGTGCTTCTTCCATGTGAGTTTTTTGCTTTTGAGCTAGATGACCACTTGTTTACTCAAGTCATTAAGACTCCAGATGCTAGTCGGGCACCATCAGCTTTCTTCACCATATTTGCTTATGCACACATTTGTCATCAGGGATCATATCAGAAAAGTGAACATGCAATGTTATGCTTTTTAGTTCTTGAAGTCTGGTAACTGATCCCTTTGACACCATGTGGTCCCACAAACTGGTGTGCTTCATCCATGCGGGCTTTGTCGCTTCTGAGCTAGATGGCTGCTTGTTTACTTTCAGGCCTTGAGGACCCCAGATACTAATCTTCTGATAGCCAGACACCATCAGCTTTCTTCTCCACCTTTGCTTATGCACACATTTGTCTTCAATGATTGGGTAGGGAAGGTGAGCATCATGGACTGAAAATCTCATGGCATGGAGCATACATACTTTATTCCTCAAATTTCCATCATTGCTATTTAACTTTAAAATGGTCTTTGTAGCTCATTTCCCATGCAATGCATTCTTGAATTTCTTGATGACTGCTTCTACTTCTATGGGTGTTGCTTGTAGTGGCAAGTATAATAAAATCCTGACAATCTTAGTCTTTCCTCTGTCTTCTGGTCTTATTTATCTGCCCAATTGAAAGAGTTTTTGTTTTCTGTATGTTGTACTGTTATCCAATTGTCATCTTTGATCTTCGCCAGTAAGTTTCAAGTTCTCTTCACTTTTCATCAGTGGGGTGTGCCATCTGCACACTAAGGGTTGGTCATGAGTCTTCTTCCAATCCTGCTGTCATGTTCTTCATCTTAGAGACCAACCACACAGATTATTGACTCAGAATATAGACTGTATAATTAACAAGAAGACTACTCTGATCTATACATTTTATAATTTAAAATCTATACAATTATAATTTTATAATTCTATAAATTTTATAATTTAAGACAATGTGATGTGCCTTTGTTCTGTGCAAAGGAATTTTTCCGGTACTATGTTCTGGTTTGGCATGAGTACAGGGAGTGTTCTGAAGCCCTCATTCTTTATAATATTATCCAGGGTTTGTTATGATGCATGCAGTGTCATTTATTTGCATAGTCAAGTAAACAATGGTAAATGTTTCTCTGGTTTTCCTTGCTTCAGGGAAGTTCTATCTGACATCAGGCTCAATATCCCTTGTTCTAAGTTCTTTTATGAATCCTGCTTGAATTTCTCACTGTTTCCTACTGAGGTGCTGATGCAGCAATTTTAAAACTATCTTCAGGAAAATGGATGTGTCTGATATGGTTTAATGTTTTATGCATTCTATTGGGCCATTGTTCAGAATAAGCACAGATATGAAGCTCTTCTCATCGTTCACATAATTTCTTGGCTTAGATAATTGAGTGCTCCCAGCATTTCTTCAATTTATTGAAACATTTAAATCACTTTATTTTGTCAATTCCAGAGTCTTTTTAGGTCAACACCTTCAGTGCAGCTTGGATTTTTACTTCAACACCGTTGATGCCTCATCATATGCTACAACTGAAATTGTCAAGTACTGACTAATTATTTTTAGTACAGCTACTCTATGTATTCTTTCCATCTTCTTTTGATGTTTCCTAAAGCGTGCAATGTTTCCCTCACAGCGTGTTCAATATACAATTTGAGACTTGAACTCTTTAAAAATTTCTTCTAGCTTGAGAGATGCTGAGCCTAGTCATTCCTTCTAGATTTTTAACCCCAGATTTGTGCAGTATCATGATAATACTTTATTGCATTATCTACTTTTTGAGATCTGTTTAGCTCTTTAATTTCATTTCCTCCACTCACTGTAGTTACTCTACCCTGAATATCAAGGTTCAGGGTTGTTTCTGATAGCTATTTTGGTCTTTGTTCTACTTCCTTGTACATGTTATTTATTTATTTTTTGCTTTCTCCATGACTGACATTTTTGTGCCATCCAAAACTTGACTGGTCTTTGTCAATTTTTATTTAATGCATGAAATATATTCCTGCAATGGTTTCTAAATGCAGGTAGAATATATATTTTGGTTGTTGTAAACTTGTTTGAATTATACACTTTTGGAGCTTTTATTTGCCTAGAGGAGTTTATAGTCTGCTTCTTTATGAGCACCTCACCTTATTTGAATTGATGCTATTGTGTTTATGCACCGTCTCTATCCACAGATGCAGTCAAATTGATTTCTATATATTCTTTCCAACAAGTTCCATGAGTCCAGTAATTATTTGCAAAATTGTAAAAGGTATTAGAAATGGATGAATCATTGGTCTTACAAAATTCAGTCATGCAATCCCTGATGATATTTTTAATATCTAGGTCATATTTTTCAACTATTCACACCTCCTCTCTTTTCAAATTTTGCGTTTTGATCATCAGCATTTCTTCATTGTGTGCATGTTCAATTTCAGACTTCACAAACTTATATCTCAGACCTTTCTGGATATATGACGCACTGATTAAAAGAGATAATAGGTTCTGGAATTCTCCGTGTGTAACTCACAGTTCGGGGAAAAGTAACAGCACACTATCTAGCCAAAATGTGATCTCAGGGAAGTCATAATCTCTAGGGAATAGAGATTACATTTTACCTTTAATGAGATGGAATCTCTTTTAATAAAATAAGCAGAACTGCATTGGAAGACTTTATTATTTCAACTGAATTTGTAATGATTAATATTTACATGTACTTCTTCTTTCTATTGAAGGATAAATTCTTAGACTATTCCAGATGGAATGAATTAGGCTGGATTAATATCATTACTTACTTTTAGAGAAGAAGTATGCAATAGATATTAGTAAATTAGCTAAAGATAAAATTTGTTAAAACGTTGAATATCTAATTATACTTTTTATACTCTTTTTCTCTGAAAAGTACTTGCTATGACAGTTTTAAAGCTACAGGTCATTAGACAAAGGGACTGCAATTTACACTTTCAAAATCTTTTGTTACAGCTTTGAAATACAAGAGCAGATTTTTGGTTCATTAATTCCAATGTTTGTGTCTGACAGTGAAAGTAAGGAAATAATTTTTGTGAGTTATTCTTTCTGAAGTAATCATCCATGACAATCTTGAAATATTAAGAATACATATAGCACTTCCAACTGTCTAATTTCCCTGTTTCCTGTTTTGAACATTTCATCTATTACTCAGTAGGAATAACTATACAATATTTTAACCTGTTTTAGAATGTAAACCACCAATTTTCTCTCTTTTACATAAGGCACACCTTTTATTTTTCCTCTTTTAAGTTTTAAAGGTATGATCCTATTCCTGATGTTTCAGTTATTTGGATAAAGATGTTTTCTCTAAAGAGTTAAATCCATATTGATCATAGTAGCATAAATCATTTTAGCCAGAAGACAATACAACACTGATATATCCAGAGACTATGTTGCAGAAAATTCTATTTCTTTTTGCCCAGTAAAAATCATTAGGTTTGGAGTCTATTATTATTTAACTATCATTTGGATTCTTTTTCTCTTAAATGCACAATCCATTTATGTTACCACCTAAAGAACTTTGCTGTATTTTCCTATGGATCAATTTTTGAAAATGTCAATTTGTATACAAATTGTCTTTCTAAAATCATTATTTTTTTCTTCCCATTACCCATTGAGGCTCTGAGTTTTACTAATATACATTTTCCAGATATTTTTACTTGTGAGGTGCAGCCATGTGGCTAGCATTTGAAGAAAGGGATATAAGCATAAATAATAGGTATGAATTCAACGTGTAATTTTATAAGATACTATTTGCATTCTACGTTATCTTCTTCATGACTAGATTGTAACTATTACAATGTCAGGGTAATAATAGGAAATGGATTAATATTCTTGATTGATGATATAGAGCAGGAATTTGCAATACTTGTCATCTCTGAACTAGTATGTGCGACCCTCAGTGGTTGAGTTATTTATTTTGGGATATCTTTGCTAGAAGAATTTGGCTAGCCTATTGATTGTATAACATATGGTGTCAAATTAAAATTTTATTGATATGGGTTCTAGGTGATTCAGAAATTGCTTCTTTGACTCACATTCTTGATAAATTTCTATCTTCAGATCAACATATACTCTTTTAAATTTTATACTAGTCAAAAAAGTTATTGAGAAACACTTGAGGAAATACTACTCAAAATAATTTTGAGGAACAAGAAGATATTTAAACAAATAAATGGAGTCACTTAGGTGTATTATGAATAACATTGCACCAAAATTTCTTGATGTTGATTTTTCCAAAGGCTCTGTGGAATCTAGTTTTTGTAGGAACAGTGCAAGATGAAGAGCCAGTTACTTAATAGAGTATATGTAAATGCTAAATTTCATTCCATGCTTGTGTACATAAACTTTGAAGAGATCGCTACTATTGTTCAAAACTGTGCAGTTATCCCCAAATCCCTGACAGTCTATGAGAACAAAATGAAATGCTGCTTGGTCTTGCACCCTTCCTGTGATCAAATGTGGACAGGGTCCATTGTTTGCATAAACTGTTTTTGACCTATTTTGAGGACTAGTTCAACAGTCACTTAGGAGATTCACGATTCTTAGATGTTGATGAGTTATCAGTTAGTATATTTAAGAGGGAAGAACTTCAAAACAATTTCAATTTTGTGAGAAAATAATGAGAAATTATACTTCAATACTAGGTAATTAGAGAGAAAAGATGGACAAATTCAAGAAACTGAGCACTGATTTGTAGTCGTGTATTGCTTCCCCAAATTGTCTTTCCTTTCCTACCCAAACACCACGCTCTGCCTATTTTGTGTCCAAGTATTCCACAAGTCTCTTTGTGCCATAGATATAGGAATTCTTTGAGTTGTAAAAATGCATTTTGTTTGTTTCTCAGATTTTTCTGATGTGGTTCTTTCAGATTGTCACATTTTCATTTTCTACCATGATTGTAGTAGAGTCAGAAACCCTGTGAACACAGCAGTAAAGGGAACATTGCAGGCTAAAGAAGACTCAGTCTACCTCCATGAATATTTGTCGCTTAGAACATCCTATGAGGCTGCTTCGCATTGTCTTGGAGGATCAGGAGGCATTGCAGTGAGGCACAGCAGTGTGCTAGTCTGTCTTCATCATTCCTCATACATTTTTTTCCTGATTATATTAATTATATTTTGTCTCTTCTTTTCTGTTCCCAAGTCCTGCTGATGTTTGTCTAATATAGTTTTTTTTAAGCACACCATCTCACTTTATGTATTGTACCAATTAATTAAGCAACAAGAATATATTATATATTTCAAATGCCCTTTAAATTACCTAGAGGTATATATTTGTAAGCACACTCTGGTGAGACAACTATATTCCTTACCAACATCATTTCATTTCTTTCATAATTATAAAGTAAGTTGACTCACTTTCTTCTTTCTTTTATTTTACCTTCCAGATAGCATCTGTCTTGTTGGGCACTCTCTCTCCCAAATAAGGTCAAATTGTAAATTAATGGACACTGTAGTTAATGACTTAATATGACCTTTGTAGCCAGTCTTCCATTTTGCTATCCATGTAAATTCTAGCTTCCATACCCATGGTTATGATCTCATTGTTGAGTGTGTGCTCTGTTATCTATGTGCTGATGGAGGAGTCAAAGAAACAGGAAACCAAATGAAGAAAAAGCAACAACAAAGTAGATTTCAATTCAAAACCACCCTTAGGAGAGGACAGAAAGGCCCCTAGGATTTATCGGAGTAGAATGACACATACTTCTCCTGAGAGCAGCAGGTGTTTCAGAAGTGCTTCCCATCTTAGCTTTTACCCCGCAGCCACACAGGGCTCCTGAAGGAAGGGGTCTCAGATTTGAGCCTCTGCTTTGCTAGAGAGTGTCGGCAAGCTTGCTTCTGCCACTGTCTTAGGAGAAGTGGTCTGCACGCTAGCTACATTTAATATCTAGCTAAAGCAAGAAATAAATTTCTGTTTTAAGGTCTTTTCTTAGCTGGTGAATTGCCGGGGCCCTGCTTAATTTAGAAAAGCAAGAAACTGGGAAGACAGTTCTGGTTGAGACCAGACCTGGTCTTCTTAAGATAGTGGAAGTTATCAGAGTATCTTCTGCCTAATCTCATTGATGTTAGAAGGCAAAAATCACACATCAAAATCCCAGGCAAGATATCATCATTGTGACCCACTCTTCTCTCTCTCCCCCTCCCCCTTGCTGGCTAAACATGCACAGGAACTAATGCCGAGTTACCTGGTGATGACCACGAATCAGGTACCAGAATGGTCCTCCCAAACCCCCGGTCCAGGCCTCGCTCTGCATCCTGTGTCTGACTCACCTGTGTTTGACCTTTGGTGCTAGAGACTTGAACTGACGCCCCTTGTCTGAAATGATTGGCAGTTTCCCCTCTCATATCATCAGCCAGATTTGCTACAAAAGAGGAGTTAATATTTATAAGTTAAATAAACTTTTTTGATTTCTATATAGTTTTGGACATAAATAATTTCAAAGTGAATCAGCACAATTACAGTCCTCAAGAAGTTGATAATTACAAGAAACGCCAAGCCCAGTGGCTGAACTGATTCCAACTGACTCCACCCCTGTGAGAGAGAAACCCATAGGAATAGTGAGCTGGAGCAGTCTGATGGAAACTGCTTACCTCATCTTTTTCCCATGAAGCAGCAGGTGAGTAGGAGCCATTGACCGCCCAGTCAGCAGCTCCTATAATTCCACAGGTAATAAACATAGCAATGACCACAATGTCAGATGGAAAGAAATATATTCCATAAAGAAGATACAGTGTGAGTTCATATTAGGAAGGATTATGTGGGATCCTTAAACACATCATATATGGAATAAGTCTTAAATATGGGAAGTCATTGACTAGAGGTGCACTCCAAGATATTATAGGCTAACACATGAAATCTGAGTAGGTGGACAAGTCGTTTTGGTTAGCTGTGCACAGCAAATGGGAAAACAATGGGGATAATCGTGGAAAAGTCCAATTGTCCAATGATAGGGCTCTTTAAATCCAGGCTTTTACTTGCATACTTTTCTTTGACTAAGAGAGAATTGCTGAATATTTGAACAAGCCACATCCATAAATATAGTTGCATTTCATTAAGCAAATGTAGCAATTTCATATAAATAGTTTAAGGATAGCATGAAAATGTGGACAGTAAATAAAGATGCCTATCTTAAGCGAGAACTTGAATCAAGGGAATGGAGTTGGGTAGGGTGGGGGTGTGGCATAAGTTGAATTATGGACTTCTCAAAAAATGTGTCCTAATCCCTATAATTGCAAACATGCAAATTAGTTCATACTGGGGCCCTAAATCTGATCAATTCAGAGTGATGTCAGAAAATTTACTGAGTGGACATAGAAACACACAGACACACTGAAGGAGACACTTTAAAGAGGAAGTCTTAGAATCCATACACTCAGAATAACTGAATCACCAGCCAGTGGGTTCCCTATGGAGGTGCCTGTGGTATACATAGATGGCCTGTCATGGTACTGCCAGGAGAAGTTACATAAAATGACTACCTATATAACTTTTGCATAGTGTTTCAGTAGACATTTATTATTTTTTTTTGTTTTTTGGGGCATCACTACCTCTGATGGTCGTGGGCGCTACCAAGTGTTGCTCCTGAGAGCTGTCACTGGATTTGAACCGCCAAGCCCTTGGGCTGCAGTCCCGCACTTAACCACTTATGCCACCGGGGCTCAGCCCCGGACATTTATTATTTATTATTTGCTATAAAATTGTCTCCATATGTAGTTATAATAACAAAAACATTTTTCTTAAGTCCAGCTCACATATACCAATAGAAAAGATTTATGCTTGAAGTTTATTTCTTTCTTTGAATCCTTTAAAACACTCTGGTTAGAGCTGTGATTATTATCCAATTACAGTGATGCTTAGAAAGAATCATGTGACATCTGTAAGCACTACAAGTATGTACTGTCAGGGTTCTTAAAGTAACTGATTTAGTAAAAAATGCTCGTGTTTTAACTACAATGTTGTGGTGAGCTACATTTTTGTACCTATACCAGTAACTTTTTTGGAACTGAAGTAGAAATTAAAGAAAGAGAAGCACAATTACATATATATATATATATATATATGCCATCTAGTCACTAATAATTTTGAAACTATATGTTGCAATTAAAGGCAGAACTCATTATAATCAATTTCATTAATATTATTTACGCAACCTAACACATTATATATAAGCCATTCAAAATTTTATTTCCACAATGTGCCTCTGAACCTGTCACAGTGGGTGACTTGTGTGTGGCTTCCATGCTGCAAGCTTTGCACTGGAATTTCCCATGTCAGGAGGGTCACCCAGAGTGACCATGTTTCAGTGGAGCTTCCGAAGCATGCATCTAGGAAAAGTTGAAGTTGTTAAAAATAAAATAGGATACATCAAGATTGATATTGTTTCCATTACTGAGATGAAATGGACTGGTGCTGGCCATTTTGAATCAGAAAATCACATACAAGGTATTTACTGTATGGGGATTAATAAAAGCAAGGGGAATGGTGACATTCATTGTCAGAAATGAGCTTGTGAAATTCACCATGAAATAAAGACTATCTGTGAAAAGATGATATTTATCCACCTTCAAGAAAACACAAAAATGATACAATTATTATTCAAATGTATGCAGCAAACACCAAAGCTAGTAATAAAGGTAATGAAGAAGGGTCCCAGTGACATGAATCAGAAATCTATAAAACATGCAATCAAGATGACTTGATCATTATTAGCAATTAGAATACAAAACTTGGAAACACAGAAGGGACAGTAGTTAGGAAATATAAACTTGGTGACAGGAAAAAAAAACAGATAAACCAAACCTGGAGAACATATTATAGAGTACTCCTTAAATTCAAGAATGGTAATAAGACTTAGTCTCACATACATTGGACATGTTGTCAGGAGATTCCAGACCCCAGACAAGGAAGGTCTTCAGCAGAATGGACTGATCCCCTTGCTGCAACAATGGACTCAGGCATGGGAACCATTTTGACGTCTGTGCCGTGTTTCGTGCTGCTGTGCTTAGGGTCGTCATGGATTGGAATCCCCTGATGGCACTTACCAAAAAGACAGCCCACATTATTTTATGGTTGTAAACATCACAGATTCTGTATGACTTTGTACAGGAGGAGGGGTGACATCATGAACTATATTAAATGACTCCAAATTTATAGACACCACCAGGGCCAGTAGTCACCATATGGTGAAAGAGAAAAGGAGGGCGCTTTCCTAAAATGATGGCCTGATTTGAACTTCTAGTTTCCCAAACTGTGAGGAAGCACATTTCTGTTCTTTAAAGCCACCCACGGCTGGTATTTTTGTGTGACATCTCTAGGTGACTAAGACAGACGGTAATAAGATACAGATATAATGCAAAGGACTTAGCGCTATTATTTGTAGGCAAGAAAAGAGAATGTCATAGATGATTCTGAGATTTCAAACTTGTATATCTGGGAAAACATATTGTAATTATGTAACAGCAGGTTGCTTCAAGATAAAATTGATCCAGACCGGCATATAAAGAATTAGATTCGGAAGGGGAAGCAATAATCTGAGTTTCTTGTAGGTATAACAGAAGGAAAAAGAAATTCAGACATTGACAGGAGAAATAAAATAATATGTTAAAATAATGTACAGAATATTTAAGGGTTTAATTGTTCAGAACACAAGGATATTTGACAAAAATGGAAAATGTCTGTTTTTCTTTGCTGTTTTTTTTTTGCAACCCTCTCATTTGTCTTTCGTTGCACAAGGTGCTCAATGGACACTCCCACATGGAGACGCCTGGAAGGCTTGCCGTGTCCTGGAATCTCTCTCCCAGTGCTACTTCCGAAGCTCTTTGGCCTTCTTTCCCAACTTCTCAGGATCTCTGTGTAAATATTTCTAGGTGCAAACAGTTTATCACTTGAGCAACTTATACTACTACTACTACTACTACTACTACTAACAGAAAACTGGGAGAGAGTTCTATTTCCATGACAATTGTTCTCAAATTTTTTTTTGTTTTGTGCATTTGCATACTGTGTTCATGTCTTTCTCATTAATTCAACACAGGGATCAAATGATAGCAGATATAAAACTCATGAAATGCTTAGACAAGTAAGGATTATCGTGTGATTTCATAGCATGTCAATGCTTAAGCTTCATGAACTATGTCTCTCTCCTAGCCCAAAAGGTAGAGCTTTTTGACTAAACTAAACACGTTGATTCACTGAACGCACCAAACTTGCATATTTGACTTTTCACATATATAATAAAAGTAATAGACCAGTTTTTCAGAAAACATAGGGAAACATGTGTTTCATATAATATTCAGGAGGTTTAATCCCCAAAGTAAAATATTGAAAATAATACCCACTTTTCTTCTAAAATGATGCAATTCAAATTTTATATTATAAACTGTAGAGAACTTTAAACTCTATAGTATCCTTTGTGATTTTACATGGAACTTGAAAAATTTCATAGATGAATAATTGCCTCATTTCTTATTTTCATTATTTTCACAAACATTTTGAAGTCTCTTCATATATAGCCAACATGCAGACATTAAGAAGACATTGCTGCAATTTTTCTGATATGACCTTCAGTATGCTCTGCTTCAGAATCTCACTGTTTGTTTCTTGGAGACAACTGAGGTGTAAACTCCATGGTGTAAATTCCCAAATCCCATTTACAAGATGAACCATTTGGTGAGATATGTTCATTATTATAAAACATAGTTATTAGAAATATGATAAGAATAAAGCTAAAGACCAAATATTCCATATGGTGTGCTTTACAGCTGCCATCTAACTTAAACATTCAAAATATAGATGCTAATTGGATCTACAGTGAATTATTAAAATAAAAGTAATGAATATTCAGACACATTGTGATCAATAGTTCAGTAAACTATTGTTGAGAGAATATCTAAATCCTAAATGGGTAGTAATTGGAAAACTTCAGATGTCAAAACATTTTAAGATTCTTTTTAACTCAGGTCTAACTCTAAAAATAAGTTTGTATAATATGCCAGTGTGTGTGTGTGTGTGTGTGTGATAGAATGAGTTTGTCTTTGGAATGTCTTTACCCAAAAAAATGTGTTTTAAGTGAAAGTAATTTATCATGCTAGATTTAGGTTTTGCATAATATTTTATCGCATTTCAGAGACAAAGTGACATTTATTTCCTATAATGGTTTCTCCAGGAGGCATTGCTGTTAATATAGTAAGCCATAAGTGCCAACTGAACTGAACTAGGGTGATGACTTAGTCTGAGCAGACTAGAAAAACAAATTAGTAGACACTCATATATATTTAAGGAAGAGGTTTATATACAAGAGAAATTGAAGATTGAGAGAATGTACCAACCCAGTCCAGATCAAGTCCAGAAGTCTGATATTAGCCCATATGTCTGATACCACTTTATAAAGTCCTCTAGATACTCATGAAACACATGCAATGGTGCTGAACAGAGGATCACTGGCCAGTGGTTTGGAAGTCTTATGGATCCTAGGGCAATGTAAGCATCTCAGGACTGGGCAGGGGTCCCTACAAGGCTTCTCTGGCTCCAGCGGTCTGGTTGAATTAAAATAGGTGCATGTGGCCTCTGTAGCTCCCAGAGTGTAGCCCTAAGTAGAGAGAGTCTCCTGCCTCCAAGGAAGAAATGTGGGAGTTTTAAGAATTCTCATCAGAGGCCATGCCGACACAGAGGCCTCACTGGCTGTACTGTGATTGACAAACTGGACTTCACCTTTGCCTTCTTCATCCTTTTAAGTCCCCAATTGACACCAGTTAATGTAACTACCACAGGTGACAAAAGTGAAGGCCAGATTTAAGTGAGGTAATGAGTGCGGGAATGAAGATAAATTATAATTTAGTGAAATATTTTTAAGACTCAAATCTTAGGCAAAACTGTATTATGAACAAACTCAAAATTTTAAATTTGGACAGGAAAAATATTATTGATTTCTCCTTTTCTAAAACTTGCTATTATATTTGGGGCAAAGGTTTAGTGAGCAGATTATCAGTTTTACATTCAAAAATTGATATACTTTTTCTTCTCTTTGATTATAAGGTAAATCCACAATGTAATACCACTTATTTCACTTCCTACTTGGGATTCCTATTTTAATTCTTCATTCTTTTGTAACTCTTTTAAACTTTGACCATTTATTTTAGAAGAGTGATTAGCATAAGTTGAGCAGACCTCACCCATGGTGCTCATTTTCCTAACCTATTATTGTTTGGTTGAAAATAGAGTCACTGGGTGAGTTGTTTCCACACCAACAGGTAAAGAGGGATTGAGTCTTCCTGAGTCTTTATCTGACTGGGAAGCCTGCTCTCTTTAATGGTTTTGAGTTTTTTCCACTCTATCTAGGCCCATGTAATGTGATATTTTCTTTTGCCTCACATTTCCATGTGATTTAACTCAATGTTGCTGTACATATATTTTCTAGTTTCTAAGTCTATATATTTCTACTTTTTCTCCTGCTTTCAGTACAAAGATTCATAATTATAGAGAATACACTGTTGACCAACTGTTTTATATGTCTTTTTAGCAATTGTATTTTAAATCTACAAAAATTTAATAACATTTTGATTATTTAATGGATCTTTAGTGGGAAATATGATCAATAATAAAAAAATATCTTGTCCAAAAACTCATTATAAAACATATGTGCTAATTTTGAGTCTGGGTGGCAGTAGTTAAGCAATTTGCTTCTGTAGAAAGCTTGTCTGTTGAACCCACAGGAGAAATGGAAAACCTACTGGACAATTCTCCTGTGCCCAATAGGAAGCGACTTGGAGGTCCAGAGTGTGAAAAGAGACATCTCTTTTCAGGCCTACGCCAAGTGCTCTCTAACCGCAGGTGCTCACCGTACAGCACCATGTCAGACAGTGTGCAGTTGCTTTCCACAGGCTTTCACTCACAATTGCTTAGCCACTCATCTGTCAGTTTGCCATATTGCAGTGTCCTGTGTATTTTGATGCTGGACACGATGTCATTGGTATTTCAAATGTGAGCAGGCTCACTCAGAATGATCTGTGTTCAGCAGAGCTTCCAGACTGAGAGCAAACAACTAGGAAAGACTGAGCTCCCCAGTTCAGAGAAAGAAGTCACTAAAATCCTGAAGCACAGTTTCAAAGCATTTCCAAATAATGAAAGTCTAAACAGGAGGCAGAACCCTGACAGAGATACCACTGGAGATATCTGATCCTCCTCCACTGAACACTATTGGACACAGTGCTGGAGAATAGGTTCTTCAGGGGGGAAGGTGCAGAAAATGTGACTGAGGGAGAGCTACTTCCTCAGCGTGGCATTGACCCTGATGACTTGAGTTGGATAAAGTCTATGGGATCGGAACCTTCCATATCCTCATTTTTTTGATAGTGAAAAGTGCAAGGCTGTCAATGACCATGATACATCGGTCCATCTTCAAGGAAATACAATGAATACATCTATTATTCAACTTTATGAACCACCCACAAAAGCTAGTGAGGAAGATATTTGAGAATTCTACCAATTTCAGAAATTGATCAAATATACACTCAACATGCATTGATAATTATTGGATAATTGATATTTATTGGCAATTGGAACGCAGAAACTAGATACAAAGAGAAAGAAACAGAAGTTGTAAAATATGGACTAGATGATAGAAACAAAACTGGAGGTCATATGATAGAATTTTGTAAAATCAATGACTTCAAAGCAAATGCCTTTTTCAGCAACATAAAAAGTGATGACACACATGGACTTACCCAGATAGAATATAAATAACTCAAGTTGACCACATCCATGAAGACAGGATGGAAAAGCTTAATATCAGCAGCTAAAAGCAGACTAGAGGCTGCATTCGCAGTGTATCTTCTCACTGTATATATTCAATCTGAATGCTGAACAAATCTTCAAAGAAGCTGGATTATGACAAGACGAGAGGGTATCCAAGAAAAGCACAGATTTTCTTTCCACCAAAGCTATATATTTAATTCCTTTTAAAAATAGAATAACGCATTGCCTTCAAAATACTCTACATTACTCAAAGTATTCACCAAACCTGTGGTTCCATTCTTGGAGGTATTTCTCTAAGTCCCTTGTTTGAATGGCTGACCATCCTCCCTCCTTTTCTCCTTCACCTCTTCTAAGGCACCAGCTCACTTCTCCTTTTTTGTCCCTCTTTCCATAGAAACAAAAGGCAGTCAGGCAGAAGGAGGTTAGGGGAGTAAGGTGGATGAGGGAAGAGAGGATTGCTGTTTTTTGACCCCAAACTGGCACACTGAGATGGTTGCATGTGCGGGTGCTCTGTTGTGGTGGCAAAACCAGTCCCCCATCTGGCACAAATTAGGCCTTTTTTGAAACACACTGTTATGCAACCTTTTCAAATTCTCTAAATTGAATGCCGACCTAGTGGAATAAACTCTAAATGCATTATCTCCTCACATTAAAAAAGAAAAAAGCAAAAAACAAGTGAGCATCATCTTAAATTTTTGTTTCACTTGATGGGCTCTTGGGGGACAAGGTAACCTTGACATCTTCCACTAGCTTGATTGATGTTGGCTTTCAGGGTCCTGAGAGAGCACTGTGTCTCTTCACCAGCAATGACCTTGGAGAAAATGTCTGGGCTTTCTCAGAGCTGTTCTTTCAAAGAAAGTTTTGGTTCCAGTGGGTGCTCTTTTTCTGGATTTCCAGAAATCCAGACACAAATTTTACAGTGACTCTTCTCAGTCCCAAATTTTCCATTATAATTCGCTAAACAGTGCTCCATCTCCTCAATCGTCCATCACTGGTCTCTGAGCACAAGTGCATGAATGTTGTTGAAATTTGCATCTATTTGGGAAGTCAACAAATGTCCAAGATGATGACTATCATCAGTCGACATTTCACCACTATGGAAATGAGAAAGTCACTGATATACTTAAGTTTTTCCTAATAGACTGTCCTTGTAAGCTGAATTCAATATCACAACAATTTTGTGGAATTTTTCCAGAGCAGGAAACCAAATCTCACAGTCACACTCTGTACTCTTAATCAGCCATCACAAAAAAGGAAGTCCTTGTGAAAATGCTTTATGGAAAAAAATTCACTGTGACCACAGAGGATCTTCTCAGGTGAAGCCACTAAGTGCACTAACTCAGAAAGAGTTACTGGATGCTCACCCTACTGGAAAAAAAATGTATACTAGTGAAGCTCCACCCAGAAGAGCTTTTTTCCAGAGTTTTTTTTTTGGGGGGGGTGGGGTGGGGTGGGGTTGTATCTTGCACTTTTATAATGCAAAATAGAAATGATTTCACTAAGAATGCCCACCATGGAGAAATCATTATATTAGGTTTACATGTATTTTAGAAGGTGAGATACTGATGATAAATTGAATATTATTACCCCAGGATCCAGCTTTTCTGATCATTTACTCAGGACTCCTTCCAAAAAGAACAATACATTAGCAGGGAGACACTCTGCATCGTTTAAGAAAAATGACACAATACTGGTTATCAAATGTGCATGGTAGATGAGAAATGTGGAGCAGGACACTGTGTAAGTTGTTGAAGGTGGGATAGTAATAAGCAGGTGGTAAAGCTGTGGATTATTTTATAAGTAAACAAGTTAAATTTTAAAGAAAGTTAAATTAAAATGTGAAGTCTAAATAAAAGAGAAACCAAATGCCACCACAGTGTGTTCACAAAGGCCAATATTGGCAATATGCTACATTTCCTAATTACTTACCTGCTTGGCCAGGAGCAGAAATACATTTTCCATGACAGATGTCAAATTAGAGGTCAAATATTTCTTCTTGTGAATAGACATTGAAGGCTAATTCAGAGGTTTTGTGTATGTGTCTGTGATTTGTTTTGCTTGGCTCTACATAAAAAAATCTATGTTAAAACATATTTTTGTCCATTCTCAATATAGTAGTTTCATAGTAAGATAATTAGTGAATGGTTAGCAAAAAATGATGCACACTAATGGACAAGTGTTTTTTGGTCACAGAATTCTATTTTAAAAGATGCAAAATTTTCTACAGAACTGAAAGATCAGAAAGTATTCATTAGCTATTTAATTACACTAATTTTATTTAAAGTATTAACCAGCAGTCAAATATGTGTCAGTGTTTTAAACTGCAGACAGGGATATGAAGGAGTGATAGGGTCATCACAGCACATTTCATGACAGCTCAGCTGAATTTCTGTCAGAGCCCCTGGGGAGTAGACATGAACATTTCAGGTCATTATAATAAAGTAGCAGTAAAAGTTAGAATCACCTATAAAACTTGGAATGCATTTTCTAAAACGTCAAAACTTCTTACCCTTACTCTGGACTTTCCAGAGATGACGCAAACGCCCCTTTTCTGATCTTTAGGGATCCATCAAGCCCCCTCCTTTTCTCTCTTTGTCTACATTGTGCTCCTTCTCTGACCTCGCACACCTATCAAAGTGACCTATGAATTCAAGGTAATCTGCTTCCTAAGGAGGTTTAGCATGGCTCTGATTGGGCATCCTGAGGGCCCGGCTAGGTTTCCCAGAGTAGAACGTTTGCATTTGTTTCTGTCAGCGACTCGGATCTCTGACCCACATGCTAGTTGCCCTTTTGGGTCATTAACCATTGAGTGGATCTAGGACTTAAAGCCTTGAGTGCTCTTCCTTCCTCCAGACATTTTTATTTGTGATTTCCTTCTCAGAGTCAATGTTTATTTGATGATTTTCATTTTTTCTACTTGAGCTTTTCATAAAGTGAATAACTTTAATTGTTTAAATGTTTTCTGGATGTCTACATTTTTTCCTTTTAACCAAAATTATTATCTCGGCTTAAATGCATATGCTCAAGGTTTCAGGATTGGCAAACCTGCAGGTACCAGAAAGTTCCATCCTTCCAGGCTTTCAACTTTAATTTTTGATCAGAAAATAGATCTGCTATCTTATTTTTAGCTCCATGAGAGTTTTGAAAAGTGAAGTTTTATATGTAGGTCCTTCAGATGATCTTGTCTGCCATAGTTACAAAAGTAAGGAAATTGTTTTGCATGAGTGCCATGGTTGGATAAAGCAGCTTCTATAATCAGATGCACCTACTTCCCACTAATCCACCTGGTGAATTCACAGAGACCAGGTCGTTTTCTGAGAACTAGCATTGTGCCAACATGGATGACTACATTTTACACAACTACCAAAGTACAGCTTTGCATAACTGCCAAATCATTGAGAAATTATGGTCCAGAGAAGCTGACACATATAAATAGGAGATAGTATGCCATGAGGTACTAATGAGGAGTATACTGGACACTAGATTTTAGTAAATATTACTTCACATGGGTTATTATAAGCATGAATCTGATGCTCCAGTCCAGCTTTCTGCTTTCACAGTTACTTTCTCACAAACCCAGAGGCGCTGTCCTAACTGCCTATATTGTTACTGCGAGCAGGCATTGAATTCATGGCAGTGACTTTGCTGGCTTGAGTTTAGTCTGTCTATTAGAACCTTTTACATCAATGGTGCAAATATTTTGTAGTACTTGAAGTACTAACCATGGGTAGGTGGTTCAAATCTAGCCAGTAGCGTCACAGAAGAAGCAACAATGGACATGATAAGAAAATCTGCCTTGTCCAATATGATATGCTTTCCCCACTTATGACTATTGAATGTGTGCCTAAATTTTACATTTAAATTAATGCACATAATAAAAGTTCCTCTAGTGACATGTAACTACTTATATTATCATAATGTACTTCTTAAACATTTATTGACCGAACCTGAGATGCAAGAAGCTGGAGAAGTCATTCTGATTCCTGTAGCAGCAATATGACTTTAAAAGAAAACAGTAACACCAGCAAATACGTTGAACTAGAGATACTTTAACTAACAAGAGAGAGTTGAGAGGTAGAGGCTTGACATAAACTGACATAATTTAGATACATGAAGCATTTATGACAAATATTTTCAAATAGAAGTATGTGTAGAATCACCTGGATGACTTTTTAAAAACGCAAGACTTCTGATGGTTTCTGATTCCGGTGGCCAGGTTGGGGTTTGAGAAGTAACATGTTTAACAAGGTCACCAGTGATGCTCACTCGCTAAGCTGAAGATCAGACTAAGTTCGGATGAATTCGGTTTTCAGAATAAGTAGCTCAGAAATAAAGTTACTTTCCGGAAGGCTGGCATCCATGCCCTGAGCCCATCAATCTGCCTCCCTGAGGAAAAAAAAAACACTTCCTTCTCAGCACTGAGAAAGTGATTATCTGACTGCACGAGAGAGTTATGTGAAATGTTCTGCTAATTAGATAAACAGAGCACCAAACAACACAAAATTAACATTTGCAGGTAACAGCTGAATCTTATATGCCCCAATATAATAGTATTTATAATCAACATATTTAATACTTATTAATTTAATATAAATTTTAATGGTAAACAAAGGATTCAATATATTGAATACTAGTCATTGCCTGCCAATCCCTTCTCTTATCCTAAAAGACCCCTGTCTTACTTTTTTTAGTTCTTAATTTTCCACTTATTCATGAAGCACAAAGATCATTTTACCTTTAGTTTCACGTTAGATATTCAGCAGTTTACAATTGTTAATAGTATCTCACTTTCTGGCAAATGGAGCAGTATTTAAGCCCTGCAATGAAATTTTCTTTTTCACTTCAAAAAAAGAAATGGCACACTGATTGATGTTGTATTTCTTCCTCTACACTTGACTGTGCTGGACTGTTCAAGACATCTAGTTATCAGCATATCCTTAGTTAGCACTTGGGTATTTTCACAGCATTTATGTTACAAATTTTAATACTTTATTTAATCATGGAGGTAAACAGAACCATCAATATTTCCACCCTTGGAGGTTGATTGAATAATTTAAAAACAAGACTTGTTGGCATAGGTTAGCCTAACTCATAAGGACACAACTCACAGGATAAAAATGGCCTCACAGGTTTTCCAAAGTGGTCACATTTTTTCAACTGAGATCTCAAAGTGACATGTTTTTTAAAATATATATGTAAAGAGGTTTTGAACAACAGATTTATCAACTGCAAATATATTATTTGAAATGGATTTCTTGACTGCTGCTTCCAGGAATGTTGATTTGGAATCAAATGATAAAAAAAGTCTTGACAACTATAATCCTTCCTACATATATCATTATGTGGTCTAGTCTGTTGTAATCCACCCTGAAGGCTGCAGTCATTTATATCCATCATTAAGTGCAAAGTTCCTCCACATCAGAGGTTGGCTTGTCACATCACCTAGTGTCTTGCATTATTTGTTCATCTTACAGAAATGAATGAATATCATAAAGGGTTACACTTAGAGTGCAGACCTTTTTTGATTTGAAAACATGGAATAACCCTTTGTTTTGTTTGAAGGATTGCTTCTTGGTGTATGTACCACGTGAGCATGATTAAGTGTGTTTTTAATTCTAATTATTTGAAATGTTATCCATTGTTTGCTATGATCCACACAGACCAATGTTTTTGTATAGATAGTAAAACACAAATTGGCCTCTTTTTAGAATCATTTGCTTTTAGTCATGATCCATGTGATGTCAGTAATGATTTCCTTCTTGCCACAGAGAATGTTAAATCTGGCTTAGTTTCTGGATTCTCTCTTCGGACATATGTGTTACTCAGGGTAGACTAGAGAAACAAATTCATCAGCATGCATATGTGTATAAGAAAGGAGTTTATATACAAGAGGAATCTAACATGGAGAAAGCATCTCAGCCCACTCCAGTCCAAGGTCATAAGTCCAATATTAGCTCATATGTCTGATAAAAATCTATAACTCCCCTTCAGACTCATGAAGCATGCATAATGGTACCAGGATAATCACAAGCCAGTGGGTGCAGAGTTTTGTGTATCCAGCAGTGGTAGAAGCATCCCAGTGCTGGCAGGGGTCTTCATGTGGCTCCTCCAGTTTCCAGAGCTCAGGGTCTATCAGCATGCTGCCATGTGTCTCATCAGCTGCAAAGTCCCCCAGGGAGTGAGCCTTGTCAGTAGAAAGTCTCCAGGCAAGTGTGTGAGTGTCTCCTGCTTCCAAGAAGGAAGTACCAGATTTCCCAGAATTCTCAGAAGAGAAACCCATCCCCACATAGTCTCTTTGACTATCTCCAGACTGACAGGCTAGACTCCACCCTTCCACTCTTAATCCTCAAATTAACACCAGGTTAGGTGACTGCCACCACATAGTACTGCAACTCCTTTTAAAATTACATTCTCAATCATTTTATTAGCATGTGACATTGAAGATATTGTCTAATAATTTCCACATCCTATTGATCAGCCCTCCTTGGAAAAGGGACAAATATGGATGTCCTCTAATCAGTTGGCCAGGTATCTGTCTTCCACCTTTCTTAGTATAGACTAATCAGTGCTTCCACAGCTGTATTAGTTTTTTGAATCTTTCAATTTGTATTCCTAGAGCCTTGTTTTTCAACAATGTTTTAAGGGTAGCTTGGATTTATTCCTTTATCATCAGATTGGGGCCATAAACTTCTTCGGGAAAAACGTGTTGGTTGACCAATTCCTTTTGTTATAGCAACTGAGTGTATCGCTTCCATTTTGATCTGTCAAAATTGCAACTTATGGTTTGATACTTTAACAATACTAGAAATCATTTTAGGAGATGTCTCTTGTTAATATAGTTGATCTTAGTAACCAAAACCAAAATCAATAAACAAAATATAAATATTCCCTTTAGCTGTTTCTAACTTATAATGACTCTGTTTAACAAAGGACTGGCCCACAGATTTTCTATAATTGTAAACATTTGAAAAAATATACTTCTACATCTTTCTTCTATGATGTCAGTAACAAGGAGCAGTGTTTTCTTATGTTTGGAGGGTAGTTGTTAAAAGACTACAGGCTTGTGGTGGTTGAATTTTATGTCAACTTGAATCTGTATCAAAGTGTTGAAGGGGTATGCTTCAACTTCCAAAAGAAATGGTGCCTTCTTGGGAGTGTGGCCTTTTCATAAAGGAAACACTGGAAACTTCTCCCTTTCTCTCTGCCCCTTCACCACATTGCTTGCTGTAGGCCTCTATGTGTGGCTTCACATGGGCAGCCTAACCCTAACAGACGTGGGCCTTCTACCTTTCTTCCACCAACCTTGGTTCTGAGTAACTGCGTCCATCGGACTGGGACTTCCTTGTTTCCTCCTTCACCGTTCAACATCATCAGCCTGGATGTACCTGTCTCTAAAGAAAGCCTAAAGAAAGACCCAGCTAGCATCACACCTGTGAATCTCAGTTGGACTGGGTTGTGACTCCTTCTTGGTACGAACTCACTTCTTGACATTTAAGGGGAGACCCAGAAAAAAAGCTCTGCTGGGCAGAGCTAGCATAGTATGCATTTTCCCCCAGTCAGGACAGAATCTAGCAATTCATTCTGAATAATGTAGCCAGTGACTTGGGAAGGTACTCTCTGGTTACAGTGAATTTTTTCATAATAGCTGTTTTGCTAGAACCTAGTTTTTTGTGATGGCTGATTTAAGAGAACACCATGCAGATGAGGAATTTTATTTAATGCTTGGGAAAAATACCACAGAAACTGCTATGAAATTGAAAACAGCTTACAAGGACAGCACTATGGGAACAATTCAAGTGTATGTGTGGTTTTCTCATTTCCAAAGAGGTGAAAAGTCAATTGATGACAAAACTCATTCTGGATATTTGTGAATGCAAACGGATGAAAATGTTGACAAAATTCGTGCACTTGT
This sequence comes from Nesogale talazaci, assembly GCA_004026705.1. Taxonomy (NCBI): domain Eukaryota; kingdom Metazoa; phylum Chordata; class Mammalia; order Afrosoricida; family Tenrecidae; genus Nesogale; species Nesogale talazaci. The sequence continues at coordinate 73,375 of PVJH01001177.1, read as the reverse complement.
GCTCAATAATGGATCACTGAAGAGATGGGGATGTTATCTGGACTCTCTTAGAACTTGGTTCAGCTAATTTTAATGGAAGATTTGGGAATGAGAAGGGTTTCTGTGCATTGGGTTCTGACTGACCAGGAAAAGGTGTGTTCAGTGGAAACATGCTGTGCTTTGAAAGAACAGTTCCAAAGCAACCTAGACTTATCCCCAAGGTCATTACTGATGAGGAGACATGGTGCTTCCTTAGGGCCCTGAAATTGAGCCAGTGGAAGATGCCATCATCGCCTTATTCCCCAAAGTTCATCAAGTGAACTCAAAGATCCGGGTGATGCCTGTTTGTTTGTTTGTTTTTGATGTGTGTGGGATAGTGCATTTGGAGTTTGTTCCACCAGATCAAACTATTAATGAAATGTTATACTTATAAGTTCTGAAATAATTTCATTAAGATGTGTGACAAAAAAAGGTGTGATTTGTGGTAGACAGGAGACTGGGTGGTTTGTCTCTAGGACAATGCACTGTTCATGATGTCATCTCAATGTACCAATTGGGGGGAAAAAACATATCTTTCTTGCCCAGTCCACCTGACTTTGCTCCATGTGACTTCTTTTTGTTTCCGCAAATGAAGAATAATAAAAAAGAACAGTGATTTGATAATTTAGAAGATGTGAAGGAAAAAAACAAGAAAAGTCCAGTAAACTATCCAGATGAGTCTGAAAAATGGTTGCAAGAATGGGATCACTGATTTGACGAGTGTATTCAGTGTAATGGAGAGTACTTTGAAGGTAAAAAAATAAATACATAGCTTTGACAAAAAAATACAGGGTTCTTTTTCGGCATCTCTTCCTAAAATTTTACCTTATACACCTTGAAATATAATAGATTTTGTTCCTCTAGACAACTTACATACATTATGGTACCAAGAGTGGGGTAAAAGCATGTGGCTAGACTTCTCTGAATGGGCAAAATAAAGTGATAATATTTACATTTCATATGAATGATCACAAAAGAGTTACCTTTGAAGAGGACTATTTTAATCATTAAGTAGATAGTATGACATATTCTGTGGGAACTAGTCATACTCTTTCCCAACCACTTTTCTCATCGCCCAATGGGCACATCAACAAAATGGACATGGTGTCAGCGATGGACAGATTATAGGGAGTGCAATAATGTGACCTTCAATTCACAGGGATAACTTGGCTACTGTCACTGTTGAATGCCACCTCTGGAAGCAACATAGACCAACATTGAGTCCAAGATATGGGACCATGCTTTGGAAGGATCTATGAGCAACCTGGTCACAGGTTGATTACATAATAACACAGATTGATTCCATCATGGAAATGACAGCGTTTTCTTCTTACTGGAATAGACAGATACTCTGAATATTGATTTGCCTTCCATGCAAGCATTGTTTCTGAAAAAACAAAAACTACCATTCATGGACTTACAGAATGTCCTAGCCTCTGGCATAGTATCTGATAGGGCATTGCTTCAGATCAGTAGAGCCCAGATGGTTCACAGGTGACACCTCCTTGGCATCATGTCTTTGGTGTAAGAGAGATAGAGAGAAATCAAGAAGCATCCAATTATTTTGGCTTTCAATCTTTTGCCAGAGTTGGACATTTTGTCTAGTTCCTCAATCTCCTATTGCATTGCCTGCCAATTCCATGAGCTCTTAGCTAACTACCAAGGGTGTTTTCATTCAGCTAACTTCGGACCACAATGTCCACCCACCTGTGCTCTTGAGAGCTCTGACTCATTATCCTACTTCCTCTTAATTAGCTTCCATGAGTCTGGAGAAGCCTAAATTGCACTGGATTGAAGTTTCCTATTTCTGCAACTGTGTAAATTAGTTCTGGAAATGTGTATTTTTCTATATACAATACAGACTTCACTGGTTTTGCTTCTCTACAGAATCCAGCCAAATGTAAGGTCTGTTCTGTTTTTTTTTTTCTGGTACCTATTTTACTGAAGAAAAAAATTGAAATATTAAAAATAATTAATTTTATATTACACATGGCAAAACTTATGGCATGTAATCATTTCACAATAAACTCTTAAATGACATATGAATGAACAAATGAGTCAGTAGTTATTTCTTATAATTGTAATAGATTTTAAAGAAACATTAATAGTTTTTATGAATATGAAATTTCTGTGTGTATGGCATTACATCATGATTTGACTCTCACAATGTATAAAGACACTGAAGAACTTGTAGAGCTATTTCTTCTTCAAGGTGGCTGTGCTGATATGCGACATTAATTTTTTTCCACTTTTTCCTTAGAGAAAATGGCAACTGATATGACTTGCTTCATCCCCCCCACTTTTCAATCAGATCAAGTGACAAAAAAGAATAAATGGGAAAAGTTCAACAGCGCCGCTATAACCTCTGGTTATATTGCTTTTTATTTTTAAGTACAAAACGTGTCCTTTGCCATGATGTAACACTAACCTTTAAAATGTCCTTTTTCTTTGCTTTGACATTCCACAAGCACATCAAAACAATGTGTGTGTTGATGACCTGTAAGAACTGGAGACTGACTGGCTTATGGCAGCAATAGGATTGATTTACCTAATTCTAATTTAGTAAGCTGAACTAGGTGGCTCAATTAGTTGGCTGAAGGGTCAGATAGTGAATATGAGTTCATAGACTGTAACTGACATTGTCTGATTCTGAAATAGCCTTTATCTTGTCATTCAAATCTCAACATATAAATTGGATCCTGCTGAAATTTAAGACTTAACCTGTGGTATTTGTTAGTAAACAAGGCATAGGAAAAAGTTACATACAAAACATTCAGAATATATTTTTATTTAAAATTGCTATGATTAAAAATTATTCACCCAATATATTTAAATACAAGTGGGGAAAATCCTGATTTGGGGGCTATTTAAATGATGAAAAATAATTTACTGTATTATTTTTAAATTCCATCAGTTTGGTTCCTTATGTAGAGACAGCAGGGTGGGACTTATTTCCCACTTTCATTTCATATCTGTCTCTACCCAGTTATTAAATTTGGAATTTTTCATGCTCAGTCCTAAGTCCTTGCCCCTTTACTGTGTACTTTCTCAAATTTGGAGATGCCTGGCTTCAATTTCTATCTATATGCAAATGACTAACAAATTTCCATCCCATCTGACTCTTGATATGTATATTCATCTACAAACTTGGAGGTTCCATAAGCATCTGAAATTTTCAACATAGTGAAAACTTAATTCATATCATCCCTGTTTAAACCTAGGTCCCATTTCAGTAAATGGTACTAAAATCTATCCCCTCTAAGAAACGCAATATTTAGTTATGATCACTTACTCTGTCTTTCCCTCACAGTTTCATATTTTCCAACCCCGTCCATTTTCAAATACTTGGAAATTTTAAAAACAGACTTTTTGGATAAAATTTACATATGATTCAAAGTATACAAGTCTATATTTTATTGAACATCTTAGTTAATAGACTATACATTTGCATTGTCTAGGTGCTTAGCACAAATCGAATAAAAAATATGTAGCCCCTCATGATTGCCCAATATCACTGAGCCTGATGTCAAATTGGGAGCCCTTTTGGCATAGCGAGAAATGTGCTGGGTTATCCCAACACACACAGGTCAAAGCCACTCCTGGGGGACAGATGAAACTTTCTGCTTCTGCAAATATTTAGAGTCTCAGAAACCCACCAGGGTAATGGTTATATGTTGGGCTGCTAGGCCCAGACCATGAGCAAATCCTCAGGAGAAAGGCAGGGCTTTCTACTCTCATAAAGAGCTACAGTTTTGGAAAGTCACAGGGACAATTTCTCCCTGTCTGAGATGGCATCAACTCCATGACAGCAGGTTTAGTTGTTTTGTTCTTTGGTTTGGATATCACATTGGCCTCAGACTGTAATCTTGTGACAGTCACTAATCTGGTGTCAATTAGGATTGGGATTGTAGCATGGAGTCTAGCCTGTCAATCTGTGTGGGCTTAGCCTTCTCCTGAGAATTTTGGGAAATCTGGCTGTATTTCCCCCTTGGAGGTGAGAGATTTAGGACTCAGTCCTTTGGAGATGTGCTTCTGACAAAACACGGGATGACTACCTGTGAGACATACCAGAGGAGAAGCAACATGGGCTTACCCTGTTGCAACCAGAACTCTGAAGCCTGAAAAGCCATGTAGAGACTTCTGTCAGTGCTGAGATATTTGAGAAGCCACAGAAAGGCCCCTGTTGGTACTAAGATGCTTCTACCACCACTGGATACACGAGACTCTGCACCCACTGGCCTGTGACTATCCTGGCATCATTGCATGTGACTCGTAAATCTGATGAAGGTTTTATAGACTGGTATCAGATATATGGGATAATATCAGAGTTGTGGGCTTGGACTGCACTGAGTTGGGATGCTTTCTCAATGTTCCATTGCACCTGCATATAAACCTCTCCTTTATACGCATATGCATGCTGATAAATTTTGCTTCTCTAGTCTACTCGGACTAACACAAATATGTACCTTTGCTTCATTTTTTTTGTTGGTAAATAATACCTCCTTGTATGAATATGCCCATACCATTGAAGAGATTATGAAACATAGTGACTCAGTCTGACACAGCAGAACCGCCCTATGTGTTTTTCTAAGATGAATGGTTTAGGGAAGCAGACTGTGGTATTTTTCTCCTGTGCTGTGGCTGAGAATTCAAACGTGACTTGTAGGTCAGTAGTCACACATGCAACCCATCAGAATCAGAGCTCTTAAATGCAAACAGAACACTTTTCATTCATCTATTTATTGATGGCCATTGGGTTATTTTTACTTTAATCATTATAAATGAATCTTTGAGAAACATTTGTATGAAACTATCTGTGTTTATCTCCCCTTCCCCCTCTAATTCTCATAAGAAATACCTAAGAGTAAAAGACATGGATCCCATGACAATTCTATGTTTCAAATCTGGAGTCCTTTCCCCACCTTCTCTCTAAGTGCATATCATTTTCTATTCCTACAAGATGTATATTGTCATTGCAGTGTTTACTTATCTTCGCCAACACTTGCTATTGTCCGTGTTTTTGGTTTGAGCTCTCTGAATAAATAGAAGAGTAGAACTTATTATGATTTCCATTTACAATTCCTTAATGTTGCCCACCTCCATGGAAAACAGCTGGAGTTGAAACTCTACAGGTGCTTGTTTCCCCATGCTTTCAGTGTAACCTGTTTATTTGTATTTTCTCTGTGTATGTGAAGGAGCCCTGGTGATGTGCTAAGTGGTGATGTGGTTAAGTGCTCTGTTAGACTCAAAAAGCCAGTGGTTCAAACCACTTGCAGCTACAGGGATAAAATATTGACCTGAGTTTTTTCTATAAAAGAACGAGCTAGGAAGACCCCGAGTGAAGACTCTATTCTGTCATATACAATCCCTACGAGTGTGAAGGCAGCCTCATGGAATGGGGGCAGTTGCTCATGATACTACATTCAGTCTTGCCATCTGCACTGCTACACATTTCAGCCACTATGACCTCTTCTAATTGAACTTGGATAATAAATTCTCTATTTTAAATCCTTAATTCCTTCTCACTGTTCATTCATATAACATTGAAGAACAAAATTGGTTCATACAGTACCTGTCTCTCCAGTGTTATATAATACCACTCTTTTTCTCATCTGTGTTCACTTCTTTTTCTGTCATGATGCTATACTATACTCTTCATCTCACAAGCCTTCCATGATTCATGATTCTTCCTTGCATTGCTCATCTCCTCATCCTTCTATATAACTCCATAGCATCCTTCCGGTCCTATAGACACCTCTGCTGTCTTCTGACGTAGAGCAGTTTCCTGATTGTTATTCTTATCATTGCCATCAACCTCTTCTTCAGAACAGTTACATTTTTTCATAGCAGAACATTTCTGTATTTCAAAGACAATCAAGGAAAGTCAGACACCGTGTCTATTTTTAACTCCATTGTTTCTTTGGTATTTGACAGATAGAAATGTTTCAAATAAACCTTAATTGCATAAATGAGTTTTCATTAGAATTTCTAGTGGACATGAATAGTTCACACCTAAACTACATTGTTCCAGTGCAGTTGGTAGAGTCATGTGTGGGAGTGCTTACAGTTTGACTTATTAAGCCCTTAAGGTGATAGCATTATTTTCTCTGATAAGAGGAATCTAATCAAGAGTTTTAAGGTTGAGAAACTACTGGGACTATTGAATGTGTCTTTAAAAATGCTTTCTCAGGGCTGAGCCCCGGTGGCGTAGTGGTTGTGTGCGGGACTGCGGCCCAATGGGATGGAGGTTCAGTTCCAGCAATGGGGCTGGGCCTCCTACTCCCACCACCGGAGAGCAGTGATGCCCCCCCCCCCCACCGAAACAAATGCTTTCTCTTGCCTCAAGGAAGGTTGCACATTATTTATATCCCACTGCATTCAGAAACCTCCATCTCTTTTCTGAGTTGCTAATGAAGAGAGTGCCTTCAAAAGAGTGTTGTCTCCAAGCTGCCTAATGACTGTGCACTTTAATAAAAATTACTTATGGTCTCTGAGCCTCAAGTCTGTCATCAGCAAAGTAGCAGCTTCATTGATTGTGAGTGACATACCTACTACATAAGCATGTCTGTTTTTCCTCTCTGCTTCTATTGTTTGTGCTCGGTCCCAATTTACTACCTGAAGGCTTTTCAACCTATAATATGCATTAAATTAAATATGCATTTTTCAACCTATTAATATGCATTAAATATTTTGCCGTAGTGGTCTTTAAAAATGGAAGGCATTCCCCTAAGAATTATTGAAAATGAACAGTTTGAGACTCAAGAATAAAAATTGAACTTCAGTGTATGGTTTTATTTTTAAAATTACTAATGAAGTTGTCTTCAATGGTTTAATTATATGAATGATACACCATTTGTTGTTGGTGGGCATAATGTATGTTAAATTGAAAATATTATATCATCTATGCATTATTATTATTACAATTTACTCTCAATAAAACTAGCCTTCGAGAAATAGAGACGTTACTTTGAAAGATTCTTGCAAGAAAACCTATGGTGGAACATAATTGCCTGGTCGAATCTTTGAGTCCCTAACCAGGCATACACTGAATATACAAAACAGTTGCTGTGGGATTGATAGAGGAGGTGAGCATTGTACCTTCTGTTAATGAAACATTGGAAATATAATGCATGTTGGGATTCTGTCTGAGAGTTAGTGTGTTTAAAGGGACACAGGATGTAATAGCCCTCTCCCCTGTAGTAAAAGATTTCTTTAAACCTTTCAATTATTCAAGCACTAGACCTGTTGTAAAATCTGTTAATTATTCAAGGAAGGTCTAATTCAGGAAAAGGGAAGCAGGGCCATTTAGATTAGCAATGAGGCTGAAATCTGAATGGGTACAGGTGGAAGGAGACCTTAGTGGGTACACCTGTCAGACCATGGAGTAAAAAGGTTATCATAGGCTGATAAAGCCTGGGGAGAAGAAAGACAACAGTTGGGCTCAGAATGTAAATTGTTTCTTGTGATTCTTGCTCTCTTTTTCCCATTACTTGAAAGCTCTCTGCTCTTTGTAATCACCTCCTGGAATTATTGCAATGCGTGTTTCCTGTCACATAGTTTAAGATATATAACTTTCTGAAGTTTGAAAGGTTGACACCCCACTGTTTCCTTCTGTCAGCGCTTGAAGGAGCGAACTTAGAATTTCTCACATCTACCTGGCCTTTGTCTTTGCCAGGCTCTCCTCTGCGAGTGAGTCAGAGCGTCACTGAGGCCTGCCTGCTCTAGTATTGCCAGAGTAGAATGGCGCTGCCCAGAGGCTTCCGCCAACCTTCAGACAGCATCTGTTTTCACCACTTAAATGAAAATGTTCCAAACTAAGCATGTCATTGCATCCTATATGAGTCTATTTTATTAGTCTCTGTATAAAGTGAATGAGAAATTGTGCTTATTAGCAGAGCATTCTGAAGACAGATATTTGGAAATATCAATGTGATTAAACGCACTCCCTAAAACTATATATTATTGCAATAAAGTGGAAACGATGTAGAAGTCATTTTTAACTGCATAGTAAAAGTGCTACATTAGGGAAACAGGCGGGGGGGTGTCTTCCATAATGCAGACACCAAATGAAAATTGGCCGTCCATGACACAAAACAGGCACATGAATTAGACACCTCACGGAAGATCCAAACTGAGCATGCTCACAAAACCACCTGGGTCCAGGTAGGAGGGCCTGGGTGCATAAAATAGGCCTAACCTATGACATCACACAGGTGGGCATAAGCTCAGCTAGTAAGTTCAGCAGGTACCATCACACACACACACACACACACACACACACACCTGTCTCTGTTTTACTCTGCTTTTGTTTCTGCTGTGTGACCTCTTTCAGTGTCTAAAAGCAAGAACTGACAAAATCAGAAATCTAGGTATTTAGGACATAGCCAAATTTCAATATCTTCGATTACTTATGAGGTTGAAAAATGAGTGTCATGATAATTAATATAACCAATATTATGTTTCTTCCTAATGTATTTAAATGTATTCACTTAGGTGTAGTGGTAATGGAGCTCTTAAAATTAACAATGGCCCTAAAACACCTTTCAAGTCAGAAATAAACACCTTCTTTACCCTGTTTTCTGCCAAATAATATTTGAGGTGCATGCTTTAGCAAAAGCAACCATTTGACATCAAAAGGGCAGCATTTACCCAAACACCAAGTTCAGAACTGTTAGAAAAGAGGGAAGAATGGAAATGAGAAACACAGGGAGGAAGTAAAATGGTATAGTGTGAGGCTTATAATCATTCAACAACATAAAGAATATTGCAGAATGAAAGAGTGACTGATCAACTCTACACTTTTCCCCAATTTCCAATGAAAAGCTAAACAACAGCAAAAACAAACCAAGTACCAAAATATACTTTATTTTCAAAGAAATTTAAATACTATAACAAGTCAAATATAGTTTTTGTAACACTTAAACAATAAACACTATTAAATGTATGCCTAATTTCTCATTATCCCTCTATAACACGTCAACTTTTATTTTTGCATGCATATAATACATTAGTATAGTAGTATATGTGCATAATCTTAAGCAAGTAATTCTACTTATGTTATATATGAATTCTTTTTGAAATTTTAAGAATGAGTGTTCAGCACAACTGGAGACCACTGAAAAAATAGTTTTTAATGAAAGACTCATAATTACACTGCTCTGAGAATGCAAATGGCTCCTCTTCCTGATTTTCTGCAACATATTCTTTAACAATATATGGACTCGGGTATCATTTTCCTTTATTCTCTACAAATAATATGGTAATATTTCTCATTTTTAACTCTCTTAAATTATTTCTTCGATTCTTTGTAGGAACCCTTTCACTACCACTTAAGATTGAAAATATTTTAGACCTTTTCATCTTCTCTAGTTGGAGACCAACTCACCCTCAGAGAACTCATAATTGGCAAATCCCTCCGGCAGTCAGGCAAACATAGCACAGCCCGCAGGTCACTGGAACACATCCCTTCAGTAGCCATTCTCCAGGGGAATCGAGTGGCACTAATTTGTATTTCTTCACCTGCTAGGAGAACTGCTCATAATCTGCTAAAATTGATTTTTGCCCCCTTGCAGGATAATCCTTTCATTAGTAAATAATATTAATTCACACAACAGCATCAAACTCAATTCCTTTAGATAGCTGCAGCAAATCACAGAGACACAGGATATGTCCAGATATCTTATTATTTGATGTTTCCTATATTTGTAGCTTGATTCCTATGAAAGCTGTGTTTTGTAAATAAGTGATATAAACAGTTTGTATTGAGAAAAAAAGGTCTTTAACTCGTCCCATTTTATTAGTGGCTTAAAATCTCTGTTATGTACAATATATATTGTCCATAACATATAATATGATGCATATTTAACAAACAGAAATAATATAAGTGTCCATTAACTCATAAGCAGATGAATGTGTCGGTAAAGTATGTTCTATGGACACAGAATATTATAGCATTGAAGAATAACTTCAAATCATAGGAACAACTTATAACTTGGATGAACCTGGATGACATTAGGCACCATGAGATTAGTCAGCCAATCAGAAAATGACAAAGATTGGATGAGATGAAATTGCATCCAATGTTTAAAGTTTTAAACATAAAAATAAGTATTCTTCGAAGTTTACTGGGTGTTAAAGAGGATAGAAGAGAAATAACTGGAAAGAAGACAGCTTAATTTGGAAGCAAATCGCAATGGAGAAGTTAACCCAAGGGAGAGCTGAGCAGAGCCACGAGAGTTAAAGGGAGCAAAGGTACACACTGTCTCATGCCCCAATCCTGTAATAATGTCGGCAACAAGAATCTAAGAGTGGATAGGTAGATAGACAATGATGTGCTATCTGGATGGGAAGGCAAGTGGAATTATATCCAGAATCGATATGTGGAAGTTTCAAACATTTGTGGAAAACTTCCCTTATCTTTTAATTTCAGGTTTACATGAACTTTTTCAAGCTCTTTGTAGGTTTAAGATGGAAACTTTCTGCATATGTATTTATACATCCATACCATAGAGCATTTGTGTAACCATAATCACATAACCTAGAGAAACGTGTGGCTGGAATGGGTTGCACAGGATCATCGTTTCAGGCACACCAAGGTCAATTGGCATAACACATTTCACAAAGAGGATGTTATACGCCTAATTTCTGTCACACGTTCCTAAGATCTTAAACGCTTTTAAATAAATGGCTGTGTGTGAGGTTTCTGGGGTGCTTTACCTCGGTTCTTGCTTCTCGACGCAGAAAGAATTCTTGCGGCTGAAGCACTTTTGTAAATCCAAGAAAGTTTTATGAGGGAATGGGAACTCCCAGACAGCACACGCTATCCTTGGAAAGGTCCGAGGATGCCTGGTGTGGCTGTGGGAGAGTTCACGACTAAAAATGGCCACGTGAGCGAAGTGTGAAAAACCACGTGGAAAAGTATCTGGAAAGTGGTGGCCACGGAACCCAAAGAGGAATGCCACAGGCAAAAAGGGAAGAAGCGTGGGAGGCCTCGCTTTTTTTTCCGGTCGTCCGACCTGAAAAGCAGGAAGTGGTCTGCTATTTAGCCCCTCCTATCCATGTGTGTGTGCGTGTGTGTGTGTGTGTGTGTGTGTGTGTGTGTAAGCTGCTCTTGTGACTTTGGTCTGAGCCTGCCCACCTTTGGACCTTTCCCCGAAGTGCCTAGTGTCTGCCTGGTTCCTTTCCATCCCTTTATTGTGGCCAGGCTAGCTAATTTTGGTTTAGGGAAGACTTTTGGTAGAGACAATCAGTTTATCCCTTATCTCTTTACCAGTCTCTGCCCACCCAGAGCAAAAAAGAAAAAAAGTTTATATTTACAGTTTTTAATTTGATGATACATGAGATTGTATGAAAAATGCAAAGTCCTGGTAATATATGTCCATCCTTTTGTGAAACAGTGGACTCCTTCAAAGTGATTTTCATTTAAATATTTTGCACTTTCAGTGAGGAAAAAAATCCTAATTTATTTGGAAACTTTTATCTAAAAGTATGATTCCCCCCACCCCCCAAATGGTTAAATTGGCATTAAAAGACATTTAAGACTAAGTTATAATTTTCACACTGCACTTCCTCCGAGCTGTGGCTGTTTTTCATGTGGCACCTTTTCTCTAAGCAGCACCACATGTTTTATAGACTGCAAGCTACTAATCAAAAGGGTAACTGTGCTTAAAATTTCAATATATTTCACTTATCTTAAAGGTAAGTGCTATTTTGAGTTTTCTGCACTTTCAGATTTTTTCACCTCTGAAAAGGAAGTCAAGTTTCCTTCTGGATATAATAAAGTGCCACCACCCTAAACATACTTTTAAAGTTGGCAGCTGAATAGAGAAGATAGAAAAAGCGAGACTGCTTTGTAAGAGCGGACCTTGGGACTGTCCTCCAGCCGTGGCCATTATCTGATGGCTTACGAGGTGACGGGGAAAGCGCTTCTTTTGAATTTTGATGAGTGCAAGTACTCCACACGCGGAAATGCCTTTTTCTAGAAATGTTTAGGAAAGTGTGCTAATAGAGAACTATGTAGACATGATAGCAATCAGTTGAATACATGTAGAACACATCCCATTATTATAAGGATGCATAAAAACACCACAACACTGGTTTTGGCAGCATAAAATTATAGGAATAATAATTACCTAGTTTTTTTTTTAATTTTTACCCAACTTTGGCTGGTTTTCTTCTTCTTTTTTAGCAACTATGAAATATAAGGATCTTCAAAAAGTTCATGGAAAACAGTTAAAGATAGTGGATTTTTTTCAAGAAGTCTTTGAAGCTCTTTCTTATGTCAGAAACCTTTAAAGTCTATTTGTGGAGAAATATAGGACATGTAGAATCCACAAAAGACAGTCCTACTTTAAAAAAATATTCAGTGCAATTAAATAAGTCAATATTATTACTCTTGTCACATTTTCATTAAGAAATTTGCCATCACTTTTGGTTTCAGAACTTAGTGAATATGCATGCCTGTGTTGCTATGTGGTACAGTTGTACTAGCAAACAAGGAAGTCTTGGCGGGATTGTGAGGAGTTACAGGTTTCTGAACTCTCCAAGTTGCTGAATCTCATGAGCTTGCAAAGGTGCTTTCTGTGATCTACTTAAGCTAAGTGACAGACAAAGCTTCTCTGTATGGCCGAAGGCATTTATTACTGTACAGGGAGCAGAAAATGGTTACCTGAATAAAGAGTCTTCACTGCTCCAAAGAAAGATGTACTTTTTGAAGACATAGGTATGGCAAGAAAATTGCATAAAGAAACTCCCAAGAAGAAAAACTTTCCCAACCAGCATGCCCAGTCTGGGAATCTCTTGCTTCTCCTCAAGGTAAGAGTCTTGTATGTGTCCAACCACAAGGGATTCTCAGGAAACTTCCTTGGCATGAGGTGGGGAGGAGTGGGGGTACAAGGAGTCCAGGGAAACATAGTCTGAAGATATCGCATGATCTCCACCCCTGCTCTGTCCAATTGTGAACCTTCTTTCCTTTGTCCTATCTCCTTCTCCCAAAGAGACTTTATACACACCATGCCTTGTGTTTTCAGGAGTGGGGGATTGGGGCTGGGGGGAGGGGGGAGGTGATCCTTCTGTATCAACTTCCTGCTTCTATGAGGTAAAGATTATCATCTTCCTGGATATATATGTAAAAATATCTTCTAATCTATATTAAGAGTAGCAAGTCCTTTCACGTCCAGCTCGTGGCCTTGAGGCTATGAGTCATTCATAGGCCTGAGCTCATTCAAGTTCAAGTCAGCAGCCTAAGTGTCCCCAGGATGACTGGGTCTTTCCTTTCAGAAAATTCCGCCAACAGTCACACCCATTCTTAATTATAATGAGACAAAATAAACAAGAGGGTAGGTATAAATTGGCATCTATTGAAGCTATGGCTGTCTAAGAAAAATTCTAAAGCACATGCTACTATACATTTGTCTCTCATACTTTACTCTTAATGATTCTTAAATTAAGCTTATTACAAAAAGTCAGGAATGCATTGGTTGGTATAACAATCTGAAATGAAAATACCAAGAAAGATAACTCATTTTTCTTTACATGTGCCAGCTTTGAGTACCCTTTTGATCAACACTTCCAATGCTTGTGTGTCTTTTTTTCTGTGTGCCCAATATTTCCCCTTGCTTTGCCTGGGATTTACCCTGGCCACATGTATAGTTTAGTGTTAGAAATATAGATGGAGATAAAAGTACTGAAGATGGCATTTGGGCGATGCAAGGTTTAGAATGGACTCAGGGTTCTGTGTGCATGCTTGTTTGTAGGATTTTGGCAATGACACTTTAATTCCTCTTGATTAGAAATTGGAGATAACATGCTCATAATTAACCTGAGCTTTAGTTGGGCTTAACATGGGTGGCCTAGCAGCGTCTTTAAACTCACAGTGCTGGCTTTCCACTGGATACCATCTTATATCCACTCTATGTTCACTGGATATCATCTGTGTCAACTAAGAAGAGTCTATGTTCATCACTTTAGTCCAAGCTGTCCTTTTTCCTCAACTACATGTCAGAAAAGGCATATAATACTGTGAGTGGAATGTAGATAGAATTACTGCTCTCCCTTGTAAGGCTGACCTACTTTATATGCATATTCTTGATGGTATCTCCTCAAATATGTCTGCTTGTCTACAGGGATGATGGAATATACAGCTATGTGATCCAATGTCTCACTCTGTATATGTCTTCTATCTTCTCTGTATTATCTGAATGTGGGTCACAAGGATTACTGATTGCTATACAGCCCTATCTTGCTGGGATAATGAAAATAGAGTATAAATCTGCTTCTTCTGGGGGGTGGGGGTGGGGGCCGTACTTTGGCCAGAGTTTAAGCATTAGTGCTGTTATCCCATCCATCAGTAGCTTTGTCTGGTATTTGTCCCATGGAGAATGATTAATTTCTAAAAAGACTGCTCTAAAATGTAACTAAAATATAACTATATAGTAAAGTTTTTTAAATGACCAACTCCACTCTGAGTTTCAGACTAAGAGATTTCTTTCTGACCCTCATTTTGGGGCATGCAATGCAGCACTTTCAAGTACTTTGTCATACTTTCTCAGTACCACCTACATAAATTTTGAGGAAAGGTTGAGTACACTGTTACAAAACATCTATTTTCTCTGAAAGGCAAGTGAGGATATGGTTTTATCAACCAAGTGTCATGCAAGTATCATTGAACTAGACTCAAATAACATACAACTAATAAGGACAGAGGAAGCTACCTGATCCACCTAACTGATGAGTTACCACCTAACTGATGAGTAAGCCAATGAGTTACCTAACTGATGAGAAGCATAGACACTATGAACCAGGCCACCCAGAACCTTGCCAAGGGAGGACATAGTTGGATCACAGCCACCAGGGATGACTCTTTTTTGAAAAACCTGAACCCTGCGCTCAATGACCTCTACCAGACGTATACAAAGGCCTGCCAGCTCTAGGTGAAGTCTAGCTACTTTCCCTCCTTTGGTAATATGGATCTGTTGGGCGCCTGTCCTCAGTGTACCCTAACATTATTGCTGTATAACCTTGCTGTGCTGTCTCCTCCTACCTGTTTGCTTGGTCTCTGCATGCTTGTCATGCCACCACCCTTTCTAGATGCCAGCAGCTGTGGTATCACCCTGGATGAGGAGTCACTGTACCTTAACATTACTTTAAGTTTTCAGATTGATAAATAAAAGTCCATAATTTAACCTTAATTTGTACAAAGTAAAAGTTTAACATGGGAGGAAGAATTAAAGGAGCTAACATGGAATTTCTTGTGGCAAATTTAGCACTGCATTAGATTATTAGCATTTGATATTGGTTTTCACCTTTCAACAAAAGCTTGCTGAATGTAAGGAGGATTTGATATACTTGTTGATAGCAGTCAATGATAGCAGTTTTAGGTACGATTATGATTCAATGTCAAGGGGACACTGAAGGATCCTGACAATTGAAGTAATATTTACTAGCACTTAACAACAACAACAACAACAACAACAACAGCAACAACAACAACAACAACATAAGCCTTTTTGATCTGTTTATTTTTAGCTTATATTTACCTTGGCCTTGGTTATTCTATGGAAAAATCAACTGGTACATACTTTGTAAGTTACTTCAAATTTTTGAAACATAGATAAAGATTTATTTATGCTTAGACACATCATCTTAGAAGATATACTTGCAAATAGAGCAGTTAGATCTGATGTGATTTAGATGAGGAAGTATGGAGAAGAAGGAACATTTTACTTTTCTTCATTCAAAAGTAATGCATCAATCAGAGTAAATCAGTGTGCTACTACTGTTCCACTCTTGCTTGCTTCTGCTGCCAGCTGCATTGGCAGCACTTTCCTCTGACTTTACCAGCAGAACTAGGAAAAGTACATGAGCTTAAGAACATAGTCTTAGGACTGAGCCCCGGTTACATAGTGGGTCGCACAGGACTACGACCCAGTGGGTTGGAGGTTCAAATCCAGCAGCGCTCTTCAGGAGCAAGGCTGGGTCTCCTACTCCCACCACCAGATGGCAGTGATGCCCCCCCACCCCAAAAAAGAACATAGTCTTGGAGATGACCTAAGATTTCAGATGTCAGACGCATGCTTAAAATTCCTCCCTCGTGTTGACCTGCAGACTTTAACTACTCCCTTTTAGTTCTATTGCTCCTTTAATTGGACTATATCAGAGAACTCCTAGAAAGCATTGTAGTTATAATTGCAGTTTTATTAGGCAAAATATTCAAAATGAGATATGCATATGGTAAGCGCTGGGAGTGTTCCCAATGCAGATCTTCTTGATTCCAAAAGGAATGTGCTATTATCCCAAATATATCAAGGTCTTTCACCACCCCCAACCCCCCGCCAAAAAAAAAAAAAAGAAAAACCTTTGGCACTTCAGTGACCAGAGCTTTTCTTGAGATGGGAATGTTATACATTTTGCCTCACTGGGCTTATGTCAAAAGAGATTCCTATCACTAGAAGGATATTATTAGGTGAGTCGTTTTGGCTTAGTTCTCTCTGAATAATAAACCCATAGGTGTGATTTGGAGCCCACATCAAAGATACTTCAAATATGTGGGAAATTCTAATAGTCTAGATGCTATTTCCCAGAGCCAAAGACAATGGCTAAATTAATTGGTTAAAATTTGCCTCAAAGAAAAATGGTATAAAAACTTAGTTATGAGAATCTGTAGATACACTTGGTAAATATTGAAATAGGTAAATGTTCACAATGAAATAGTAAGTATCGCTATAATGTTAGGTGATCTATTTTAGATGTATTTATCATTTCAGGGATTTTTTAAAAATAAAGATGACACTTTCCAGCAGTGTTGAAGCTGGATTTTCTATGATAAGAAAGGAAATAGGACAGTACTGTTAAAGATATTACAGTGGGGTAGGAAAAAGGATTATGAGGACATGAACTAAGGTAGTGGGATAAAGAGGACAAATTTGAATCTAGAAATGTTTAGTAGGTAACATAAAGAGACCTTGGCAGTACTAGAATATGAAAAATGAGAAGTTGGTATAAATTAGGCTGCATTATGTAAACATATAATCAGGGATTTATAAATTTAAATGCTATAATTAAATGCAGAGCATTTTGACAAGAACCACCTAATTTAGCCATTGCCTTATTTCAAAAATAAGATACATTTTGGTGCAAACCATATTTTTTAATATGTGGGCAAAAATTGGAAATAATGAAAATAAAATATTGGATAGATGCTATGGGTACTGTCCTTACAAATTCCTTTTGCAACTCATGTTGCTTAATTGTATGCAAGTATATTGAGCTTGTGAAATTTCCAAAAGTTGAGAGGCTTAGCTCCTTAAAGGGTAATCAGCACAGGTTTGAGTCTTGACTCCAATTCAGCTTTTGTTTATGCCACTTGCAATCTCAGAACCCTTAGACAGATTTAGAGCATAACAAAGGATCTTTCTGCAGTGCACAAAACATAAGTTAGGCTTAAGTACATAACAAAAAAGTATTTTCTCTGTGGTTAAGCAAAATTTATGAAAATAATGTTACCAAGGGAGAGATGACACAAAAAATTCTCAGAAATTCCGTGAAGCTCTTAGGAAGCATTTGAAAATAATGATATTATATGAATCCTATCCAACCTCTCCACCCCACCATGCTTGCTTAATCACATTAGATGGTAATATACATGCATTTTATATATAAACAATATATATAATCATAGAAACTTTTATTAATGAAAAATATTATAATGCCAATCTATTGTTTTCCAGTATAACCTCCATGAAGGTTTTCTGAAGATGGGGTTTCCATCCCTCTAACTCTTCCTGAAGAAACCTTAGCTCTTTGACATACATCAGTTTGATATCACTTTGTGTTGCTTTGATCTTTGTGAACAAAATGAAATCTAAAAGGGTGAGATTCATCCTGCATAGTGGATGGGACATGGTTTTCCAGTCAGGTTCTCAGGGGACATCCTTTCCTTGCTTTAAAAAATGAATAGGTATCTTGACAAGATACAAAAGAGAGAGATACTTTTAACAAAATTCTAACCTCTAAAGATATATAATAAGGTTTTCAATTTTCTTAAAACTTCATCATATTTTCCAGCAGATCCCCTTAGAAGTCACTATTTTGATTGGATCTCTTGGGTTCTTTTACTTTTTGAATGTGCTCCAACCAGACTAAGACAAGTAGATTACTGAGAGAACTACAGCCACTGTTTACGGACTCACATTTCAATCATTTTGAAGTAAATCTGTACAAGTATGAGCCTGAACCTAAGCATCAATGCTATGAATCATTCTATCTGTGGTGAGTTATTCAAAATGACCCTTCTAGTCATTGGCTTGAATGGAGCCCTCATGGTGTCGGGGAGGGGTGTTCACACTCTTTCAGCTTGCAAGAATGTTACATTGAGGACTAAGGTTGTCCTGACCAAAGCCATGGTATTTCAACCTCCTCAAAATTATATGGAAATTGGACATTGAATTAGGAAGACTGAAGAATTGAAGCATTTTGATTGTGATGCTGGAATATTGTAAATCCACGCATGTTCTTGCTAAAAGGACAAACAATTCTGTTTTGAAAGAAGTAAGACCAGCCTACCCCTTACAGGCAAAGATGGAAAAAGTTTGTGTTACATGCTTTGGGCATACCTCTGGAGAAGGATATCATGCAGCAAAAAGAGGAAAGCCCTATAAGAGACAGATTGACAGTGGTTGCAAGAATGGGCTCAGACTTAGGAAGAATATTAATTAATTAATTAATTAATATTAATTTTGTGTAAGGTCTCCAGTCTCTCTACACCTTTGATAACATTTGCTGTTTTCTGTATTTTATGTATTCTGCTATGAATACAGGAAGAATATAATTTATTTTCATTTGTTTTGGTTGAATTACTAATGATTGCTATAATTTTTCATGAATTTGTTGGTTGATTAAATATCTTAATTGCTGAAATGACTATTCATATCCCCTGTACATCCATTTTTTAATTGGATTGTTTCTTATTTGTTGAAGTTTGAATTTTTTGTAAATGTTAGAGATTTGTTTTTAGTCCAATATGTCATTGCTGGATACATTTTACCAGTTTGTAGTGTCTCACTTTCTTTTCTTTTCTTTTTTTTGTGAATTATGACAAATTGTATAGTGATCAACTTTTAGAAGATTTTCACTGTCTAGTTTGTCCTCTTCTGTTGATGTGCTTTCAGTTATGGGTTTTTGCATATCATTGAAATATAATTCGCATATCATACATTTTAGTTTGTTTGGTAGTGTGTTTATGCCATCAGAGCCCTTAGATCTACTCCCATGTTTTCTTTCTAAAACCTTTTTAATTTGACGTGGTACATTAGTATATGATCTAATTCGAATTAGCTTTTATAAGTAATAAGACCATTCCATTTTTATACAAATGGATATTTAGTTTTGCCAATGGCATTTGTTAGAGAGACTATTAATAAGCTTCATCTCTTTTTCTAATTTCAGTGGTCCATAAGTGGATAGATTTCCATCTGGATTCTCAATTCTGTTCCACTGGTCTTTGCATTTTGCATTATACAAATATTAGACTATTTTGATTGCCATATCTCTATAATAGATTATAAGATTGGGGGGGCACATTGTCTCCCACTTTGTTCTTCATTAGCTATATTTTCTTTCTGAATTTCTTTTCTTTTAATATAAATTTGTGACTAAGTTTTCATCTTTTTAATAACAATTATGGGATTCTATCAGGATTGCATCCTGCCTAAAGACCACTTCGATTATTATTGAAATTTTTATAAAAATTGTCTTCCTGTATACATGGAAGGTATCGTCTTACATTTATTTATTGATTTCTTGTAGTTGTTTTGTAATTTCCTTTGTATAGGTCTTTTGTTTTTCTGTTGAGATTATTTCTAAATATTTCACCTTTTTGGAAGCTATTGCAAATTGCAATGTTTTCCTGATTTCCTTTCCAGAGTTCCCTTTTTAGTGTATCAGAATACAACTGATTTTTTTGTATCCTCGATTTTTCTATTGTACCCCACTGCACTTTCAGAGCTCCTATATGTAATAAACTTTGAACATTGACAAGAATATAAATGAATTAAACAGAAAAGCACAAGAAACCAAATAAGCAAAAGCAAGATGCAATGAAAGTAAATAGGAATGTAATGAATGCAGATTTTGCTAGAAATGTAGATATATATTTTTTTACTTTTTAAGACAACCAAAACACCATGAAAAGTGATTCCTTTAAAACCAATACCTTTGTAGAGTTTCTGAGACAATAAATCCTTGTGGCAGTGGAAGTGGCTGGTGGCTTTCAATTGCCAGCGTTGTAGTCAGCATTCTAATGTTTCTACCCACAAATCCATAAAAATAATTGGATATTTTTCACTAATAGAAATATAGTGAACTGTATAATACATCAAATTAAAGAATAAAGAAGAATTCTAAAAATGATAAAGGAAGAATTGATTGGCCCTGATGAATTTTAAAACTCTAAATGAGTATAATTGAAAGTATCTTGACAGACAGGACATCTAAATCAATCAGTGACTTCTTTCTCTTTTTTTATTTTGCTGTCTTTCCCCCTCTTTTTTTCTAAATAAAATTGAAGTGTAATATCTTAAGAAGTTGGAAAATATACAGTGTTGTTTACTTTACACTCCTGATTTTGTTTAGGTCATAATTTTGGAAATTTGTCTTGTCTGTCTTACATGGTGTAGAATCTTCTTGCAATAGGATAGTTGATAATAACAAGGCTTTGAAAAATATGCTACTTTTAAGCAAATAAAAATTGTTATGTGTAAATTATATTCCAACATTTCCCCCAGAATATACCTAACACAAGGAAAAATATATGACTCTTGAAGCATGTGTAAACTTATTCCAAACTCTTACTCACAATTAAGAAGCAATGACAAAGTTTCCAATATCAGAAGGTATTCATATTTTCTAAGCTAGCTCCTTTAATTTTACTGAAAATTTACATATTTCTAAGTCTTTTCTTCTGAATGTAGTCATTTTAAAATATTCAGTGCTAGCTGTGTTTTTACTCCTGTATTTTAAAAATATTGCTTCATATAAGTGCTTTCCAAAATGGAAAAGCCAAAGATGCAAAAAAGAGCAAAAGGAGTCATGTTTTATATAGAAAGACAGCAGATTCATTTTAAGCTTTAAGACATATAAGGTTGATATGTATTTAATTATATAGCTATTTTATTCATATATACTATGTGGAATTTACCTTGATTCAGCTTCCAATATACTAATTAGTAACAAATCTACTTAAAGTAATAGGATATTTAAATACTTTCTAATAGGATCACTTATAAGTGTACTACTTTCATTTATTCTTCACCCTTTAGATATTTCATAATTTTTATGTGCATGTTTTACTTGGGGTACTTTACTTGCCCAATATTTAAAAGTATAAGTGACTATCCCAAAATGCAACTTACTTTTTAACAGATGGTGACATTCCCAAAGAACTGTGGGGCTAAAAATGAAAGAAGTAATAATTTTATAGTCAATATTTTACAAGATTCCCCCCTCCTGCATGAGTCATGTTGTATTTCACTTTCATTGTACTATTTATTTCCTCTTCCATAACTCATAAAAGGCAACTCTTTATTAATTAAGCAGTTATAACACATCTTCCTATCTAATAATTGGGTGTGGTACATTGAAGTATATAATAAGCTAAATTGGTCATAAAGTTCAATAACTTCCAATGCCAGAACCAGACTTATCCTTTATGACCATATATCCTTTACTTTAAGTAATAACTCTGTCAGCTATTTTCTACAGACTTTGTACATGACTGACAGTCTGTACATGACAGACTGTACATACTCTTTGGAAAGTATTCACTTATCTGTTTCCCTAAGGGTCTCTGCTTACCTCAATTTCAAAAAACTATAAGAATAATAACAACAAGTAATTTGAAAGCACTTCTTTTTATTTGATCATATCTCAATTGCTAATACCTTCTCTAAGTTTAATCTTAATTATTTACATAATGAAACCAATAATATCATATGCATCACTATATGAATGGAAGAATTAAATGAATTCTTTCATTTGATATTCTCTTTGCTCTCTCCAATTCATTCTTCATGTTGAAATGACTACTAAAATGAAAATCGTTGTATTTATTCCTTTATTGAAATAGACTGTATATTAAAAGAATATTCTTTAATGTAGTGATTCATCTTCATTTAGAGTTAGAGTTAGTTCACTTCTGTTTCTGCTTCCAATGTCCACATTATGCAACATGTGCTTTCAAATGCTAGCCAGGTTGTCCCTTCTGCCCATAGCATTCGCCCACACCAACTCAGCAGCTGGATAGATTTCTCCAACCTTCTTGCTGAAGACTATTTCAGGTACAGCTCATGAGTTCTGGCAGCATTCTATAATTGTACTTTCCTGACTGCAATGTATTGAATTGCCCATTATGATCTCTCTACAAACTTGTGCACATACCATGCCTGGGATATTACAAATTGTGCTGTGACTGAAGGAGGTCCTGGTTCTCAGAACAGCTACAGTTTTATGGTGAGAGAATTGTCTTTTGTTGACAGAATATTCTGAAGATTAAAGGTTGTGTGTTTGAATAATGTTTTTGATTACTCAAGCCATATCTAATGCTTGCAACTTTTTCATTAATGATCCCAAGATTATTTTAATTCAGATTGAGATGGGCGTTATTGTTCCAGAATTGGGGATATTTTTAATAATCCACAAAAGAATAAGAGGGTTTCATCATCAGCAGTAATATTAGACCTTAGTTTTCTCAAATATGAAAAAAATCACTAATTTCTGTAATATATGAAATATGTGTCTTATCCATTACTTTTTAGGGAGAAACAGACTCCCCTTTAAGAATTTCAAGGGGCTGAACTCTGGTGACATAGTATTTGAGTGCAGGACTGTGGCCCATGGACTTGGCGGTTCAAATCCAGCAGTGGAGCTGGGTAGTTCCCACGACCACCAGAGGGCAGTGATAACAAAAAAATAAGAATTTAAAATAGAAGCAATTTAATTCAAGTAACTGACTGCTAATCCACTAAGAGTAAAATGCAAAAATGGGTGAGTTGGGCCTGATATTACAATATCCAGAGAGAGGAGATACATGCCCAGATCCCAAAATTAATGAATAGCACTGTCACAAGTTACAGGAAATAAAGAGTCCACCTAATTTGTGATATACAGAAAAGCGCTCTTCATTGTTGTAGATTTGAAGACCACAGCCTACATTGGTAAACAGCCCGAGAGTCTGCCATCAGAGCAGCTGTTTTTTATGCCACCCAAGGTCTAACACATCTGTCCATCTTTGCTTCTGGAGGAGCTGCCAGGTGCAGGACAAAACAATAGTTATCATGTTGTTTTCATTTACTCTAGCTTCCTACTTCTGACCAGAGTCTTCCATGGTCAGAATCTAAAGGGAAACAGTTTTTGAAGAAACCAAAGCACGTAGTTTGTATGTTGAGAAGAAAGAGAAACGGAACTAAGAGATGTATATTAAAAGCAAACACATAATTAATATTTCTAGTGAGAGGAAAAGAATCCCTAGGCAACAATGGGTAAGTACCTGGCTACCAAGTAAGAAGTTAGGCTGTCTACCCCACCTGCTGCTTCTGAGGGAGATTGCAACCTAGGCAACCATGTAGGTCAATTCTCCTCAGTCATCTGCTCACATAGTTGTTAGTAATCTGACTTACTCCCACACACAATAGGAGGGATGTCTTCAAGTGTATAGTGTGACTTTTTGTCTACCGTACTTTTAAAATTCAAAGAAGAAAGGATACCTTAGGGTTATTTTATTGACTTCTATTCCTAAAGAAGGAGACCGGGATGTTTCTTGAACAACCACTATAGTGATAAGCACTTTTCTTCTAACTTTCAAAAAAGAGTTGCCAACCATAAGCAATTTTATTTGCTGAAAATGTCTTTTTAGCAGAGGTTCACAGATTTCAGGTAGACAACCACTTGTTTAGCCATTTTCTTCCATTTAATCAAATGTAACTGTAAAATTTAAACCCCTTAATACACTCAGCTCAATAATCATAACTTGTGTTTTTCATAAGCAAAGTTGAAATTATATAATACATTTGGGAAAACATTCCCTGTAGTGTGATATATTAGGGTGTGTTGTCTAGAAAAATAAATTCCGTGACACTCATCTATGTATAAGAAAGAGCTTATTGTCAAGAAGTGATATTGAAAGAAGGCGTCTCCGGCCCATCCAAGAATTCAATGTGAGTCCATAATTGCTTCTTAAGACTCGTAGAGTTGTTTGCTATGGTTCAGTGTGCAGGTAGATCACAGTTTGGTGGGTACAGAGTCATGTGAATCCCATGTTGATGGAAACATAACAAGGCACTACTATCTCTCAAGTCAGCCAGAGTCCCAGCAATCAGAAAGGTGAAGTGGGAAAGAAAAAAGGTTACCAGACTCCCCTTTATAAGAAAGCCACACCTCCAAAGAGACGTCATTAGGCTCTGACTTGATGAACAGACTGGATTCCACTCCTATATTTTTATCTATTTCAAGTTGACATACACTCATCTAACTACTATAGGCAGTTTTATACATAGCAGGTATCCAGCATTTTTAGTCTCCTATATTGTCTATCTCGTTTTTAGTTTCACAACACATAATCATATTAAGGTATATCACTTTTCCACATCTCTGAAATCCACTGTGCCTAGCAAAATTCCACAATATTGTTGGTTGACATAAAAAGGGGATTGAAACACTTACTGAAGGAAATCAGAGACTTTAGCCTTAGGTGTGAATTGTAGCTTAAAGTAATGACAAACTAAACTGTCACCATTATACCAATAGACAATATCTGAATGAACAATAACAGTTTGAAGTTGTTCAGGATTTTGTTTTGCTTGGGCCCTCATTCAATGCTTCTGGAACCACAGTCCAGAAATCAAATGACACCTGACGTTGGGTAAATCTGTTGCATAAGACCTAGTTAAAGTGTTAAATAATTACGAAGTCAATTTTAGAACTAAAGTGGACATGATACAATCAATGTTATTTTCAACTGTTTCATCCATAAATTAAACTGTAGTATACATAAGGAAGAAGATAGAAGAATCCATGTGTTTGAATTACATGGTGTTCAGAAGAATTTTAAAAGCACTAAGGACTGTCAGGAGAAGAAACAAACCTATCTTGGAGAAAGAATGATTAATATGATTCTTAGAAGCAAGGATAGCAAGATTTCTTTTCATAACTTTTGGCACATTATAGTAGGTAAGAATAAGTTTTGAAGAATAAACACTGAACCTGTTTGGTAAAGTGGAGGGTCATTGAAAAGGTGGAAGACTCCACCAGATAGACCGACAGTGTGGCTGTCAAAGTGAGCTCGCACCCAGCAATGGTTGCGAAGATGTCACAGAGTCTGCTGTACATAGTCTTTGTAAGGTGGGGCTGCATTGAAGGACCCTAACACAACAAAAGGGTCAAGCAATACATCTTGTTAATAAACTCAGTGAAGGCTTTGAGCTGAACTGGAAGCACCTCAGAAGAAAAGCCAAAATTTCAACCATGGACCTCCCGAGGTCCTCTGACACACACGGGTTCAGCCAGAGTCAAAAGCTACTCAGCACCACTCCCCACCCCCAGTTAATAGACCTGGGTGGTGTTTTAATTATTATGGTTCCTTGTACATACTTTTAATCTTTAATTGTGTGTGACTTGCTTAGAGATGTTTTCCATAGTTTTGCTTTGTTTTATTTCATAAGGTAACTAAAAAATTAAAAATGTATGTCCTAGTATCCTATCCATGCCAATTGCTCAAGAAAGCAGTTTGGTCACCTTTTGGTTATTTTGTTTATAAACTAGATAAAGGGACATTGTCATAAAGAAGTATTACTGCTTTGAAATATCATTCATCGTAAAGTGGTGATTTGGGAATCAGGATACAAATAATACAGGTGTTATTTTCTTAAATTCTGATTTTACCTTTAAGAATGCTATTTTGACAGAGAAACTAAGTATGACACTACCTCAGAATGATCTGAGGAAAAATGAACAATGCATTTCTCGGAGAATGTAGGTTGACATAGGAAAGGTTGTAGGAATCAATGAATCACTTCTCTAATATATTTCCGTCACCTCCGCATAGCTCATTAACTTAATGGATTGTTTTGTGGTGGATGTTTTTTGCTATGTAGTAAAATGACATATAACGTCTCTCCATTTTAATGGTCACTTAACCTTCACTCTGTGAAACACTTAAGTGAATTCAAAGTTTGTATTAAAATCCATTGCATCTATCTCATATGCTAAGTAGCTATAAGCCTTGGTAGGTTCCTACATAATGACAACCACCAATAGTGATCCTCTTGTCTTAGATCTGGGGACTTTTAGTGTTTGAAGAAATTCTTGTGATCCTATTTCAGGTTTCTCATTCATCTTCATTATAGCTTCCTTTAATATCACAAGAATACTTGCTAATGGAATGAATAAAAATAAATCAGAGATTCCTTGTGCTTCTTCGCAAAAATATCAGGTCATAAGATGACCATGAGGAAAGAGAATGATCATTTTTCCCTGCAAAAACAAAACAAAATAAACATGAATGATAGAATTTCATGTGGGACCCACATTTTAGTGAAAACAAGTAGTTCATATGATATTAAAATGCATTTACTAAGCAGTCATTTAATGCCAGACATTTTAATGGATTCTGTTATTACAAATAAAAGGATGCTCTTCCCTTCCTGACTCACCATCCTTTAGGAAAGAGAGTGACCCTCGCTCAGGTTTCTGAAGCCATGCCTCTTCTGAAGCAAGTGCTTTCATCTGTCTCCT
This sequence comes from Nesogale talazaci, assembly GCA_004026705.1. Classification (NCBI taxonomy): domain Eukaryota; kingdom Metazoa; phylum Chordata; class Mammalia; order Afrosoricida; family Tenrecidae; genus Nesogale; species Nesogale talazaci. Next base: position 46,576 of record PVJH01001177.1, on the reverse strand, counting down.
GCTGAGGCAGTCTGTGAGTTCAAATGACTGAAGTTTGGGTTAGCAGCCCATTAGACCCTGGCTTCTCATAAGAAAGACAAGTAAAAGGCGAAAGATTTATGCGATCTGAAGAGAAACCAGAGAAACCATGATAATTGTCATCATAAACAATTATGGTAGACAAAAGTGTAGTTACCCAAGAATATTAATACTGCTCCAACACTATTGAACTTGTCCAGGGAAGGTCTTCTCTAAAGAGAAGTTTTGCTCAATCTCGAGAAAATAATAAGATAACTTCCAAATAGTGAAGAATACACTGGAACAGGGCCAAGAAGAGCTGTGCTGCAGGTGAATGCAGAACGGTCACACCTGGAGGCAGATAGGGATGTCATTGGCTTGCTCTTAAATTCTATTTCAAACAGGGGATGATGGTAAGCAGTCTATCTGGGAGGATGGGCTGGAAACAATGGCAACAACGACGACGACGGCAACGGAACCCTAGCATAGAAGAATCTTGTGTTAAAGTGGCCCACTCAGGGCTCTGGGTCTTATGGAAAGTGCTGTTCCCAAATCCAACTGGGCATCACGGTTGTTAAGGAGTCTAATCCAGCCGGGTCTGGAAGCTCTGCTGAAACCTTTCCACCACAGACGAGCCTGCTTACCTGTGAAGTTCTAGTGACATACGTCCCAGCGTCATAGCCATCCATGGGAACATCACAGCAGGACAAGCCGAGCGACGGTGAATTGTATTAGCTTGTCTTTGCTACGATACTAGAAGATGTGCACTGGTACATTGAGTGAAAATAGGGTATTTGACTCTGCCTGTAATCTCAAACTGGCAATCAGTGCCTCCCATTGATTTCCACTCAGAGCAACCCGAAAGGACAGATGAGAACTGCCCCATGTGAGTTTCTGAACCATTAGCATTTATCAGAAGTCAAAAGTATCATTCTTTACCTGCAGGGTGGCCAATGTCTTCAAATGACCAACCTCGTTGTTAGCAGACAAATATGTAACACACCATGCCAAAAAAACTTGCAATTCACTTCTGAAAATTACCCAGTAATAGCCCAGTGGCTCTAAACAGTCTAGTGTTAGGGATGGGCTCTCTCAGTAAGAAGTGACCACATCAACAGACTCGCCATTCACCAAGATTATGAAAGAGGTACAGATTTGGGCAGGGCTTTGCTTCAGGAATGGGAGATGATTCAATGGCAACCGACCGTAATCCACGGTAGAGACAACAGGTGAGAGTGGTTGTGACGAGGGGGAAGTGCAGTAGACCCCTGTAACCATGCTCACCTGAGGCAGGCCCATCCAAAAGAGGCTTTCTTTTTGTTCAGCCCTCAAGTCAATGATAGGACAGTCAGTGACATAGCTACACTTTCCATCTGTGAAGCTCTACAAATCTTATCTTGAATTTTCAAATCTCTTATTTGTGTTCTGTGTCTGCATTATGAAAAACACATACTCCTTGATGCCACTGTCAAGAAGAAGAAAGTAGGTCATGGTGTGCCTGAGTCCTGGAAAGAGCAGTACTGATATTGCAATCCAAGTTCATGCAGCCCAGTCGTGCTTCAGTCAGACTCCTAATGGACGCTGAAATTCGTTGAAGTCAGCATTTCCAGCAAAGTGAATTTTAAAGAAATTCTTAACTTTGTGATTCTGCCATAATTTTTTTGATTGGCTTCACACTTGCCTTATCTTTTGAAAACTCATTTTTCATTGTTCATCTTAGATAGTACCTCATTCATTTGGCATTCTATGAACCAATATCTAGGAAGAAATAAATGCACCATCCCATGCTATTAGTATATCTACTATGGCACATACTTTCACTAATATAATTTTATTTTTCATATCATTGTTAATAAAAGGTAACTTTAATATTAGCTTGTTTTACTTGTTACTTCCTTAGAAGAATCCTATGATGTAGGTGCTATTAGTAGCCCAAATAACAGATTAAGAAATAGAGACACAGGAGGAACTTACTCAAGAGCACACAATTAAGCAATTTGTGAAGGGTTTCTGAACCCAGGAAGTCTGACAACAGAGAATGTCTTTAAGATTAAGCTCTACATGATAGATTCTATTAGGAGAATATATTATCTCTATAGACAAACAACGAAAGGGACAAAATATTTAGGGGTGAAGTTGTAAGAAGGAACTCTCCCTTTATGCTCAAATATAATCATGAGTTTCCTTCTGCTATCAAAATGCAGCAGCATCGATGATTTGCCATCTGTATAAGTGACACTTTGACACAAAACAAGCTTTATGGTAATATTTTTCTTTTTTACTTGCATTTTTTCACTTTGCTCAGAATTAGGTCATACACATTCTTTAAAGATAATCTTAAATCAAGAGCTACAAATTTCTGAAAATGACTCTTTATCAAAATGTTCTCTGGGAATTTGCATGATGTTCTTCGCATTCAATTATGAGAAGATTCTAACTTGTTCTTTCTAAGACCTCAACATCTAAGATTTTCCTTCTCATTACCCTCATGTTCATGAGAAGGAAGTTAATCACCAGTTATTTTTAATTGCACTGCCTTATGGCTTTTGAATATATGCATTGTGCAGCTTCCTACTGTATTTATGTGTGCTTTTTGAGGAATGCATTTATTCTATTTTATCTACTTTTAACTTGTGCTCCTGGAAGAAAGAATACCCAGAAAAATGCAAGGAATTTTACATGACATTTAAAGTGAATGTGAGTGTTAGTGCTAAAAATTAGGTGAAATTAAACTAAAAAATCAACTTAATTCCATAGCAAAAGCATCTGTTTTCATAGTAGTGAAGGAAATGTGACTTGGTGAAAAGGACTTTGGGCCAAATGATGATGTTGACCCCAGTTATCACCTGACATTCTACTTCTTGCTCTGATTTTATCTTGACTTTGGGTGAAAGCTTTCCCTATGCTGTTATATGGTCATGTTCCCATTTATTTTTAGTCATTGCCTACCAGCTAAATATGTAATATATGCATGATAGTAAAGCAAAATTTGTTTTCATTTTAATAGATTTATTGATATATAATTCATATTGCATGCACGAGCTAAATCATATTAAAAATAATTGTGCAATGATTACATCAGTTTCAGAACATTTTCTTCATCTCATATTCATTCTTGTGTGCTTCCCATTTCTGCACAACCTCCTCTCTCATGCACCTAGGTTACTATTAGTCCAGTTACTAATTAGCTTTACCTAATCTGGGGACCATATACAGAAAATCACTTAAAAATAGCAAGAAACAAACAACTTAATGACAACTTAAAAAGCCTAAGTGAAAAAGAAAGCAGAAAATGTTACAACTGAAACAATTTCAAAATAGAGAGAGCAAATGAGAAGGTGCTATTTTTTAACCTAACCAGCTGTTCCCTGATGAAACTTATAAGCTATCCATTTAATGCAAAGTTATTCACAATCCAGGACCATGGTCAGCGAGAAATTCACAAGAGGCTTAATCTGTAGTTGTACCCTCCAAATATATTTTAGACTGCTACTGTTATCCATTGCCTTCTGCAAACTGGGTATGTACAATTTAAGTTCTGATATTGTTCATTCCTCTAAATTTGGATTTATTATTTATAATATTTAATATTTATATACAGCCCAGTGTGCTTCTTCAATGTGGACTTCGTTGATGCCTCACTAGGTGGGGTGCTTCTTTTAAAGCAAGACTTTATGACATGAAACACTATTCCTACATTATTTCTTCACCATAATTTGTTATAGCACCCCTGTCTTTGGCTATCTCTTCATGAGAGCAAGTATGCAGTAGGGCCATTTTATAAGAATGAATAATTCTTAGATTAGGGTTATGATTAAATAGCAGCCAAAATGCACTCTCTCTATATATATATACATATATATTATATGTAGTTTATGCATATTTCCTGTTCACTTTGCAGGCATCATTGTCATTTTATAGATTTATAGAAAATATTATATACCATACCCAAGGGGCAAACTGTAATTCTATTGAGGGTTTCATTCATTTGGCCAAAGGTATTGAATTTAAAACAGTATTGAGAAAAGGAAATTATGAATGCATGCTCCAGTTTTCACAGCACAATACATGAATTATGGACATGTACAGATTGAAAGCTTAAGTGACTGCACACTATTTACATGAACAATGAGGTTCGGGGAACAGAGAAAAAATTCAATTACACTTATTCACCAAGGTAGCGTTATGGCTGCCAGTCTAACAAATGTCATAAAAAATCAAGAAAACATAAAGCAGTAAATATCTGGTACTCTTGGGCCATGATTTATAGGGCACTCCAAAAGGTCTGAACTGAAGTGCAATGACCATCAATTCCAAAACTTTGGGATATTGCTCATTTATTCTTCTCACCCTTAGGAGTATGTCAGTTCCTTATCTGCTACAGGTGAGCTTAAGGTAAAGTCTAGTTTGCTTAATGGGGTTTTCAAAGCAGGTGTTTCTGGTGTGGCCTAAAAGGCAGAGGCTAAAGTAACAGTTGTCTGTGGGCTGGATAGAAACTGGGTCAAAGTGTCCAATGAGCAATGTAGTACTGGCCGTATTCTCAGTGTGGGGTACATGTAATAATTGCTAAGTATGCATTTTCCCCTAAGTGCAGGTTGTTTCAACCTGCTTACCCACCAACAGAAGTAAAATCAACTTTTCCAAAGCTGTTTCTTTTACAAGTGTTTCCAACTAATTGAATTTGAGCTGTCCATAACACACAAAACAGTGGTGAGCAAAGCATATAAATAGCCTTTCATTTGTGCAATTTATTACTCATTTCTTCCATTTTAATAATTCTTCTATTAATCTTCTATGTGAGGAAAGAGGGAAAATTTCTGGATGTGAGAATGTATTCAGAATATTCTTTTTTTCCCTCAATAATTTTATTGGAGGGGTGTCTTACAGCTCTTATAACATTTAATACATCCTTTCTTATCCAACTTTGTTGTAGTTCATTCGAACAAACTCCCATGCTGGGTTTATCAAGTCTTAAAGCCCAGGTGGGGTAATGACAAAATGTTGGGCTCCAAGCTGCAGAGAAGTGTTCCTCTGGAGGGAGAAGGCAGACTGCATCCATGAGGGTGGTAACCATGGAAACCATGGGAACAGTTCCACTCTGTCCTGTAGAGTAATGATGACTCACAGTCAACAGGCATCATTTCCTATTACTGAAGTCCCAATTCATTTCTTTCCAGATGAAATAGATGTAGCAAAATAATATTGAATGATAGAATTCAAATATATAGGAGTCATTATTTAGATGCAGAATAAGGGAAATATTAGTTGACATGAGGATAAAATAGTTGTAATACTGAACAGGCTTATCGTACATGTATAGATCCTCAGTTGCAATATTCTGACGATAAGGTCAGCATCTTTGAAAATGGTGTTAAACAAGACACATGTAAGGAAGTGTATTATAGGATGAGGTGAGTCTGTTCAATGCTTAGTCCGTAGTGTACTGCTTCTAGCAAAGAATTGAGAAAGAAATTAGAGAAAGGCAGCGAACATATCTCCCATTAAATAGCACAATATAAAAATCAAGACATGAAACTGCACTTCAATTTCAACTATGAATTGCATATTCTGAAAAAAGTTTAATGAAAAAAGAATGGCTTATTCTTTGTGCTGTTATAAATTATATTGCTCAATTGTATCAATTAAAAATGAGACATCATTTAAGCTCACTTATTTCCTGAATTTAAATCTTTCACATTAGTGAAAACTATGTTGCTTCTCTTATTTCTCAAAGTGATTATTGTAATTTTCTTTTGACAAAAAAATTTCCTGTTCTTTGTTAAACTTTGCTGTGTTTCAATATGCTCTTTCTTTGTTCTTATGTCACATAAAATTGAATAGCAATGCCCAAGGAAATGTCATCACTCTATGAACACGTATCCACAGGCAACTCTTGAGTCATTCTAACTTACATTCATTTCTTCAGATATTGTGTACTAGAAAAGGTCATAGATGCATTTCAGAATGGCTGATTCTCCCTAAAGCTTGCAGGTTTATAGAGACTGCTCATATAAAACATAGATTAATCACAAGTGAATCTTCATTGTTTTATTCCCTTTCCACTCATGTTTTTCTGAGTGCAGTTAATATCAATATCACACTTATTCTAACATTCACTGGAATAATTCATTAATAGACATAATGCCTTTGCCTGCAAGTCACTTTTACTCAGGCAATCTGCAAGTTGCTATCCTAAGCAGTACTTCATAATTGTTAGGAAATGATATATGTGCTATATCTATCATTGTGTTTTACAACCATATAAAAAGATTGCAAAGTCAAAGTTCCTGCTCCTCTCCACATCTTTATTGCAAATATGTGTCCTCCTTAACACCAAGATGAAAGCAGATGTTTATCTTTTCAAGAATGGGTGTGATGCAAATTCCAGAGATGAGTAGGACAGGCTAGAAGTTTGGAGAAAAGAAATAAATATAACTTGAGAAAGGGCATAGCAGAGTATAAGTGTTATGTATGAATGAAAGGAAAATGGTTTACAGTTCAAAGATATGTTTGAAATGCTTTGCAAAGTTGCAAAGTTAATTCCAAAACCCTTTGAAATCCATGTATAAAAATTACACTGATAGCCCCTGGGTTAGACTCACTTACCAACAGTAATTGCTACAGAGACATACACTCATTATTGCAACGTACATTCAATTCCCTCTCAACTTAAATGGCCTATTGATGGCTTTCCTACTAGTCTCAACATGTTAACTCATAGGAAGGGTATTTCTTATAACTTTTTATATTATAAATAATGATCAATTTGCAAAAGCCTCATTTGGTATAACTGCCTTTTTGTGTTTCTTTTATATATTTTTTTGCATTGACTTCTGAGTTTGAATTTCTAATCCTACTTTAGGCTTGTTTGGTTCCCTTTTCCTCATTCCTAATTCCTAATTTCCTTTCCCCCAACATAGCAAATGTGCAATGCCGTTATTTTGTTTATTCTCTGATAGTGTTTCTTTTCAACGTCAGCTTGTGTACAGATGCTGATTATATGAGGTAACTCAGCTTCATTTTTTATTATCTGTGTTCCCAGGTACATCTCCAAGGCCTTGCTCCCAATAGCTATAGAATTCAACATGGTGTTCACATCTTTTCTTTCTGTGATAGTCAAATGGTTACCTTCATCTTCTATCTGCAGATAACCCTTCCGTGGATGGCTACTGGTAGGAGCTCAACGATTTTGTGATAATATTCTTGAGATTCCTAATGACAACTGGACTCAAGATATGCACTCAAATTACAAAAGATGTGAGCTTTCACATCCCAACAGTTGGCATTATGCAGTTTTCTTTATTTTTTTTCAAATAGGAATGAACTAGTCTGTCACTTTTCCTTTAACTTTTGTTTCTCTCTGACTATGATTGTTAGCCACTCGTGAATATTTTAGGTTTTCTCTATTGGAAAATAATTTTATATGTCCTTTGTCTTTGTTTTGGAATTCCAGGTTATATTCTTGTTTATTTTCAGATTATTTGCTCTCCCTCTTTGGGAGGGTGGGTGCTTTCTTGTATGGTTTCTATATTTTAAATGACAATTTATCATTTTTCAAGTCAAGGCACACGGAGTCTTCCCTCTTTCTAGCTTCATTGCTGGTTCTAGTGTCTTTCAACTTCTACAGCCACATTATGTTTGTGTTTACTGAATTGCATATGATAATATCTTCCCTTTATACCAATGCTTTGTAGTCTTTTCACCTTCTAAGTTCTTCCCTCACTTTCTACCCATTATATTTCTAGGACTATTTTCATACTGCAGTCTGTAGTACCCTAATCATATTTCTATCAAAGCCATCACAAATATGCAGAAACCCACAAAAATGTTTTGAAATAAAGTGATATATGAGATTCACATTTTATTAACAATGTCTAGCAATTAATTGTTATCAACAAGTCCTTTATTGAATTTATGAAGAAACAAACATGTAAAACTATTAACAATTTTTCATTTATTAATTATTATAAGAGTTTGGACTCTCAGTCGCTCTAGGTTTTAAGAAGAGGTACAGGTATTTTTTGTTTATGCTTTTAGTTTTATGAAGATAGATTAATCTGCTTTGGTTAATGTTATCCTGAACATAGGAATCAGAACTTTGCAAAAAATAAAAATGATGGAAGACCTTGGGTGGTTGTACTTTTAACCTCAAGGGTGGTGTTTCAGACACAAAGGAACCCAGTTGCCTGTTGATTACTCCTGGAAAGGCACCTGGAAAACTTTATAAAATATTTCTACTTGGCACCCAGGGATGACCATCATTAACAACACTAACACGTAATAACAGCAACAATGTTTAATGTAAGGGTTGGTAGAACATTTCAGGAGGGTTAAGGATAACTTGCTTGCAGTTATCCCTGTTCATCATTTAGAATCGACATATAGGCATCTATAGCATAAATGTATATAAGAGAAGAGATATGTTTATAAATGCATGTATGATTGTCTCATATAGTCAATTTGGAAAAGAAACATTGTGAGGTATTTTTCCAATGAGCTTAGGTAGATGACCCTAAAGCCAGGTGTTCGGGTAGTGCTATGGATAGTTTGCATTTAGCAAAATACATTATAAACAAACTGTTAAATATAGCTTCTTCCAAAAGAAATAAAGTCCTAAAGAGCCAGTGATTTGCACATTGCTTAGCAACGTATTCACAACATATCAAAAACCTAGAAACTGAAGATGCAAAAGACATAGCCTTATAGAACTTTCTGTCTTATTCTCAGTATAGGAACACATTTTCTACTACATGCAGCATAAAGGCAACACAATAACATGTAGTTTTGTTAAAGTGTGTATTTTGGATGTATTTTGAACATCTATGTTTAGCATCTTTTCTTAAATTTGAAATGATACCATGGAGAGAGGAATGTCTTCAGTCAGGGAAGAAAACAATTAGAATTAATAGTGACTTTGATGTATTTGAGAAATGGTTAGCAGTAATACTTTATATTGCCTTCATTCTCTGATGCAGTGCTTGATCTGACTGCTAAAAGCTGCACAAAGAAAATTCACTTAAATTTAAGCAAGAATAATTTGGATCAAACATAAGAAAAGTCTGTCTGGTTCAAAGAGAAGTTGGACATTAAAGTGGATTATTGATGAATGCCATATTTTCCATTCACTGAAAATCATTAACTATGGATAAATTATGACTTGGACCCAAAAGTTAAGTTACAGATAACAGAGTAAAATGGAAGACCAAACTCCACGTGTTTTTGTTTTGTCTCTCCCTTCTGTTGTCCATGCCAACTTCACTTCTCTCTATTGTATACATAAAATAATTAACTTTGGAAAGATTAGAAAATATACATTAAGTCTCCACAAGATTAACATCCTATTTAAACATAATATATGCTATTTACTTTAAACTGGAAGACTGTGTTTTTAAAAACCCATGGTTCCCTTTTTATTTGTTTTCGTTCTTCTTCTTTTACAGAAAGCTAATAGTGCTTCCCAGACTATTGCTGATTGAAAGAGGAAGTGGTTCTAGGCTCAAGGGCAGATGATTAGCAGACTGGTCAGTAGCTTATGGAGAAGCCTCGGTGCAGTTTGCACACAATTCATAGGAGGATCAACCAACCAATCTTTACTCTTGAAAAACCACAATATGAAACACAGAATCAGTTGTTTCAAGGGCAGACATTGACATACACTCAAGTAATTAGATTTTTCTCAAGTAATTAGATTTTTCTCACTGACAACTCTAAGTAGGTGAATTGAATTATAAGCTGAAATTACCACAACATAATGGAGAAAGGTGACTTATAGATAGTGGAGAAAAATCTTGCTCCTCAATTTTTCCCTAAACACAAAGGAAGGAATAGTCCTACCAGTTTCCATATTACTACTGGATTACATCCTTTTGATCATTCTTCAAATCAAAACAAAATACATCAAACTCTAAAAAGCTAATGGTATTGCACACATGCACTGGGATGGGAAGTAAATCAGTTAATATAATATGAAATTGCAACAGTTTCACCTTATGTTGCTGGTTATAAGGTTGAAGCTGGGTGACTTACTAAAAGGGCTAGAAGATTATGCATAGACTTCACATAATATGCTGCCATAATTAACTTCCTATTATGCATTATATCACAAATATCAATATAAGCATACTATATGTAAATAGTATTCCACTGTCCTTACTTTTTAAAACGTGATGAACATGATAGACTAGTAAAATCTTGAATATTGTTCTTCAATTCACTGACATTGATATGTTTTACTTAGATATCTAAGATGTTTATTGCAGCCTGATATAATCTCAGTGGTTCTCAACCTGTGGGTTATGACCCCTTTGGATATCAAGTGAGACTTTCACAGGTATCGGCTAAGACCTTTGGAAAACACATATCTCCAATGTTCTTAGGAACCTGACGCTGCTCCTCTATCTGTCTCCAGGAGACTATGCTCACATGCAGATATGCCCAGGTATGAGGATACAGCATGAAGACTATTACCGATGCTATATCATGTTTCAAGACAAAATTTCATTTATTTGCAATTAGAAATAAACATTTCACAATAAATAATTGCATATTATTTTGTGATTAATCACTAAGATTTAATTTTGTTCAATTTGTAACAATGAGGATGCATCCTGCATATCAGATATTTACATTAGAATTCATAAAGTAGCAAAATTACAATTATGAAGCAGCAACAAAAACAATTTTAAGGTTGGAAATCACTACAACATGCAGAACTGTATTAATGGGTGGTGTCATTAGGAAAGTTGAAAATCACTGTAAAAGATCAATGTAGTGTTATAGACCATGTTATTATAGACCATGAGCATCGATATAGATTTGAAGAAAAACATTGAAGGTCTACAATTATCCTTGCATGTAAAAGAAATTGTTTCCATTTATTTATGCTTATAGATATGAAGACAAAATAAAGCAAAAATTCGAGTTTAACAACCGCATACTCTATCCAAGGATGTTTTGATAAGCACTGTTTAAGTAGTGTAACCAGAACGTTGAAGGTAGCACAATTTATTTATAATTTAGATAACCTATAATTGTTTTGCTTTGGGCTGCAATCCACATGCACATGGTTGGCTGTTGGAAGCCACCAGGGGCTCTTTGGGAGTAAGAGTGGGCTTTTTCCCTGCAAACAGTTGCAGACTTGGATACCTGCAGGGCATTGCTATGAGTCACCATTGACTCCATGGCTGTGAGTTTTACAGCCATTCTCTATAACTCATCTGGATTTTGTAATTATCAAATAAATTAATTTTATGAAACTATGGTAAAAGTCAAAAGGAGGTGGTGTTGACCAACCCAGGTATAAGGGAACAACAAGTGATTCAAAATCAATGACAGGGTGGGTGTGAAAGGCCTGATAGGAACTGATCAAGAGTAATGTAACAGAGAAAATATTGAAACTCCAATGGAGGCTGAGCATGATAGTGGGACAAGAGGAAAGGAAAAGGAAAAAGAAGAAAGAACTGGGAATAAAGGACATTTAATGAGGTCTAAATATAGGCATAGGTGTACATAGATGAATATATTTATATAGGAAAATGGGGAAATGGGTCAACATGCGTATTCTTATAGGGTTAGTATTAGGACAACAGATAGGCAGTGGACCTCCACTCAAGTACTTCCAGAGAGCAAGAACATTTTGTTCTATTAAGTTGGCATTCCATGATGCTCACCTTCCCAACTCTATCACTGAAGACAAATGTGTCCATAAGCAAATGTGGTGAAGTAAGCTGATGGTGCCTGGCTATCAAAAGATATAGGATCTAACATCTTAAATGCTTGAAAGTAAACAAGTGGCCATCTAGCTCAGAAGCAACAAAGCCCACATGGAAGAGGCACACCAACCTGTGTGACGATGAAGTGTCAAAGGTATCAAGTATCAGGCATCAAAGAACTAATAATTATACCATTATAAATGAGGGGGAGTACAGATTGGGGACCCAAAGTCCATCAAGAAGTAAAGAGACAGCTCCTTACAGAGGGGTTGTAAGGAGGAGTCAAGGCAGTCAAGGTACAGCATAGCAACAATGAAATTTGAAACTTTCCTCTAGTTCTTAAATGTTTCCTCCCATCTACAATCATGATCCCAATTCTATCTTACAAATCCAGCTAGATTAGCAGATGTACACTGGAGCTGGAAATGGGTAATTCAGGACAGATGGTTCTCTCAGGACCAGGAGTGAGAGTGGTGATGCCAGGAGTGAGGAGGGAAAATGGAGTAGAAAGGGGAAACCTATTGTAGGGATCTACATATGACCTCCTCTCTGGGGGATGGACAATGGAGAAATGGGGGAAGGGACACATTGGATAGTGTATGATGAAAAATAAAGACAATTTGTAAATTGTGAGCAGTTCATTGAGATGACAAGTGGAGAGAGAGGGGAAATATGGGGAGCTGGTACCAGGGGCCTAGGTAGAAAGAGGATGTTTCAAGAATGATGATGGCAACAAATGTGCAAATGTGGTCTGAATACAATTGATGTATGTATTGCTCTTGATGGGAGTTGTATGAGTCACCAATAAAAGGATTTTTTAAATAAAAGCTTATGGTGATGGTTCATATAAAAATGTTTTGAAAAGGATGGCAATGTGTACAAATATGCTTGATGTAATCACTGTATGAAATGTTATAAGAGCTGTAAGAGCCCCCAATAAAATGACTTAAAAAAAGTCACCAGACAACAAATTTCAAACTCTTTAATGAGAGCATTGCTTTTTATAATTCACTCAGGGTTACAGTTCTAATTTTATTGACTTGGCACAGGAAGGGAGTACAGCCCTCAGGATTTCCACTTGGTAGGTCCAGTCCAATGGACACCATTTTGCTCCATAGGGATTGTACATACAACAGAAAGAAACACTGCCTGCTCTAGCACAATTCTGACAACCGTTCCCCTGCTTGAGCCCACTGTTGAAGCCACAATGCAAATCCATCTTGCTGAGGGCCTTCCTCTATTTTGCATCCCTTTCCCTTTACCAAACATGATGTCCTTCTCCAGGACTGATGTCTTCTGACAGCATGCGCTAAGTATGCCAGACAAAGTCTCACCATCATGGCTTGCAGAAGTCACTCTGGCCTTCATTATGCCAGAGCAGATTTGTTTGTCCTTTCAGCAATGTACTTTCAATAATCTTTTCCAGCACCACAATTGAAAACATGGGTTCTTCTTTGGTCTTTCTCTCAACACCCAACTTTCACAAGCATAGAAGGCAATTGAAAACAGTGTGGCTTGGTAAATATCAAGGTGACACCCTTACTTTCCTTTTCTTTTTTTGGAAATCATTTTATTGGGGATTCTTGCAACCCTTTTTAAAAACCACACATCAATTGCATCTGACATATTCATACATATATTCCATCGTTCTTTTTTGGACATTTACTTTCCATTGAGACCTTGGGATCAGCTCTGTCTTTTTTTCCCCCTCCCACCCCCACCCATTTGGCCCCCCGATTGATGGTAGATTGTTAATTATTTTCAAATCTCACTCCGACCACTGTCTCCCTTCCCCTCTGGTTTCTGTTGTTCTTCCCCCTGACTGAGGTATGTGATTATGTGCCTTTCATTGCAACTGGTGCCCTCGTCCCTCCCCACCTTTCCCTCAACTTCCTCCGACCCTTTTGGTATCTCTATTCCCATTCCTGTTCCTGGGTTCCACGTGTTGTGAGTTTTATGTCTGGCTTCTCCCTATGTACGTGCTTCTATCTAGTCTAGATTGGGAGGCAGCACGGAGATAAGGATAGCAGGGTGTGAGGAAGCTTCCAGGAAACAGAGGTATATTGTGTGGCTCATTAGTGCTCTACTGAAACCTGATTGGCTCACTCCATTCCTGCGACCTCTCTGTGGGAGTGGCTTCATTGTCCATAGATGTGTTTTGAGTCTTCACTCCATCCCCCCTCCATTCTCACCAATGCATTTTTGTTTGTTTGTTTACTGTTGTTGTGAATCTTCTGTTGCTCAGTCTCAACACCTCAGGATCATACTGGCTGGTGTGCTTCTTCCATGTGGGATTTTTGCTTCACTGTTGGATGACTGTTTGTTTAACTTGAAGCCTTCAAGACCCCAGACACTGTATCTTTTAGTAGCTGGACCCCATTTTCTGCCTTCACTACATTGGCGTATGAACCCATTTTGTCTTCAGCAATCATGTAGGGGAGATGGGGTATCACCCAACGTAAATTTGTTATAACAAATTGTTCTTATGTAGAAGGAAAGTATGAGTCGAGGCCCAGGGCCTGTCTGCAGCCTCAGTGTATTGCCTTATAAATATATGTACGTAGGCCAATACTTCTGTGTCTACAGATTGATATATTTACATAAGTGCACACCACTGTTAATCTCCTTATATATATCTTTGCTTCCTAGAGCTCACCTCTGTATCCTTTTGCTTCCTCTTGCCCCGCTTTCACTTTCCCCCTTCTTCTCCCTCTTAGTGTTTCCTCTCTACTAGCTTTCTGTTGCTCTAATGCTCACAGGGTCTCTCCCCTCTCTTACATGCTGGTTCTGCTTCCCTAGCTGTTTCCCTGTCATGATGCCATGTGCTCAAAACACACTTATCCCTAACTCCTTCTTCTCCCTCAACCTTCCTGGGCCATTGGCCCCCGTGCCTTCACCCCAGGCTTCCCCCACTATGGTCTATGCCATATAATTAAGCAACCCATCAATGTTCTAATCCAAACAGTATGAAAACTTACAGATGAAGAAAGAAAAAGGAAGAGAAAAAGAAAGAAACCCTCTAGGTAGGTCCAGGTCTGTTTTCTCGCCCCCATAGGACCCTCCCCACTGGTCTCAAGGGAGATCCAGGCCTGCCCCATCCCATCTCACTAGACTCCAGTTAGTGGGCAACACATTGTTTGCAGCAGATTTTCCCAAGGTGTCTTTTGATCGTTTGACTGCTGCTTCTAAGCATTCTGAGCGCAGATCCAAGCAGCACAGACTCCCTGACACCTTCAGACTGACCTCCATGTCTCAGTGTCGAGTGTTGGTGAAGATTTTGGTCTTCCTTACATTGAGCAGCAATCTCTACTGTGAGCTACAATCCTTGATCTTCATCAACACGTGCTTCAAGTCCTCCTCTCTTTCAGCAAGCAAAGTCATGCTACCTGCATATCGATAGTTGTTAAAAGCCTTCTGAAAGCACATTTTTCCTCATCTAATCCAGTTTCTCGGAGTATTTTCCCTGCATACAGATTGAATACCTTTGATGGGAGGATGCAGCCCTGGCAGACACCTTCCCTGATTCTATACCATGCCGTATCTCCTTGTTCTAGTTGTACAACTATCTCTCTGACCCATATCAAGTTCCTCATAAGCACGATGAAGCTTTTTGGAATTCACCTTTCTTCTCAAGGTCATAAATAGCTTGTTGTGATCCATCCAGAAAATTTGGAAGACTACCAATTGGCCAACTGACTGAAAGAGAACCATATCTGTACTCATTCCAAAGAAAGGTGAGGCTACAAAATGTTCATACAATAGAACAATATCATTGATATCATATAAAAGTAAATTTTCACTGGCTGCAGCAGTACATTGACCATTTGCAGCTAGAGGTACAGGTTGGATTCAGTGGAGAATGTGGAACAAGAGATATCATTGCTGATGTCAGAGGCATCTGGTCTCAAAGAAGAAAATATGAAAAAGATGTTTACTTCTGTTTTATTGTCTATGCTATGGCATTCAGGTCTTTGGATCCTAACAAACTATAGCTTGAAAAGAATCATGTTTCACTAACCCTTTATATTATAATAACTCTAGCTCTATGGATTAAGGAGACAAAGGAAAAAGGTGTTTTGGGTATAAAGTGAGTCTATCCAGCCTACACAATTTAAAACAGAACAATATGTGCTTATGCATTTATAAGTCTTGTGGATCAGTCAGAAAACCATTCTGAAAAAAATCCTCCTTTTGATGGGTTATACATATATATATACATACACACATATACATATATATAATATGTAACTAGTAATTATCATCTTTTCAGAGACAATATCTAGCCATGTCTCTTTACATAATTATTCTAGTAAATGGCCTTAAGTAACTCTGGAGATTAGAGAAAAATGTGTATGGTTACATTTGAGACCATATTCCATATTCCTTCCTCAAATTATGTGACTGCACATTTCAATTTGCGAAAGACAAATGATGTTTTAATTCTAAACTTGGATCATTCATCATTTAAAAGTCTGAATTGTTTTAATCTGAGCCTTCCATGCACCCCTCCACTGTCATTGAATTTATTCCCTTTCATTTGGGAGCCTGAGGTTGGACGTTTTTACAAGAGCAGACAGCTTCTTCTTCTCACATGGAGTAGCTGGTCCATTGGAACTTGTTACCCACTTTGAGCAGCCCAAACAACAGCCCACTGTACAGCCAGGCTTCTTTGAGGAGGCCACAGGAGCCTGTGAACTGGAATTCCCACATCCAACAGGATGTTGCCATAAGTGACTAGAATGTTTTTGCCGTGAACATTTGAAAAAATAATTCTTATAATTTAGGGAAATGTTTACAGGGATAATTTTTTTTCCTTTGCATCTTACTAACACTAGAATAAGCTGAAATATTTATTTACTTTGTAAGTACTCCATGATCAATTACTGCTACTTACCTGTAGGGAGAATGAAATACAACAAATTGGTTACTTGTCCATTCCCTATTGTAGCAATTCTGTGCACCCTCTTCGAGATAATAAAGCATATTTTCTCATCTCCATTCTATAAGAGCAGGAAACTTATTTTGATTGTAGAAACCCTTTACACTTTTTAAACTTGGTGTCTATACCCTCAGAAATAAGTTTCTGAATGGGTTAGTAAAGTATTTCCTCTGGGCTATTCTGAAGAATGTGCTTTTCTGTACCTAATCGACTAAAATATTGCTATGCCCCTGTGGGCCCTTTCCATTTATCCTGAAGTTGGTGTACTTTACATTTATTTATTGACTACCACTAATTCTACCTTTTGGTTTTCAACTTACTTAACATTTTTACAAAAGGAAATGTAAACATTCACTTTATTATACATATACACACATATATAGATATTTATATACACATCTATATAGATATTTACAACATTTTTGTGAATTAGTGTGGGGTCTATATTTTAGATTTTTAAATTTATTTTCAATGACTCAAACTACATATTAACCCTCCCAGCAGGTTGTCCTGTCCATTGTTTTCTCTTCGCTTGCTTAAAAAATACTAACATCCCCCTCTAGCCAAGTAAATAGCATGTACACCCTCTGGACTAGTTGTTTCACTATTCCTTCTTTTCCAGCCCATCCCTGCAGGAACTGACATGCTCTCTTTCTTTTAGCATGAAAACCTTTGCCTTAACTTTTATTCTTGCAGTGATCTCAGTCAAGATTTTTCCTTTTGTCTCATTGCATTCAGCATGTCCTCCTAGTCCATCCATGGCAGGCGATGCTGGACAGTTCCAATATTAATATTCAGAGGTGCATAATATTCCATTATGTACTAAATTTATTGACCCGGTTTTCCACTGATGGACATTTAGTTTTTTTCCATCTTCTCAATTTTGCAAACAAGCCTGGAGGTAGAAAATCAAAAAGGAAGAGCCAGGCTTGTATTTGTCAAGTTCAAGTACTGAAAAAAAATATTCAAGCCTTGAATTGCAACATTAAAAGATTTTCTGGACAGACATTTTAATTACACAACAAAGGAAGATAAAAATAATATACAGTCACTGTAACAAATAATGAATTAATAATCATTTGAGATGGCAATGTATGCTCAAGAACCAATGATATTGGAGGCAGAAATTTGTACTGCACTAAAGACATTTGTGAAACAGGGCTCTAGGCCAATGGTTGTCAACCTTCCTGATGCCACAATCTTATAATATATTTCCTCATGGCTGTGGGGATGCTCAACCATAAAATTATTTTTGCTGCTACTTCATAACTGTAATTTTGTAACTTATGAATCTTAGTGTAAATATCTGATATGCAGGATGCATTTTCATTGCTACAAATTGAACATCATTAAAGTATAGTGATTAATCACAAAACAATATGTAATTATATACTGTGAAATATTTCCTTCTTTTTTTGTGTGGGCATCACTGCCCTCTGGGGGAAGTAGGAGGGCCAGCCTTGCTCCTGGAGAGCTGCTGCTGGATGTGAACCACCAACCCTGTGGGCCGCAGTCCGGCACACAACCATTACACCACCAGGGCTTAGCCCTGTAAAATATTTATTTCTAATGACAAATAAATGAAATTTGTCTTGAAGCATGTTGTAGCATGGGTAACATTCTTCATGCTGTGTACTCATAGGTGAACATTATCTGCATGTGGGGGGACCCGCTTGGAGACAGATAGAGGAGGGGTGTCTTGGTTCCTAATACCTTCGGAAATACGTGTTTTGCGATGGTCCTTGGTGATCCATGTGAAAGGGTTGTTTGACCCCAAAGAGGTGGTAATTCACAGGCTGAGAAGCGCTGCTCTTGGAGGTGATGGGAAACCAGTTGAGATGCTCCATGAGGAGGTGCCGTTCCTGTTTCCAGGACTCTGTGCTGTGACCTTGGGTGCCTCTGCTGCCTCAGTCACCTCAGTCAGGATCTCACATGTACTTGGTTAGCTGCCCTTGTTTCTTGATGGTTGTGGGATTCTTCCCTTCCTGCTTTGAGTTGTTTTTCTTATATCCAGAATAAAGGCAAACTCACAAAACCCCGCTATTGCTGTTTCACATATCCTATTTGCATTGTCCCACGCAATAATTTGGCAGGAGTTACAAAGACATGGCTAGAAGAATCATACTTCATCAATTTCACTTCCCCACCATGGACATGACAGCTACTATCTCAATATACATGTGCACAGAAAAGACATAATCAAAACGAACATAGTAGTGACATGAAGCTTCCAGAATTTATCAAAATCATGATCCTATCATAGTAAAAACTGTGGCTGGAAAGTAGCTGCATCTTTCTATATCTAAATGATAATAAATGACTAGCTCTGGTAGTAAGCAATGTTAACTTAAGTCAAATAAAATTGAAAGGTTGAACTTCTCGACTAGCTACTTCCCCAACGTAGAAGAGGGTTCACTATCTAGCATCTCCTCAATATATCGATGCAGCAAACGTGCATATCAGAGGTGATTTCTGAATCAGCACTTGGAGTAGAGCTAATCAGCAATATTAGTTTGCAGTTGATGTGAGAAAAATGAATGCTTATTCATCTATTAGAAGATTAACATAACAAGAAACAATTTATTTTAATAAATTGCAATCAATTTAATCGATTTTATTTTTAAAAATAGACTTTTGTACAAGTCACGGCGAAATCTACCTGCTTGTCACTGCAGTAGCAAAAACTTTCAGAGATTTCATCGTGTAAGACCCCAATACAGATAATATCGAAAGAAACAGGCGTCACATTCCAAGATAAAATATGCTCTCCTTAAGACACTTACTGGGCAGCCCAGAGATGGCATTATTTTTTGTATTTATACATTTAATAACTACTTACTTATTTTTCATATAAAATACTAGATGCCTGCTGTGTCCCACTAATATGAAATTTTTGAGATTACACTGGAGTTTATTTTTAAAAACTATGAGAGAAAATATAAAATTTAATAAGTAGATTATATGATATAATATTAGACTGAAAATACATATGAAGTTATAAGTTTAAAAAGAAATAGTATAGAGTGTGATATTATAGTGGTTGATCTCATAACATCTATTAGGAGACGAAAATAGGAATAAATACAGAAGATTGAGAGGGTGCTCCCAGATATAGTATTAAAATGCAATAGAGCCCTATGGATATTTTGAATTTGATGAACCTGAATAGTAAAACTGTGGTTTGCAGGAAGCAAAACTTCAACTGGTTAGAAGTAAAATTGAAAAAACAGCTAAAGAGGAATCACTAAAGGTCTTGATGTCAAGAAGAGAAATTTACAGTTTCTGAACTGTTGGATCCGCATTCAGATGCTAACTGCGAGACCAGCAATTCAAATCCACTAGTCACACTGCATGAGAAAGATAAGCCCTACCAGCACTCTTAAGATTTATAGCCTTGAAAATCCCATGTAACAGTAGCTATGGGTGAGGATTAAATCTATGGCAGTGACTTGGGTATGGTTTATGTAAACTAGAGTGCTGTGTTTAAAGAATTTGCATCTACTTTATATATTAACACAATTCCATTATCCATTACTGTACTCAATTTTTTTCTTCAAAAAATGGAATCAAGTAAACCATTTAGGAGACATTTGTAGCAATTATAGTATTGCGTGGTGTGATTTGACTAAGGCATTGATGGTAAAGGAGGAGAGATGTGCAAAGATCAAAGATATATATTGTATATAGAAAATGTATATGACTTTATTTTGAATTGTGATACAGAGGTGAGGTAAAAGATTGAATAAAAATAAGGCCTTTTGGGGAACCATTATAAGGGTGTGTATATTACCTCCTCCCTGGGGTACAGATAACAGGGAAGTAGGTGAAGGGAAACATTGGACAGTGTACAATATGACAAAATAATAATAATTTATAAATTATCAAACGTTCATGAGGGATGGGAGTTGGGGAGGGAGGAATGAGGAGCTAATACCAAAGGATTAAGTAGAAAGAAAATGTTTGAGAATGATGATGTCAACAAATATAAAAAATAATTTTGCATACAATGGATGGGTGGATGAGCCCCCAATAGCATAACTTTTAAAAATGATTTTAAAAATAAAAAAAACACTTTTATTTGATGTGGAGGAGCCTAGGTGGTGAAAGTGATCTGCAGTTGGTTGCTAATTTAAGGATGTTAGGTCTGAGCTGTTCAAATTCACCTAGTAGCATTTCAGGAAAAAGGCCTATTCATCTGGCTACATAATAAAAACACAACCAAGAAAACCCTTGAAAGCTCATTTCTACTTTATAATGCACGGTGCTACCACGAGTTAAAAATCAATGTAAAGAGGCAAGCTTGTTTTTGTTTGTTTGAATATGGCTTGAGAACACGGTGTGGCAATGACTGCAGTGATTACTATGAAATCAAAAAGACTCATGTAGAAATGGGTTGGGTACACAGAGTGCTCAATAGTTAGGTTTTGGTCATGATAAATTTGCTTCATCCACTGGACATGAAACTAAGGATCTTGTTCAGTAAAAAATCACAGTAAAATCCAGCTCAGCCAAAGATGAATAGATATAACTGCAACAATCCATCCTACTGAATTGTATATGGAGATATCTCTCATCTTAATAGTTACTGTTTCCAGCACCTGGGTTGGCACCTGGTACTAAATCACAATTTGCAGAAAAAATGAGTGCCAAAAAATGAAGAAGCATTGTTCTTCATTTATAAAAGTAACATACACATATTCATTGTCATGGTAGTCAGCATGGTGTTGTGATACTGTGTAAATGGTATCATATTAGATTTAGATCCTGGGTCAGCTATTAATATAGGTAAGTAAATAAAAAATTACAAAGCTACATTTTCATAACCTTAAAGTAGAAATTTGAGAAATATGTTTTCTTCTTGTTTGAGGAGTTTCTGAGCGCATTCTTCAATGAAATAACAAAGCATCTGACAACTCCTAAAACAAAAGTATATATGCTCTGGGAATTGTCTGAAGACCACCTAGCAAATGAAGAGATATTTATTCAAGGACAATGATCAAAATTCACTCAGAACTGTAGTACATATGGCTTTTGAGTCACAACTTATTGTTTTTCTCTCCTACTCCCCATGGACACTTGAAACTTAAAACAGCACCGCTGTTTTAAATGGATGCTGTAAAACAAAAACAAAAAAGAGTATTGTACTCACACAGATCCCAGTCCTTATCTCACTGGAAGCAGCAGGCTGCTAGCATCTCTTAACTTTTGAAACTCCAAATTGAAGCAACATTGCTTATAAATGTTCTTTCTCAACCTAGTCCTAATTCAAAAGATAAAAGGTCTATCCTGGGTGAGCTAGGCTCAGAATTCTGAGTCTCTGGGCTTTCCCATCCCAACTAGCCTCTGGGACATACTCATGCCAGGAGAACAAGCCATAAAGACCGGAGTCTATGGTCTCTCCCACATCAACAGTGCCAGCTTAGACTTTGTGCATGGGCAGAGAGGCAGTACATGAAAAAGGGTGTCTAAAATTTTCTCCAAAGGAACTGACTTTATTTTATATGAGGTGTGTACAAGTTATCTGTGTTATCAAAAACCAATAGGCCCTGTAATCCAGATAAATGAACAAGCATAAACCACAGTTTCAGAGAAAGAGAGAATGATCCATTTAAAAAGAGTTTCCTTGGATTAGAGCAAATATCAAACTCACTGAAAAATCAAAGGACCCTATACTTAACTGAATCAGACTGCTGAGAAATACATTCTGCTGGCATTGTTGAAAATAAAAGAACAATTAGCTAATAATTAGAGATGACCAAGTTACAGATATTATCAAATGATATAGTCAAAAGCATCCATGATAATACCATTGTTATCCAAAGACCCATGAAAGGTCTTACTAAGAAACAGGTTTCATAATGTGGAGTTTTCAGTATATGGACATTACTGAAAGAGCCTGTCCAAGTACTTTAGCAATAGCATACAATTTTTAAAAATCACACCATCATCCAAGTAGATGGATGAAAATCATTTGATCAATGCATACTCATGAAAAATATGTAAAATAAAAGTAGCAGAGAACTTCTTAAATGTGATGGAAAATATTTAGCTCTCCTATCTGATGATAAAAAACAGAGTACTTTCAAAGATAGCAGTCTTGATACATTTAAACGAGTTTAATTTTTTACATTTTAAATTTTTTGCTTTTTAAATATTTTACATTTCATTGGCATGTAACTCATAGTCACATGAAGAAGAGTTATGCAATCATCCCCACAATCAATTTTTGAACATCTTCTTCATTTATGTACTCAACAATATTGGCTCCCACACCTGTCCTCCCCATACCTTGACACATCTAGTTAGCATTTTATTGGTTTTTTTGGAAATTAGAGAATAAAATATGTATAACTTTTCATATTGGTAAGGAATTTTTAAAAAATTGATCTGTTTGAAGACCACAAAATTTCATATATAGGACTCAAATAATTCACACTATAACCCTACCAAAACTAAGCCCCCAGTTAACATTGTATAAGACCAATACACAAAAGTCCATTGCATTTCTATGTAGCAGTGATGCTGCCACCTACCATCAAGTCAGTCTCACTCATGGAAATGCTTCTTATAGCAATGAACTACTTTCCAGTTTTTCACCATCCTCAGAATGGTTCTAGTGCTTGAGTCCACTGATGCAGCCACAGTATCCCTTCATCTTGTCAGGATTCTCTCCTGAGGCATGTCCAGAATGCACGAGACACACTTCTGCCATCCTTGCATCCAAGGAGTCCTCTAGCTGTACATATTTCATCATGGCTCTATTTGTTCTTTTGGCAGTTCATAGGACTTTCAAGTATTGTTCACCATCACCCTAATTAAAATACCTAGGTTATTTGATCTGTCTGATTTGAGGCCCAATTTAAACATAAGTATAGGGTGATTGAAAACCCCAGGCCTTATTCAGGTACACCTGTTTTCAAAATAACCCTCGTTTTAAAGCACTTGCTTTTGAAACAAAGGTGGCATTCTGCAGCAGACGTAGCCATGTCACGTGTTTGCTGATCTCTTGGCTACTGCTTCTATGAGGCAGATTGTGGATCCAAACAAGACAAGATCCTTGACAACATTCAGTTTGAGGAGTTTTATTTTCTGTACATTAACTCGCAATCCATCATCAGGAAGTGCCTCCGCTCCTCCTCCACTTCAGCCCGCAAGCTTGTTAATATTGAGTATTGAAATGCTGACACATCTCTTGCAAACCTGAGGCTGCATTCTTCTTCACATATCGCCCCTCTGCTGATTCTTTGCTCAGCACACAGATTGTTAAGTATGATGAGAGGACACAATATTGGTGCCAACCTTCTCTGACTTTAAACAGTGCAGTGTTTTCTTCTTCTGCCTCTTGACTGATGCACAGGTTCCACATGAGCAAAATTCAGTGTTTCGGTTTTACAATTCTTCTCAAAGCTAGCCATAGTATCATTTGACCCTCAGAGCTGAATGCCTATGCAGAGTCAACAAAACGCTAGTAAACATCTTTTAGGTGTTCTCTATTTTGAACCAAGATCAATCTAACATCAACAATGATATCGCTTGCTCCATGTCCTCTTCTATATCTTTCTGAAATTTTTGGAAGTTCCTTGTCAAAAAGGTATTGCTGCAATCCTAGTTGGATGATCTTCATCAAAATTTTCTTGCGTGATACATCAATAATGCTGTTCTATAATCGCGCATTTGTGGGGTTTTCTTCCTTTGAAATGGGCACACATAGAATTTCTTCCAATCGGTCTATTAGCTGTCTTCTATTCTTATTGACTTAGAATAGTGAGTTCTTCCAAGTACTTCATCAGTTTGTTGAAGGATTTCAATGTTGTTCCATCAGATCCTGGCATCGTACTTGAGGCTAGTGCCTTCAGTGCAGCGTGCACTTCTTCCTTCCTTCCCATTGGCTCTTGCTCACGAGCTGCCTCTTTAAATGGTGGACTGCTAGCTAGTTCTTTTGGGTACGGTGCTCTTTTCATCTTCGCTGAATGCTTTTAGTAGTCAATATTTTGTCAAAAGAATCTTTCTATATTTCAAATCGAGGTTTGGATTTTTGCATTAGTTCATTCAGTTTCACATATGCTGCGTGTGCTCTTTATTTCCCTATTGCTAGGTCCTGGCAACATTCATGGTATGATTCCACTTTGTTTTCTCAAGTTTTCCTTTGAAAGTTTCTGTTCTTCTACTGAGTTAGGCAAGATTGATAGAATAAACCAATCCAGGGACACATATATATGTGCGCAAGAGAGCTTATCAAGAGGCAGTCATATATAGGGAAAACATCCCAGTCCAGTCCAGATCAAGCCCATAAGTCCAACCAGTCCATAAATGCCTCCTCAGACTCAGGGTGCCACAAACCATGATGCAGAATGCAGGAAGATCACATGTCAATAGGCGAAAATGCTTGTGGATCAAATAGTGGTGCAGCCCAGCAGGAAGGGGAAGGCAGAGAGGGAGAAAGAGAGAGAGAGAGAGAGAGAGAGAGAGAGAGAGAGAGAGAGAGAGAGAGATCCACTTCAAGGGAGCCATTTATTTCAGCAACTCCAAATTAGGTCATTGAGCTGCAACCTGATTGATAGGCAAACTCTAATATTATGCTGCTTTTCATGAAGTTTTTAGTATCTTATCCACAATCATCTGGTATCCTCATGGTTTTCTGTGGCTAATTCCTTGGCAGTCTGTTCTTAGTCTGGAAACTGCTGAAATCAATTCTCTTTGGGAGTCTCCGCTGGTATCTGAAGCACCAGTGAGCTAGCTTCCAGCATTCCAGCAACACAAAAGCCACCAAAATAGGAAAATCTGACAGACAAGTGGTAGATAGGAAGGATATGATAACTTAATAAATTGAGAACAAATTTTAATAGCATCAAAAGAATAAAATACTTAGAAATACCTCTAACAAAAGTATACTTATTATGCTATCAGAATGAGAATATATTGCTGACAGAAATTTGAAAACATCTACTGAAGAGAAACATAGCCCATATTCTATGTTCATGGATTGGGAGACTTAGTTTTGTTTACATGACAATGCTCCCCAGATCTAAGATGGGGTACAATTCCTATTGACATGTTAGGCCCTGTTGGTAAGAGAAACAAATGATATTTATATATATGCAACAAAGAACTTCATATCAAGGATATATTAATATATATATAATATATTATAATATATTATAATATATATATATAACTTCATATCAAGGATATTTACTGTCCCAGTCCAGTAAAACTCAAATCCATAAAGTCCCTCTTCAGACTCACACAGTCATAGGACTACAGACTGCTGTGTGCAAAGTTGTTTGGGTCCAAGGTTGATCAGCAAGCAGGAAGTTGAAGGCAGAGAGAGAACACGGCTGGCCTTCAGAGCACATTATCGTTCACATCCAAGGGAGGTCAGCAGACCACGCTTGACTAACAGGCCAACCCCCACCAGTATCTTCTTGCAGCTGCCACGTTGGCGTAAAAAACTATCACATCTTTAAAAATTAGAGCTGCTATCATTGCAGTAATTTAAAATTGAGTCTAAAATTCATAATTAAATTAAAGAAAGCCAGAAGATTCAAACAATCATTAAAAAATAATAAAGCTGAGGCTTCCCATTTCCTGACATAGGAACACACAAGCTGACATAGGAACCAGTTTGATACTAGGATGATAATAAACATGTAAGTCAAGGGAATAGAATCAAGTGTCCAAAAACAAATTTTCAAAATTTCTTTTTGAAAAGGGTAGCCAGAAAATCCCATGGGTTAAAGTTTGGGGAGAAGAAATTCATCCACCAGTCGGAGTCAGTGCCAAAGTTGTGCTGTAAGATCCTGTAAGGAGATCGTTGTGATCATTATTGAAGTCATGGGTACACCCTCTTTTGTTGACATGATGCTTCACAGATTATTGTATTTTAGACCAGAATGACTAAACTCACCCTTTGGTTTTTCAAATCATTGATTCATTCAAGAATTCTGCTCCCCAGTTCTTCACCTCTCCAACTTATGTTTCTGAGAGAACAATTGGGGTTTTGCATGTCTTTTAGTCCTGACAAGCAAAAATCTGATTAAAAGGACATACATTCTGCTAGAATTTCTAAGCAAATTTTTTCCTTTTGCAATTTTTTTTTCTAATAGTTCAATACCTAGTGATGAGATTCAAATAACTTAATGACTGGTTCATGCGCTAATAACAATTTCAAGCATAAAAGAATATATACGGAGGGCTGAGCTCCGGTGGCGTAGTGGTTGTGTGCAGGACTGCGGCCCACTGGGTTGCAGGTTCAAATCCAGCAGCAAGGCTGGGTCTCCTACTCCCACCACCAGAGGGCAGTGATGCACCCCCCAAAAAGAATATATACGAAAGGTTGTTTAACATTTCAAATAGTTAATATTAAAATAAGAGATTCACAAACTAGATCATAAAAACAATTTTAAAATATTAAGGAAATAATATTAAATAACGCCTGACCAAAAACAATAAAACTATTATTACAATAGATCCATATTACTTCTGAATTGGCATCCTAACTTACAATGTTCTTCAAATCCAGCGGAGCATGATCAGCTGTGTGATTTATTCTTGACCATCTTTTCACTGTAGGAGTAGTGTACAATTCCTTTAGAAGTAAGCCAATTAGACAATATTCATTGTTTTTGACATATAAGACACAGATGACTTCTCTTTTGTTATTCTTTGAAAAGTATTTTTAAATTTTTATTTACTTCCCCCCATTAGTTTCCACCCTCTACTGCCTCCTCTCTCTGAAAAGTATTATGTTCATCTTTGAAAAATCCCTCTCACCCAGTGGTGAGCAGGAAGTAAATGTACTTGCCAAAGACAGTGGGAGGAGCATTAGCGTGCCATAAATTCCCTGCAAGAAAGGTAACAAATGCTTCCAGTTTCTAGCAGGGATGTAGTGAACAATATTCATTTTCCCTCTCCTCATAGTATCTGTTAGAATTGTAACAATTGGAGGACTGAGGCTGGATTTAGCTAAAAAACTCAAATGATAATATTCCCTTTGTCTTCTTGTTTTGTTCTGCAATTGATAGTTCTTAGATGAAGCTGTTCAGTAAACACTAGACTGCTGATGTCAGGGTTGGTTGTTGAAGCCAGGTGTTTCTTGTGAGAGAGTCGAGTATATTTGCTGAGTAAAGATGAACAGACTCAGAAAGCCTTATAGGTACTCTATGACTCAGAATTAACTTCATGGCAATCAGGGTTTTTTAAAAAAATTATTGTGTTAGGCTGGTTTGACTAGGAAAACAAATTCATTTGTGTAAGACACTCATTTGTGACACTAATTTGTGTAAGAAAGAGCTCTATATCAAGAAGAAGCAATTGTCTATTGATAAAACGCCCCAACCAAGTCCAACTCAAGTCCATAAGCCCAATACTACCCCACAAGGCACTCATGAGACTAGTGCAGCCACATGCAATAATGCAGAATGCAGGAAGAACACAGGCTCATGGGTGCACAGTTGTGTGGTTCCGTGGTGGTAGCCAAATCCCGGACTTGCACAGGTGTCAGCATGGCTTGTTAACAGGTAGGTGAAGGAAGAGAGAGAGAGAGAGAGAGAGAGAGAGAGAGAGAGAGAGAGAGAGAGAGAGGAGTGTTGATCTCAGGACCCTCCTTATGAGAAGGCCACACCCACAAGGAAGTACAATAAGTTGTGACATGATTGACAGACTAGGCTCCACCCTTATTCTGTAATATATCAAGTTTCCATGAAGTCATATAACTGATCCATCTATATAGTTATTTATAATGAAACATAGAGTCTGATTCTAGACAATAAACTTCAAAATGTAGGAGCATTAGTAACTTCTAGAAAAGATACTTTTATGATACTGTAGGAGAAATTCCAGATGTGCCCCCGATCTCCTTCTCTGAGTATTGAACTTTTGGGGTACAATATGAAAAATTTTAAGTTACCATATTCTTAGATAAACACTGAATATCTTGCAGACATTGGAGTATCCACCAGAATCTATTTTAATGCATTAAATTATGAATGACACTATCATAACCATACTTCTGAAAACACTTAGTCTTTAACAGCCCCCTACTTTTGAATATCAGTTACACTCATGTGGCCAGTCCACTCCCCTTCCAAAGGTAAATATCAGCTTATTTTTAAGCATTTTCATTTTAATATGAAATTTCACCAAACCTTGGAACCTGAAATTAAAATAAAAACCTTATTGGGTAAAACCAAATTTTCTGTCTAAAAGTAGAGCTTTCCCTTCCTTGTTCTGTTTCTTTTACTAGATGTTAGTCTCTTTCTTCAAGATAATAGAAGAATTCAGTGGTTATTTTGTACTCATGTAAATCAAGCATTAAAGCTACATAAAGAGGCAATTACAATGAAGGGAAGCACAAGAGAAATTGAAACAGAACAGAGTGATGCTCATTCTGAAATATGATCTTCCCCTGAATTTCAAATTGTTTCCTCATCTAAGGTGGTTATATATGGATTTCTTGTGTTTGAATACAAATATAATCTTACTGCTAAGAGAAGTGATGACTAGACAAGTGTTTGGAAGACATATTAGAGTTAACAATTGAAGACAGGTAGCAAGGGCCTTAAAATAAGAGGCAACAACAATTGGATGGGTAGAGTACTAAGATGTTTGCATCACTAACAACTGTATCTAGCAACATTAAATTGTGTACTTGAACATTGCAGGGGTTACAACTGTAGGTGGAGGGATAAAGGTTAATAATGAAACTAAGATATCAAAAAAGGGTGAAAGTGATGTATCCAGTTCAGATCTATAATATAGAGTGTACTTTATAATACAGATCTATAATAAATAAAAAGACTCTTACATTCATTTTGACCTTACTATTGAGTGTTTCATTCTACTTGACTTATTTATACTATGAGTGTTAAGGTTATTGTGCCAACTTGACCAACAGAAATATGTGGCATTAATTTGGTCACAGCTTGATTGGAAGACATAGAGGTAAATGACTCCGGAAGGCCCACCCCCTTCCTTGATCAGAGTATACTGAAGAGTGATGCTGCTTTATCTTGTTTTCTACTTCAGTCTGTGAGCTACACTACCTGTGTGACAAGCCAACACATGCACCATGTAGCTAAAGCTTAAGACACCTATAAGACCTGCTTTTCCATCCTGCTGGTGTGTGCCTCACTTGAGTGTGAGGCTATTGGATCCTGTCTCTTTGCTACCTGCTCTGCAATTTGCTGCCCATAGGCACACTTTGCTTGACTTGCCCCAGAGAGGACTCCACTGTCTACTTCCTTGATCATGGACCTAGCAGCCCATGTTAGTGGAAGGACTTCTAGTATGTTAACTGTTCCAAAGGAAGTGAGCTGAATTCTCTGTCTTGCTGTGTGGACTAATTATCTACTAAATTCTGTCTTGATATATATGTGTATGTATGTATTTATATATATATATATATATATATAATCTTGGTTTTATTTCTCTAGAAACACCTGCTTTACACACATACTAATTTTGTTTTCTTTCACAATCACTGGGTATTCTGCTAGTGTTCCTCAATAAATATTTGCTTCCTCATTCTGTGTGAACTCATTTTTTGAACTTTTCCTTTTCTTCTCTAACCCATTCTTATCACCAGGGAAATATTTTAGAGTGATTCTGTGTCTTCTTCCTTTTTGTTGTTGTTGTTCCACTTGGTGTATTATGGCCCTTTGGGGTTTCTAGAATATCCTATGCCTGATTCTGGTCTTTTGGGAGGTTTTGTTTTTTTCTTTTTTTGCATCACTGCCCTCAGGTGGTGGGAGTAGGAGGCCCAGCCTTTGCTCCGTGGAGCTGGAATTTAATCTCCATCCCAATGGGCCGCAGTCCCGCACACAACCACTACGCCACCGGGGCTCAGCCCCTTTGGGAGTTTTTTATTGGAATGTTTTGCTTTTCAGATTACTACACTATTTAGTATCTCTAGCATGTAACTATCATATTCAAGAGATTTTTCTGAGCTTCACAAATTAAAAATCATCCAACAACTCTTCACTGTATGCCACCCTTTTCTTTTAATTCAATTGAAATTAAATTTTTATGTTCTTTTTTTGGTATCAACTTTCATCTTCATAAAATATAAAATTGATGAGAATGAGAACTTCTGATTAGTCATTGATGGTATCCATAGTGCTAAATAATTGGCTGGCACTTAAAAGGTGCCCAAGTAATTTCTGGTAAAGCAAAGAACACATGACAAACTAAGCTATTTTTTTCCTCTCAAATTACCTGGCACAAGCATGAAAGAGAATCAGACATAATTGTAATGATTTTAAATAGTGCAGAGACCAGGGAAAATGCATGGATAAATCAATCATCTTAATATTGTTATAGGTATGAACAAATGAATTATATTTTTGCAGATAATTCAGGAATAGGACTGAGGTTTTATAGTATGTAAGGTGTCTTTGTCAATGACAAGAAGCTTGTAGGCCATTTTTTCTTTTGCTGATTCAAATTATCGCAGTGATAGAAACGGGCAGAAGAACACTATAACCCTCTGAACTGCCAGTTTTCTCGAGGGTCTTTGTGCTTGAGTGGTGATTTTGATCATGGTTTCCCTGTACTGTCTGCAATTTCCCTGTACTGATTCAGCAATTTCCCAAATCATCTCTCCTGAAAGTTTAAGATGATGACACATCAATACAATGTATTTGGGAGAGGAATAAGGGCTATTGGCTGGTAACAGCTCCAAATATTTTGATTCTCATTTTTGACACCTAGCATACCACCTCTTAGTAGATTTCTTAATTGAGTTTATTTTTTTAATTATAAGGCTAAAGTGCAAAAATTGTGGTTATACTTAATAACCTTTTTAATAATTAATGGAAAGTTCCATGATGAGTATAATGATTCCATTTATATTTAGAACCTAAATAAGACCCATAAAGATCTCTTTTCCTGGAATTTGAAAATCTTACTCTGCAATTCTCATCTGCCTCAGTGGCCTACTAAATTGACATTAATATCAGGCTGGAAGGTGTAATGCCACTTTTAGTAAGTTTGTAAGAGAATGTGTCTGACAAAGTTTTGAAATTGGGATGTCAGAGGAACAGAGGTGAGGCATCATGGGGAGAGGAAGAGGAGAAGGATAAATCATTTCTTTTGGGGGGCATCACTGCCCTCTGGTGGTCATGGGAGCTACTCAGCCTTGCTCCTGGAGTGATGCTGCTGGATCTGAACTGCCAAGCCCTGTACCACAGTCCCGCACTCAACTACTACGCCACCGGGGCTCAGCCCCAGATTAGGAATTTCTTACAATGGTTTTGCATTCTGACTCCAATGCTTTGGGAAATCCAGCTGCATTTTCGGCTTCTGGTTTTCAGGAAATGTTCAGGTATGCTTTGGCTTCACAAGAATAATCATATGCTTAATGCGATGGGTTTACATTTTCACTTATTATGCTATTGTTTTCATATGGTCCTTATCTCATAAACATAAATAAGATTATCATAACATAATCATAACATAAATATGATTATCTCATAATCACAAATAAGTAAACTTTCCACCAATTTAGTTCTAAGAACAAGGACTGATGTCATGTATGAAAATGATAAAGTAAGAATCAGATCTAAAACTTATGCTCTTTCCAGTCAATATGGAGTATGGAAGAAAGCCTAAGATAAAGGAAAATGCTATCATACACCTATTTAGTAACTTCCCTTACCACACTTCAGTCTTACACGTCAAAAATCAAGCTGTCTTTTGCCCTGTTAATATGTGGGAATTGGGGAGAATTCTGTTTTACAGAATGACTCCATTATAACATAGTAACCACATCAGAGAGGAAATGGCAGTGTTCAGTACTGAGATAGACGGAGATTCTATAACCTCCTCATTACCCAGAAAGATTTGGAATGGATCAACGTTAATGATACTAGTTGTCAAGTTTGAGATGAGAAATGACATGGTGTTTCTTGAGACTAAATGATTCTTAAATTGAATGTTACAGGGGACTACATAGGTATGGATTAAATTAGAATCATTTAACTGGGATCATTAGGTTGGAAACCCCAGGAGAACATATTAGAAAAGGATTGAGTAAAAGGGCTCTGGTCACCAGAATTTATGACTCCTGAAACACTGTTTATTTTGTACACTGCTACAATGCAGACACTGAAGAGGGAGGCATAAAATAGCTCAACAGAAAATCAGGAGGACTCATAAAGCAGCACAACTTGTCATAGGTAAATTTGGGGTCTACATTACAATCATGATGCTAGAGAAAATTCCCCAGTCAGTTCCCAGAAAATCGTTTATACCCAAATCAGAACCAAGCAAAGCAAGAATCAAAAATGAGCCCTTTGGAGCACCATAGAGAACTCAGTATCAGGCCTCACGTTTCCTTGTGCTCTCCAGCATTTTGGGATCCTCAAGGAATGTCAGACCTCTTAGGTGCGACTTCCTCTTTGCACAGCTGTACATTGTCATGCATAAAGTCAAAGTTGGTCATTTTTCCTGTGCACACAATAATCTAAAATAGCGATTGCTTTTTGAAAGTTTTCGGTTTTTGTTTCATTCCACAGCATGTCTAATTTGTCTGAGTAGATATGCTTGTTTGCTCTCTTCAGATGCACCAAGGCAGGAGCCTCATACTGCTGGTTGCCTCCTAAAGGAAGAAACAAGGGTTCTCCTGGTGAGTAAATGGCTTAGTCACACACATCACTTGTGCTGCACTCATTTTGTCAGAGATAGCAACAATGCGTAATCTAATCCCAAAGAGGCCAGGGGAGAAAACCCTACCAAGTACCAAAAGGGAGGAGGATCATAAATGCTTGAGGAACAGTATGAATGGAGACTTTATCGTGTTATTACTAATCTGCAAAATAAATGATCATGCAGCTCCTTTCTATTGGTGAAACTAAGGTTGAAGAAAACCATTGCTGGATGCATTTTATCAAGGTGCACTTACACAACTACACAACTGTAAGCCCTAAAGCTAAGTAGAAAGCACTGAGCTTAATTAATGTGTTTAATTAAGTAAGGGGAATACAAAGCTTGAGGGTCTGAAAGGAGAGAGACTGAGCCACATGTTTGTGTGAATAAATGACTTTGACAAATAGAGGCATCTATTGGCATCTACTATTGATAATACTTATGGGTGTTGCTGTGAGACTAGTCCCCAAATAATCCAAAATTTCTATAAAGTCTGCTACATGATAAATAACTTTCATGAGTATTCAAAAATAAATTAGATTGCTGTGATATAGTTAAGCATTTGTGCTGACACAAAGTGGTGAAAGATATTCATCAGAAAGAGAGAGAAGGGGGGTAGGGAAGTGTGTGTGGTGTGGTTGGTGGGAGGGGGAAACGAGAGAGAGAGAGAGAGAGAGAGAGAGAGAGAGAGA
This sequence comes from Nesogale talazaci, assembly GCA_004026705.1. Lineage (NCBI taxonomy): Eukaryota > Metazoa > Chordata > Mammalia > Afrosoricida > Tenrecidae > Nesogale > Nesogale talazaci. Next base: position 12,593 of record PVJH01001177.1, on the reverse strand, counting down.
GAGAGAGAGAGAGAGAGAAATCAGAATAGCTCAGGAGCTCAAGAGTTGAAGGCAAATTCGAAGTAAACATGAGAATTCAGTAGATGCAAGGATAGGAATTTAGAGTAAGCCCTAAGGATTTTCACATATTGGTGAAGGTGTTATATTACACACAAGATGTAGTACAGAGTCTTTACCACAATCCTACTTGAAATTCAGCATTCTGAATAACTATAAGTGGAATCTGAATCATATTTTAATGCATTATATCTGTTTTGGCTTAGATTACACCTATGCTACAAAGGTGTGCCATTAAACAAAAATAAATGCAATACATTTCAATAAAATAGGTGAAATAGTATAAATTTTATAGATTTATAACAATGAAAACATGGACATTACCTATTAAAATGATTTAAAAATGAATTTAAAAGATTTTTTTCAATTTTTGTTGCCTAATCAAGAAAGTAATACTTGTTTTCTATAGTCTACCTATAAGTTGGATGAAAGGAAAATGAATCATATTAACAGCAAATGCCTTCTATTTTTAATAAAAGCTTTGAAAGACAATATTTTGAGTTGTTAAAAAATTAAAAGTTACAATTAGCTAAGTAAAGTCTATGAGAAAAGAAGGGCATGAACCTTCCTTGGTTAAATTCTTTCACAGAAGGGGAATCTCAGTCCATTTTATTTTCAAAAATATTGCATGAAGATTAAAGACAGATTTTAAAAATAGAATCATTTAAGTTTTTAGGGTATTCACTGCGCTGCTATGATAGTTAGAGGTTGTGTTAATATAGTGGAAATGCAGGAACATTTGTGTGAAATCCCAAGTTTGCTGTTTATTACCCCCATCTGACTTGGTGGATGGCTGGGGCTGGGCTGACAAGAACCTGATCCGTGAAGAGAAACCCATTTGAGCTGGTGTACATTGCTGATGTGTGGCCTGAGTTAGAGTGGGTTTTACATATGGATTCATATATCTACAGTTCCAACTGGAATGGAGATTTTTCACATCGAAGAACATACTTTTCTGCTCAGAGTACTGAGTTTACAGAAAAGGGTAAGTTGAAAATGGGACATTCACAACTGGGGGAAGAAAGGCATCATCTAGTGGCTGGCTATGGTCTTTCATGAATGCTTTAGTCTGTATTGAGGATCAGTGAATAGTTTCCTTTTCTTAATGGGTCTGGGAAAGAGAGATGTGGGGTCGGGATTGATGATCAATTTATTTGGTTCAGCTGTGATTACCAAAAGGGTAAATGGTAATTGTAAAAACCTGTCATTTTAGAAGGTGTAACTGAAAGAGGAAAGAAGTTAATTCCTTATGTAGGAATGAGTTAGTGCCCAGAAGGATGGCCTGAAGTGTACTCAATTAATATGGCCATCTGGTCATAATCCCTTATGTAATGTATTATAATTTTGAGCCTCTGTGCCAGTGACTATACCATTTTGAAGAGTCTGTTATGCTCATCTCACTGCCCTCAAGTGCAGTCTGTTCTGATTCACAGCGACCCTCTACAGCAGGACAACACTTTCCCTGAGGACTTCTGAGACTATAACCCTTTATAAGTGAATCAAATCTTGCCTCCCTCCCTCCCTCCCTCAGAGCAATTGGGAGTTTCAAAATACTCACCTTGCTGTTAGTAATCTTAAGCACAACCCCTAGAGCCCAGGTATCCTGTGCTATGTAAATAGACAGGCTTAAAGTGAAGCATATTCAAGTGGGATTCTCCACATTACTAGAGGGTAGGGACCCAAATACTTCCTTTGGTTTCCTTGGGAATATGACCTGCTGAGAAAGATAAAAACACACCTTCATCAAAGCCACTGTGGTATGTATAATAACCATCTCAAAAGCGGAGAGATTCTATGAATAAACTAAGAGCACCACTGGTGCTTGTTCAAGATTTGTGTTTGGAGTGGGGGAGACCCAGACCAGAGGCTCCAGAGAACCAGGCATAGATACTTTGAAACAGGGCAGCAGAGCAACACCAAGACTTTGACCTTGTAAGGCAGAGCAGTTGGTTGGCTTCCTAGTCCACAAAGGCAGACAAGGGACCACAGGGCTCAGAGACTAAAGATTGGACAGAGACTTGGCTACTGGCTAAGGACTGTTCTTGCTGTAGAACAATGATGTTATCCATGCAGTTCACAGATCCTTACTTGTGGTAAATTGTTAACTTCCCCAATGACTCCCCCCCTTAAATGTAAGTATTATCAGTGAATTCTGTAGTCATAGCATTGAATTAACAAGTGCAGGGGAAAAGGAGAGTGTGGTGGAAAGATCTATTGGTATCAGAAGAGGGGAAAGAAGATAGAATTTGCAGGCATATTGGATTCTGTCCTAAGGTAATGCTGTTTTCCTTCTCCTTTGTGTAGCCTTGAGAAGATTAGATCTGGCCCCCTCACCAAAAATATGCAAACTAACTTCAGAGCTTGAATACCGTCTAGTAGCCCCATAACCATGGAGGGAGCCCCCAGGCAAGTCTTTGAGAGTGAGGCTGCCCACCTCTGGTCTGGCTAGAGAAGGTAGTGAAACACATTCAAACACACTCTTCTTGAAGGCAGACATTGTTCACATTCACTGGGCAATGATCAGAAAGAACTCAGTGGAGTTTGAATCTATGACTTAGAATGCATTTAAAGTTTCCGCTGTCCTTTCACATAGCTTTCCAAAACCCTTGGCTTAGAACTTTAATACTGTCTAGATGTGATCACTATGGCAATTTTTTAAATGTTCTGAAAAAAATCTCGTTAGCCTAGCTACTGACATGTGGAAAGCCAGATGCTCAAATAAATGACACAGGCAGAGAGTCTCCCTCAGAAATGCTCTCTCTGCCAATGTTTCTTCCTCGGCCCTCATAACGAATGTACACACTACGTGTGGCCTCTGCTCTAGTGAAGACCTACATGTAGTTTACCCCTTACTGAAGGCGTCTAGTCTCACCCACATCCTGAATAAGCAGAGAGAGAGAGACCTGCACCTTATGCCAGCTCAGTGCACTCCAGCTTCACACTTGAGAAAGTGAAGCTTGTAATGTCTAAATAAGTATTCTAAGTGGGCAATTTCAGTAAATTGAATGGCAGTCAATGGACCTTTCTACTACTCCCTTCCCTTCATCCATTATCATTACTTCTGTGTAGGAGGTTTTTAGCTTGGGGCAGATGTTACTGTAGAGCTCAAAATGACAGAAATGTTAACTGCCTTCCTCCTTCAACCCAGAACCATTTCAGGAGACATTTTCTACAAGGATTTAACAAGGAAGCTACGTTTCACTATGTGCAACTTTTTAAATGAGATTCAAACTTTTAAGACATGAAGACATTACCAAAGTAGCATGCAGATGTTGCTTAACAACAACAACAAAAGATGCAGATTTTCAAGTGTTCGAGCAAACATTATACTAAATCTCTTTAAAAGCAAAGATATTTAAGCAGTATGATGTCTTTGTGTGGATGTATAGGTTATATAATTATGTTAGAATTTCCATATGTGAATTAAAAATGTGTGGGCTTGTAGGCATTGTAAAGCTATTTACTTGTATTTTTATTTCTAGCTTACTATCTCTTTATAATATGTATAATTAATGTTTGGTTACTCAAAATTGTCCCATTGTTCATCAGATACTTTACATATTTAGGTGATTATTTGATGAAGTATATATTATAATTTTGAAAGTGAATCTAGGGAATAACAAAAATTCCTAAAAATTAAGACAGTTCAATTTAATTGATGGTGTTAATAATTTACTCTTTCTAAATGGTTCATAAATTAATTTGACAAGTCTTTTAGGTCACTTTGAATCTTATCTTACAATTTTTATGTCTACTTTTTATTGACTTTGCAAAGCCTAAGGTGATTACTGTAGCTTTTATAATTTCAACTTCAGTTAAGACATCAGTGTAACTAAATAATTGGACCAGCAATTTATATATTTTAGAGTTTGTTTCAATAGAGTTTTGAAAGCATGTTTACAAATAGAGGCAATCATATTAGGTGTAGTTATAAAGGAGAAATAAGAAAAAGTAGCATTGTATCCCTTTTTATTATATCCCTTCCCACATACCTTTATGTACTTTAATGCTGCAAGTCTAATTTGAATGGTCTTCTGGGTCACACAAGGCCTCAAATTCAGGTCCGCTATTATGAGTGTTTGAACATCTCTGGAAAACCAGAGGCTTTGAATGGCTGGACTGAAAGTCCTTCTCACTACAGCCATTCGGTAAGTAAGGTCCATGAGCCCAATAACCCTCCTTAAAGCCAGGCACATAGACTGCATGCCGCTTAGAATTGAGCCTCAATTCTCTGCCATCCCATGGGACGTCAATCTCCTCTTCCTTAAGGAAGCAGGTCATCTACCCTGAATGTGATTTCCACAACCTGACTCTCACGGCTTCTCTTTCTCCTTTGTTCCCCTGAGCACAACCCCATGTGGCCTGTGTGGGATCTGGTGACCTCCTCCTGCAGGCTGCCGGTATCTGGGACTCACCACGGCTGGGGCCACATCTGTCAGTTCTCAGGTGTCCTGTGCGTGATCATCCCTAGAGCCCAAATCGGGTGAAAAAAGGTGATTCAAATGCCTTGGCTCTTTGTCTTTCCTTGCTCTTTATTTTTTTCCAGTCTGAAAATAAAGCAATGCATTTTTTCTTATTTGCTTTCCTTTTTTATTTTTTTGACTGCTTTTAGTCTCTTTTCGAGTGGGTTAGTAAAAGCCTTTTTGCTTATGTAATATATCCAATTAAGGAGATATCCAAACAATATGCAAAAGTGTGGGCCATCTACTTTCTCTATTGGTTCCAATGGGAAGAGCTTGAACTAAGCAATGATGAAAGGGTTCTGAAGAATGAGCCCCAAAGTAGAAAGTCTATAGTTTCCTTAGGAGAAGAGGTTGTTTAAATAATAAGCATTTGGAAACAATCTTTACTGGAAAAAAAAAAAACACTTGGCAGTTAGGTTAAAAACAGCTTATTCTTTTTTTTTTTTTTTTTTGGTTTTAGGGCATCACTGCCCTGGTGGTGGCAGTAGGGGGCCCATCCTTTGCCCCTGTGGAGCTGGAATTGAACCTCCATCCCAGTGGGCTGCAGTCCCGCACACAACTACTATGCCACCAGAGCTCAGCCCCAAAACAGCTTATTCTTGAGGTAAGCAAGCGGCCATCTAGCTCAGAAGCAACAAAGGATACCTGAAGAAAGCACACCAGTCAGTGCAAACATGAGGTGTTGAAGGGATCAGGTATCAGGTATCAAAGAACAAAAATCATATGGTTGTAAATGAGGGGGAGTGCAGATGGGGGACATCCCCTTTAGGAAGGTCCACCAGGAGGATATGAGCCAGTTAAAGCACAGTGTAGCAGTATGAAACATAAACGGTCCTCTAGTTCTTCAATGCCTCCTCCCCCCTGCTATCATGATCTCAATTCTACCTTACAAATCTGGCTAGACAAGAAGATGTACAGGAGCTAGGAACACAGGGAATATAGGGCAGATGATCCCCTCAGGACCTGTGGTCAGAGTGGTGATACTGGAGGGTGCAGGGAAGAGAAGGTAGAAGGGGGGACTGATTACAGGATCTACATATAACCTCCTCCCTGGGGTACAGACAATAGGGAAGTGGGTGAAGGGAGGCATCAGACAGTGTAAGCTATGGAAAACAGTAATAATTTAAAAATTATCAAGGGTTCATGCAGGAGGAGGGTTGGGAAGGAGGGGAAAAATGAGCTGATACCAAGGGCTCAAGTAGAAAACAATGTTTTGAGAATGACGAGGGGACAAATATACAAGTGCTTGACATACAATGGATGGATGGATGGGTTGTGAGAAGAGTTGTATGAGTCATGAATAAAATGATTCAAAAAAGCCCCAGCTTAATAAAACATGTATAAATTTAGGTCCAGAATGTGACTCTTTTAGGTAAGTGTCTTTATTCCTTTGGGAAATGGAGGGTTTTTAGATGACAGTAGTTTTCGCATACCTATAATATTATCTGCTCTATTCTCTCAAATCACATTAGATGTTGAGTTAACAAGATTATGTTTTCTCAATTAATTATCAACCTAACTTAGCAACATGGTAACAATAAAGTACATCAACTTTAAATTTGAAAAGAATCATTCAGCATGAGTGAGAATTAATAGTAATTTCGCAACCTGTGTTAGGCTGAGTTTTCCTAAGAAACAAGGCCATAACTGCTTATATGTATGTATATGGAAGGAGATTTATTTAAATAATGAAATCGCTCATGCTTTCAGAGACTGTAATTCTTTACAGGATTAGAAAGCTCTGTCTTTCTCCCCACAGAGTTATACAAGTGGGTATATCCTATTTGGATCAAGTCTGTGGATCAGATGGTAAGCAGGAGACCTCTTTCAACTTCTGCAGCGATCAATGAACTAGAAGGACCGAAGATGAAGCTGAAAGACCAGAGACTGGGGAATGCAGAGTCTAATGATTCCAAGGACAGTTATCCACTAATGATTCCTGGGATTTCCCGGTACTATAACAGGAGGGTCATGAATCAGATGCAGTGTCCAGATGCAGCAAAGCTTTCTTCTAGTTCTTCCCCGCCCTCTCAATCTATACTAAAAATAAAGAGAGCTATAGTAAAAGATAGAGAGAGCTTCCTCACTCTGTCAATCCACGAAAAATAGGCCACATCTTGAATGAAATTTCCCTTCAATTGTATCAAGAGCAGATTAAGGAGGTGGTGGCCTATTCCCATGACTGCTTGGCTGCTTCACAGAGGATTTCATCACAGAGTTGAATCACTGTGTGAGATCACATCATGGGAGAATCCTGACCCAATCAAGTTGACATAAAACCTATTATCACACAATCTTTATATACCATTAAGGTGTGTGAGTATAAAAAATTGTAATGTGCTATATTTCCATAATTTTTAGTTTTGTATGGGTTATTTTATGATTGTGTGAATATTATCTTCAAGACAACGTAAAATAAAATATTATAGGGGCTGAGCCCCGGTGGCATAGTGGTTGAGTGCGGGACTGCAGCCCACAGGCTTGGCGGTTCAAATCCAGCAGCAGCTCTTCAGGAGCAAGGCTCGGAAGCTCCCATGACTACCAGGCGGCTGTGATGGCCCCTGAAAAATATTATAGTTCTTTAACAAATTTGGACACATCTGGGATTTTTAAGTAACTTTTCCAAAAACTAAAGAAGAAAGATATTATCCACCTTAAAATGACATTTTCTTGTGACATGACTATTGAGTCCTCTCTGAAGAAGATCAGAAATTATTACTATGTATAACACAACATCTGACATTTCATACATTTATGTCAAGATAGCAGAAAAAATAAAGAATATTTGAAAGAACTCAGGAGTTAGTGAGAACCAAGTAGTTAACTTTAGGTTGCCTAGTTGGGGTTGCCATTAAGTGTTTCTAAACTCAGAACTCCTCATTGCAGATTCAATAAGAGGGTTAGACTATTTGTGATATAATTTTCATGAGCGAGAACTGTGCCATTTATAGACATATTACTTTTTGTTAATGGTGTAGTTTTTTAACCTTTAAAGATGTAATATTTAGAATAATTCTTATGCATGTATGAATAACAGGGACACTATATGGTGATGGCCATTAGCTAAGCATTTCCCTCTGGACAAAAAAAATGCAATTATTTAATGAATACTTTTTTCCTGTAAGTGATGAGAATGGTAATGTTATTTTAATACAGTGTATTTACTTAGTGAAATATATTATATTTTTATTAAATCTACTATAAAGTACAGGAAGATTAAAATATAATGGTTATTCATAAGTTTATCTGGTTTTATCTTATTATTATTATTTATAATTTTATCTGGTTTTCTGAGTTATAAATGCAAATTGAAATTGAAGATGAGATCAGGAAAAGGAAACTTCACAAAATTTTTTTCATTTTCTTCTCTTTGATTTTTTTTTTACTATGATGTTTACATTTCAATCAAGTCATTCTTCTAAACTGCTCTTCCATTTCCACCTGTTCCACTCAGGACCTGTCACCAAGTAAAAGTACCTAGGGTGAAATAATAATCATTCTAAAATAAACCTAATTTACCTTATAAACTTCATCTATTGTTTTACATTATAATTGTAACTAAGGGTGTTGAAAGGAGAATCTCTAGACTAAGAGTACATTTAAATTAGGTAGAATTTCACCAACTGGAAACATATATCCAAATAGCTTTATTAGGCTTTTGTGAACCCTCCATTTTTATAATTTCTTTCATCTCTTATTTCATATTTTGTTCAATTTATATTAGGTATCTTGAGAGTTATGTGTGCTTAATTTAAATTTATAGTTTCAGATTTTAGCCACAACTCTTGGCATGCACAAACACAGGTAAAATGATAGATTTTTGCATTTTCACAAAACTTAGAAGATCTCAGCCATTCACATGTGTTTTGTTTTTGTTTTCAGTTCATGTACACATCTAAAGGTATCTAGTGCATTCATGATGCCTAACAAAACCTAGATATAATAATTTTAAATTACAACTCAGTCTTTTAAATTAATAACCAAATGCTCTTCTTTCTTACACCAAAGATGCCAGATTTTCACTTTTCAATTTTATGGGTTCGATTCTTCTTTGATGGAATCTCTTCCAAGAGCATGTTGGACAATGTGATAATGGCCAGACTGTGCAGACTGCTTTTCCATTTATTTTATAACTACTCTTACAGTGCCTATGATGTTCAGGATCTGTCTGTCAGCATGAATAATTTGGGCCATTTTAATTGTCTTCCATTTAGACCTGAAAGTCTCTGCTTGATGTGCTGGGTTAATTATATCATGTCTCTATTCATTATGGGTTGAAAGGGTTTTAATATGTTTCCCATTGCTAGGATCAGAGTAAGGCTCCGATCTTCACTTAACTCTCCATGGCTCCTGGACCAAGGCTGGCTCTATGAAGATGTAGTATAGTATATTTGGTGTCTATATAAAAAACATCACTGCTTTTATTATATGTACATTGATATTTACTCTTCTACATATTTTAGCTTATAGAATTCATAACTGCTGACCCTTTCATTTCAGAGGCATAATCACTGTCACTAGAACCCCTGAAGAGTAGCAAAAACAAGTAAATTCCAACTTACAATCATCCCATATGTGTTAGAAATTTACGCTTTGTATGGTTTCCAATGGCTTCCTCTTTAGATCTAAAGGACTAGAAGTTTTTTTTTAGAACTTCTGGTATTAAGAAGCCAAAGAAAAAAAAATAGTTAGTGTTAGAGTAAAAGAATAAAGGGAGGGGAGAAAATATATATATATGGAGACAGGGGCAAGAGAAAAACAAAAATACTTTTTTAAGCATATTAATGGAATAACACTGGGGATTACGAAGGCTCATCCCTGCACTGTCCCTCCCACAAAGCACTCTACTTTTCAGCTCGGTTCTATAATTCATGTAATACCCACACAGAACGCACCATGCTCACGCTATGGTTTTTTTCAGGAAGTTAACCATTACAATTCAGGTGAGAAACTCTCAATAGATATTTTCAGGATAGTTTTTCCCTGCTGTTTCCAAAGCTTTAGTCTCTGTATAGCTTTATTTGTCTTGTCAACAGAATGTGAAGTAGAGAAAGTGTATGTCCTGCCTCCAAGCAGGAAGAGAAAAGTCCCAGAATCTTCATGAGAAGGCCGTGTCCACAAGGAGGAAATACCAGGCTGTGATCTGATTGACAAGCTAGACCTCACCCCTTCCATTATTTACAAATTTGACACGAAATTTTGTAGCTACCACACCACTCTGTGCATCTAGGAGAGCCAAATATTGGAGATCTCAGGGTCCAAAGAATGAGCTCCAATCCTGCCTTTTCTCTCTCATTGTTAGTAAAACCCACAGCTCTCTTTGTTTCAGAGAGGTCTATTTTTATACACTGCAGGACATATGGCAACCACAATCAACCTTAATCCCAACCCTTCACAGATGAATCATACCATCTAATCTGTAACTTCCCTCACCTTCTTATCCCAGCACATGAGGAAAATTATGATCAATTGCCAAAATAGCAAACGATATGTCTAGAAGAGCCATATTGAATTATACACTACATTGCAATCTGATTGGAAACCATACAAGAAATCAGGTAGAGCTTGTCTCTGAATTGTCTCACAAGATGATGGGAATCTTATATGTTTATGTGCAGGCTACTATCCTGCATTGACAGAAGATTGCTATGGACAAATCCTATACCTGACATTTTTAGGTTATGTCTGCTTTCCCCTATATTGAAGGTACTCTGATGCTAATACTACATGGAGGTGACTAGCTACAGTTAAAAAAAGGGAGGGGGAAGGAGAGGACAAGGAGAGGTTAGTAGATCAAACTCTCAGCCTGTTTATTTTATTCACTCAGAGGACAAGAGTGATAACCTTCCTTTTTTATCCCTTATTCTAGATTATCTTTAGTGCATATTACCTTTAGAAGACTAGCATTTCTTTTCTGTTTGGTTACCTGATTGGATGACAAACACAAACCTTCTTCCCTGAGGAATATGAGCCACTGAGTAATCACTTTCTGGTTGCCATGATGAAGCCTGAGTTCAGCAAGATTCTCTAGTACTAGCTCTCAAATTCCAGGAAATATTTGTCTTGACTCCTATTATGAAGCCACAGCCCTAGTTATTTTTGATAATTCCCCCACCTTATCTGCTGAGTTAGTGGCAGGAAGTATGCAGAATAACTTCAATTGTTGCATAGAGTTGAATGGAAACATTTTAGTGTCTCTTGGTGGAAACATGCTCTATATGCCCAATGTAAAATACCAGTATCTCTTTCTTTTTAAACCTAAAATTTCATGCTCAGGAGAATACATCCCTCTAATAGATTTGTGGGAATGATAATGAGATGAGCCATTCCAAATTCCACCCTGTTGTTCTGATTCCTGGGTGCACCAAAACCCCGACCCCCAACTCACGGCCATTGAGTCAGAGTCCAATGAGCTGCTGCTGGTTTCAAACTGCCAACTATGCGGATCGCAGCCCGGTGCATACCACTCTGCCACCAGGGCTCGACTGGGAATATGCAAGGTATTCTACATTGAGAACTTTGAATTTTCTTTTAATTGCATTTGAACTTCCCTTGTGTATATGGATGACATTCTGGAGGAGGATGCTCGAACTCAGGGTGTCTCCATGAAGTCATCATTGCAGCGAACCCGGGAGAGTTCTTCCCAAAATTTCCAGGAGGGGTTTCTTGATAATATGTTATATGGTAGGACTAGTATCCCTTGAATGCGTACACATTATCACATCTCTTAATATAAAGTGGATTGGATCAAGGACAATATTTTGTACCGTACCACATAAATAAATCTATGAACATTTGAGTTATTGTAGTTTTGCAACAAGGAAGAAAAACTGCATTCCAAAATGAGTTTCACGTGCTGAGTAGATAATTCATTGTTCCCTTTAGACTAAAAAATGTTGATGTGATTCGGCATGGGACCAAGTTTGTCTTAGCTAAAGGAATGTACCAGAAGGGCCCAGCATGTTTCTACACTGCCCAAAACATCAGACATTCTGTAATGCTGCAATTTTAATACAACCCCACCTCCCTGCCAAACAGATTCACTATCATCCAGTGGATGGTCCACTCACAATGACCATATAAGACAGGGTAGAATTGCCCTGTGCGTTTACTATGCAGAGACAGAGAAACCCTTGCCTTTGTCCCACAAGAAGGTTGGTGGAGATGAATTGCAGCTCATACAGTGCACATCCCATACTGGAACCACTCTGCCTCCGGGGTCCCTGTAGTCTTCATGAAAAAGAGTCTACTTTTGTGCCCACACTCTTCTCCCTTGCCATAGTGGGTACTGTGCTTTAGGTTAATTGTGCAAGTACTGAAATAGTTGAATATAGAAGCTGCTTGACATCTACTGGTTGAGTCCTCTTATCCACCTAGATTTCAATATTTTCTCTTTAGTGGATAGATTTTGGAGTAGAGACATGACACTTACAAATCTTCATTCTTCATAGATCTGTCCATCTTCCTCTTCACCATGGCTACCTCTTCTAGTTTTGCCTCTTCTATTTCCTCACAAACCAGCTGGTCATTCCCATTTCCATGATTCATACATATCTGTATCCCAGCCACTTCTTTTGCCATGAAGGGAAGCAATCAGGTATGTTGCTTAAAACTTCTCTCCTTGGAGATTTTTCTTCACTCTGCCTTTAGGGCCATCTTTGAATGTACATGACATCAGTTTCTAGTTTCCACTAAGACAGCAAGAGGATCCATATGCAAACTAGATGTAGGATTATTTTGCTTATTTATACATAAAACAAACAAACGATGACAACAAAAACCCTCACTATCCTAAAGTTGATTCTGACTCCTGGTCAACCTTCAAGACTGGGTAAAATCACTCCTGTATTTTGCCCAGGCTGTAAGGCTCCAGGGGAGCAGAAAGCCTCGACTAGACTGTAGCTTGACTGGATCGTTGACCTTGTGAGGTATGACTTGTGATGTTTACTTATGCGTCTCACTCACTCACTCACTCCTCACTCCTCCTTCCTCACTCACTCCTCACTCACTCACTCACTCACTCACTCCTCACTCCTCACTCCTCACTCCTCACTCACTCACTCCTCACTCCTC
>PVJH01001176.1:0-228189 GCA_004026705.1 Nesogale talazaci | reverse complement strand
TTCAAAATCATGAGCTGAACTCCTGCTGCTCAGGAGACAGGAGGCATTCTACTCCCTTAAAGAGTTCCAGTCTCAGGAACTCACAGGGGACGTTCTATCCTGTCCCATAGGGTTGCTGTGCATCAGCACCAACTCGATGGCAGTAGGTTTGCTTGGGTGGTTTATGCTCAGAGTGTGTGGAACAGGGTTTGAAAGAACCGTACTGAAGGGCTTACTGCATTGGTCTGGGGGGCTGTGCTGGGGGTGGGTTACAAAGCATCGGATGGATGTGGATGTCTAACACCGCCTAGCAACACCTGGCTTGTGAGCCTCTCACCACTTTGTCCACGACAAAGGATTTTGTCCCAGTGTCAAGCTGGAAATGGTGAGGGCGAGACTAAAACCATCAGATCACCACAGCTGCTTGTATGGATTTGGCTACAAGGAAATGATAACCCAACTCCCCCGACGTTGAGAGGGTGGTTGCCACGTGGGTGGTCTTGACCGGAAATGCAGAGATACAGCTCAAAATCTACCAGGCATCACCACTGGGGTCTGACACTGACGCCTGGGAATGCACAGGTGCTGGAGCTTGCTGTCGCCTCGCCCCGTTGTGCATCTCCCCACCGTACGCCCCTCTCACCACTTTGACAACAGTCCTGGAGGGAGGACTGTGAGTCCCCAGCCATGCCTTAAGTTACTCTGCACCATAGTCCCTGGGGTAAAGTTTACCCTTCAAGTTGCCCTTTCCCCCAGTGCCTGGGGTAAACAGCGATGGACTTGACTTATGCCTGGCTGTGCACATTGCCCATAAGTCTCTGGCATGGGGTGAGGCCCGTGTGTGAATTTTGGAGGTGGCCTGGCTCTGAATTTGACTCCTGTACTACACTTGCAAATTGTGTGACCTCTGAAAAGCTTCCTAACTCTTTTGGCCCTTGGTTTCTTCATGGGGACATGACTATTCTTTCTATCATGGAGAAGATCATGCATCCAAAGTGCTTGGGGTACACACTGGCACACGGCCAGGACTGTGCAGCTCCAGGGAAAGCGGACAACCTCAGACAGCCTGCCAAGGGTGGCTGTGAGCAGGACTCCACGTGATGGAGATGGGGCTGGTTTTTGAATTGACCAAGAAAGGGTAAGGTGGGCCAATGTGGGTGACTCCAGGTGGGATGGGGAGCGATGTGGAGGATAAACTGGGATGCCTCGATCTGCACAGTTCTGTGGATTCACACCTGATGCCCATGGAGAGCACGAGGCAGCGAGGGGGCTGGAAGACGGTTTTCACCACAACACCGCGAGACTAGAGGGCCCTGCGTTGGGGCCTCTACAGAAGAGGGAGGAGGCTGTCTCTCCCTTGGCAAGGAGCCCAGCGTGGCAGGTCAACAGAGAGGTGATAGCATCTGGCAGGGGGCATGTGCTTGGTAGTTGAGTGCATTTGCTTGGGAGTACATGCCAGCCTTCACCCAGACTGCCAGGAGCAAGCTGAGGGGAATTTGTGTCCTGTATTAGCTGGGAGTGTGGGAATCTTGAGACCTGGCAATACTTAGAGATGGATCCCAGGACCTCTGGAAAAAGCCCCAGGGCTCTGGTGACAGAAAAAGTTGGTCTTCATTAGAGCCCTGTTCCATCTAAAGTGGCTAAAGCTGGAAAGCACAGGCCAGCGTGTTCACTATGGAGCCCACAGCCCCAATTCAGTCAGTGGATGGGTGGACTTGATAGCCTGCAGCTCAGTTTCCCCATCTGGAGTCTGGAGATGGTGAAAGGCTCATTTTAGCGGATGTAAGCCTTACAGGAGACCACGCCCAAAGGCATCGCTCTCCCTGCATCAAGAGCCCTTCCTAGGGACCCTGGAGGGCAGGGTAGAACCACCCCTGAGGATTCCCAAGACTGTCACTCTTTCTGGGAATAGGAAACCTTGTATTTCCTTCTCAAATCAGTTTGTAGTTTTGAACTGCTGACCTTGATGTTAGCAGCCACCAGGACTCCTGCCCCAAGGCACCCAGTCCCTAAGGGACCCAAAACAGCTATTGTCATGGGATTGATTCCAAGTCTCAGCAAATCTTTGTAGGATGGTGGAACTGTCCCCTAAGATTTCTGAGGCAGACCACCTTTATAGAAGTTCGCATCCTTTGTCTTGGGAGCTGCTGGTAGATGCACTCTGTCTACCTCGCAGGGAGCAGCTGAATGCTTAACCACTGCACCACCAGGACTCCTATGGAATCGGCTAGCTGGGAACTGCATTAACCATGCCAGTCCTCTGTGAATATCAGGCCTCTTTATTAATCTTGAGTTTAAATGTACTGTTATCTTGTTTAAATCAGAAAACTTATTTGGCAACTCAAACTTATTAATGTCATTTCATCAGTGTCGTAAAGGTAGTTTTTCTATGTTTGCCAAAGACTAGATCCATTAAGGGAAGACATCATACCCCTTACAGGTTTGTCCCCAATTCAACAGCCCTGGGAAATCTATAAAACAGAAAACAGATTGTTTTGGATCCTATTTTTCAACAGTTGATATCATTTTTAAGTCTTTTTTCATTGTGTGCATTCCTGTTCAATAAAATGTGGAGTAATTTGGGGGGGTTTAGTTGCTTTTATCCCCATGTCAGTTTCTCAATAAGTGGTTGAATAAAGGATGGGAAAGGGTGGTTTAGGGTTGGTCTCCATCATCCATCTCTGTCCTGAGTGTGCCACTGGGAAGCAGAAAACTCCACTTATTAACTCAGCCTTCATTTTGTACCCACCATCAAATCAAGACGTTTGGGGTCGCTGGCCTCTCTGTTCCTCTTGGAAAGAGCAAACTGTTGCTGCCAGTTTCCTCATGCAGCAGAGCCTTCACTGGAGCCATATTGCAGACGACTGTCTGAAAGGATGAGCATGCTCACTGTGGTTTTCTGGAGGAGGTTTGAAGCAGGTGTCAAATGTACCATGTGAGAGTACTGATGTTGTTCAGCATGACTCGTTAATGTGCTGCCAACCCACTCCTTGAATTCACGTGTCCTTTCACATCTCTTTGATAAGCCACAGGATATAGGCAAGTGGAAAAGGGCTGATTGGAAAGTTTCTTCCACTCTGATCTTCTTCAATTCTGTTTTAAGATCAGAAAGACCTTCCTGCACTGCAGAATATAGGATTTACCGACGGACAATGAAATAGCATGGATCATAAAACAAACACAACATGAATCGGCATAGCCAGATGCAAGCTTTTAACAACTTTAATATAATTAGAGTTGGTGTAATATGTCTTACAACAAATGTGAATACAAGGACATCAAATATCAAAGAAGTTTGCGCATCTTCTCGTCTTCAAATGATGTTGGCTAACACATCCCAGGTAAACCATCAGGCATTGATCTCCTGGTTACAAAGGCGACCAATATCATCTACCACTTTCAAAACCAAAGTAGAAGTGATACATTCATTTGCCGCCCCTCCTCTCCCCTCCAGAAAAGGTTAAAGGCAAAGTAGGTGAATCGACGTGCAAAGGAGCATCTGGCTCAGTTGCAAAAGTCATTGTCCAGATGCGAGGAATTGAACCATGCACCTTTTCAAGCATGATGAAGGGCAAACAGATGATGACAAGCCAAAAATCAAATCCAGTATAGGACCCAGGAGGCCCTAGAGTGGTAAAGGACAGAAGGCTACTATCCTTGATGCTCATGTGTCTGCACTGTTACCCTGACCTTCTGGGTCCTGACTCAATAGTGGGCAGGACCTGTGTCCTGGGTCGTGCTCTCTCTTGGAGATGGCAATGTTCAATCGTGGTCTCTGGCCCAGCTAACTCTGTAGATGATCCATTGCCCTGGGCTGTGAGCACTAACAGATACGGCCACAGCACAGTTGTAGTTTCATGGGTGTAAGTAGAAACAACAGCAAATGAACTGAGATTATTTACATAGATCTGTAATACTTCAAATGACTATAAATATATTTTCCCCAGAAACTGAAAACACTGTAGACACGATTTCATGAATCCTCACGGCACTTCTGTGAGGTAGTATGGGGAAGGGGGAGGTCAATAGAGGTCATTTTAGAAATGAAGAGACAGAAGTTCAGAGAGGGCAGGAGATTTCAGTGGGACAACTGAAATAGGAAATAATTCCACTCTCGCACAAATCTGCAATTGACTGGAAAGGGTTGCTAGGCTTCCGGTGGCGGTGCTGACACGCTTGCTTCAGCATGGTGACTAGTCCAGGCATGGAAGATTCAGCCTCTAGTGTCCCTGGAGCCTTTCCCCTGGGCAGACCTCCATAGACTCTTTTCCTCCCTTCCTGCCTGAGCTAAGGGATTCCAATTACTAGTCACTGTTTCAGGGGTGTTTATGTGTGTGTGTGTGTGTGTGAGAGAGAGAGAGAGAGAGAGAGAGAGAGAGAGAGAGAGAGAGAGAGAGACAGAGAGAGAGAGACAGAGAGAGAACGGGGTTTCAAACTAGTTTATTCTGGTTCAACTCTTGACTGGAGCTGTTTCACTGCTACCTCAGACAAACTGAACCCAAATCTATATTTTAACATGACCCCCATGGAAGTCCTAAAGATATTGATGCATGTGAAAATCTATATTTGGTTTCAGTATATTTGGGGTGGAAAGGCAAACTCGGAGAAGAGGGCCGAAATATTTAGGAAATATTTTCAGAGTATGACTGTAAAAAGTCTTTGGTCAGCTCCAAAGCTGAGAATAGTTTTAGCCACATAAGATGCAACCCACGGACACCTTGTCCTGGTGTAAAGCAGTGTTGTGGATTTGTTTTGGGAAGCTGTCACCTGGCTGAGGATATGCTCTCTACACTGAAGGGGTGTGAAGTCAGTGAAAGCAACCGACGCTGTGTTTTGTCATTAATCAGAGCTCCCTGGGCAAGGACTGGCCCCTCTAATGTTGTGTCTATGACTGAAGCCACATCCAGCTTCGTGCCTCTCCCAGGAGTTTCAGGGATGTGTTGTCAAAATACTTTTCGCTGAGGGAAATACATTGTATGGATTGGCCTGTTTTGGTTGGCTTTCCCTTACCAAACTGAATGTCCCGTGTGAGGGGTAAGGTTTGGAAAGAGGAACAATTATTCTGATTCCAGACAGCTACAGGATCACTCTCTGTCATCTTTTGGGGGGGGAAGATCCACTTTTTAAAAAAGTAATTCAGAGAGATTATCATTTTGGGGAACTCACTCCTCGTTACCCACTACTGCTGTGAAATATTTCCAGGGGTTGGTGTGGCCTCCTCTTTTGGCACTGCTTCTGTCGAGGATTAATTCCTCTAGCTGGGTACTGGAGCAGAAGCTGGGGCAGGCAGCAGGGTCCGTGCCCGGTGTCTCTGACCCCGGAGAGGTTGAGATTGTGCTGGGTGGTGACATCGTGTCAGGGCTATGCTGGACCACAGTGAACCAGAGGAGGAGCCGAGGTTCCAGATTCTGTAAACTAAACAATCAGTGGCAAGCAAGTCCCAAACGAACTCTGTTTCAAATTCTCTGTGACATCGAAGGACAATATAGTACACTTTCAAAAGGAGCCCACAGTAAGTTTTCTACTCCACGACATCAGGGCTCAAGACGCTGGCTGCTTATATCCCGGTGACAGGAAGACAGAGTGGTAGGTGTGCCATAATGTTTTCCAGGAGACACAGAGAAAGTAAAGAGGCGAGCATGCATGCCCGAGCAACCCACAACCAACCCACTCAACACTTGCAATATAAAAACAGACCAACCAATAAAGCGTTTCATTGTGCTAAATAAATAGGAGTCATTATCGTCTGGGAGTGTATTGTTCAGTCATAAGGAAACACAGCAAATCTGGGTTTTTCAACCTTGGCACTATTGAGACTTGAGAGCAGAAAACTCTCGGTTGTCTTCTCTGTCCCACATGCTGTAGGATGCCTCCCTGCATCCCTTGTCTCTGCTCACTCGCAGCATTGTCAATTGTGCAGACATTGCCAAATGACCCCTGTGGGCAAACTCACTTCCTGATTGGGGATCTCGGTAATGCATGCCTCGATGGCTGCTCAGTTCCTGCTCAGCATTTGCTACATGGTCTTTGAGACCATCCGGGACCAGGCCGTGTTTGTGTCCACCCTATGGAGGGGTATGAGGAGTTGAAACTGACCTGTGGACACTCAGGACACCCTTCACCCAAGGAGTTCCTTTACTAAAAGGAGGAATATGTGACTGAAAGGGACAGAAGAATACATGAATCCCCGAGGGAGTTGGTTTTCTGTGAAATGACAGTGACCAATGCCAATCCATGAGTTCCCTTAAAGAAACACACCAATCATTCATGTACAGCCATTAGCCAAGGGACGGGAAGGCAGTGAACCAGTCGCTTTGAAGCTAGAAAGCAATAATTCGATGGGCTCCTTCAAGCAGTGGACGTCTTGACAGCTATTGAGAGCTGATTACCACTTCCTTAAAGAGGCCTTCAATGCATGTCACTCCCTTCTGATTCTTCAACCCCCCGCCACTCTCAAGCGCAGCCCCCCTGCATGGCCACGTCTCGCTCTTTCCTACACCGAAGCTCATCGCCAGACACTGTCCTACGGAGTCACAACTCGACTGCAAGTTGTGGGCTGGGATTGCAGCTGAAGCTGAGTGGAAATAAGTGACATCCTCAGCTCGGAGAGGTGGCTTGAGGCAGGCACAGGTGTGTGTGTGTCTCTGTGTGTGGATATGTTGGTGGTGTGTGTGGGGGGGGTGTGGCTGAGACTTGACAGCAACTGCACTTCTGCCCCTCAACTTGCAGCCTCTCCTGGGGCACCTTGCATTTTCCTCTCCTAGGAAACAGGCGGCTAAGATGCTGGCTGTACCCTGCTCATCCAGCTGCCTGGGCGTCCCGTCAGGCACGGTCCTCGCAACCGAGATGAAAAAAATGAAAAAGGAATCGACGAAACCCCTGCTTCACTCCCACACAGAGTGAAGGCCTCCTAGACCTCATTTCCTTTTGCCTCATTGATATTTAATGTGATTTTCTACAGAAACGTTTAAGGAAACCCCCTCCCCACCCCGGGAAAAAGAAAGACTCCCCTTAAAGTAACCCTCCAATACACCTAACCAGACCCTCTTCCTTAATCCCTCTCAGAGTAGGTCACATCTTGAACCCAGCCCCGGGTCTCTGATGGTGGGGCCTGGCTCTTCCAGGCAGACAGACCCATGGCAGAAACAATCTGGCATCCACGGACTCACCTGGAAGCCTGGTTCTTTTTGTCACAGAAAGGGGGGCGCTGTGGCAGGCAGAGGGAAGGGAGGGAGGGCAACAAAACAACCAGACCAACAAAAACAACTAGACCAATGAAAGAGGGCATTCGATTGTCTCTCGATGCACATCGGGGACTTGTGATGAATTCTACTGGAGAAGCACTTATAAATAAAGAACAGTTCTTCCTCATCCCTCGCCAGGGGCCGTTGTTAGGAGTCGTCGTAGAGAGGGTTGTTGTAGTTGCCCCAAGATCCATAGTCGTGGTCGTCCAAAAGCCGTCCATAGGAGGAATGCCTGTTGGGGAGGGACAAGGGAGTTGGGGTTATTTGGGAGAAGTGGCCCAGCAGCAGCCACGCCTGTGCACCTGCAGCAGGAATCGAGGAGGTGGAGGCATGGGCCTCAATCCATCCTCTGGCCACCAGTCTGGAAAGGCCCCGTGGCTCTGGTGGATCCAGGTGGGAGCCCACCTGGTGCCTTCTGTTGGGGTCATGACGTCAGTCTTCCTTCTCTCCTCTGGGCCCAGTGTTGGAGAAGGAGAACGGTGTCTCATCTCCATGACTGCTGAAGACGGCAGAGAAGGAGGGATTCATACTCTCCCCCCTGCCCCCCGCCATTCTGGGCTTTGCTTTCCCTGCGGTAGCAATGATGCACTGCAGCTGCTGCCCTGTCACTGCCCCTCTTGACATGTACATGTGCTTTACAAGTTCTGCCCCAGTTCGGCGTCAGTTTTCACTTGGCCCTCAGACGAAAGCCACCAGGGAGACAGGTACCGTCAAGCCTGGTTTTTCCTGTGAGGACAGCACAGCAGGCCTGGCCCGGCTGTCCCAAAGGCAGTACACTCAACGCCCTGCATCGAAATCCAATGCCATGAGCTTCTCCGGAGAGTCTGAGTGAGCACAGGTGTTCAAGAATCATACCCGTGGGCCATTCTGGGATCCGGCTGCACAATTAATATGATTTCTAGGAGCAACTGAAGTCAGATAATTAACCCGCCTCTAGCTCCAAACCTTTGAAGGAGCTCCCTGAAATCAAAGTGTCATGTCAGCGTCCTACGAGATTGGCAGCATGCACTAATCCTAACAAGGACAATGGGATCTGGTCCCTGGTCCTGCTCCTGTCTTGGGGCCTGTGCACTTACTGTTTCTTCTGTGTGGTAGGCTCATTGCTCATGCTCTCATCTCCTTCAAGTTAATTCAAGCGCCACCTTCCCAAGGATCCTTCCAAAACAGCCCCCTATGAATTTTCTCTGAGCCCTGTTTTATATTCCTCAGTGCTCACCACCCTCCACCATACAAGAGGGTATTTATTTGTTTTGATATTGTCTCTCTCCCCTAATTAGAACATGCCATATTGGATACTGTCCTTGGCTATTTCCTCAACACCTAGAAGAAGAACTGGCTTTTGGTGATTGGAAAATATATCCCATCTGTACACCAGATGGGAGCATCCTGGAGAGAGAATTGGTCACTGGAAGGCTTACTCCAGCAACAGGGTTGGGAAAACACCAGAAATCGAGCAGCTGGCACTTCTGGGGTTCATGCCGGCATGTGAATTTTTACACCTTGTCACTGTAAATCATGTATGCTCTCTAAAGAACGGAAAACATTCCCCACCTCGTTTTTTCTTCCTCAGCTAGATATGGAAATCACAACAAATGAAAAATACAAATGGAGAGGCACAAAAACGCGATTTGCTATGCTTGTGTCTCATGTGAAAGAGACATCGGTGCTCTTCTGAAGCTGATTTCTGATCGCCAGGGCTTTGAAGAGAGGGCTGGCCCCTGAGGCACCAGGCCCGTGCTTGCTTGATTCCAGGCTTACATGTCAGAAATTTGGACTAGGTTCTGACCCAGTCTCTCAATCAAGAAGCTGGGAGAGACTGTGGGGCATGCACTGTGGTTCCCTGATGGCTTATGTCAATCTCTATGAGCCGAGAAGGAAAAGGACTAGAAACAACAATGGAGCGCCAGTATTGACCTTTGGATCTACCATAGGAATAGGGGAAAGGCTAGCTGGTTTCCAGAGAAGTAATCATAGGTCATTAACCCTCAACCCCATCACTCCCCCAAATTTAGAAATTCCAATAGCAAAGAAATGTGTTACCAATATGGTTTAGGAACTGAAGATGTAGGATAAACAAGGAAACCCTTGGAAATTTCACGACTTGGAGCTCCACCTAAGTTTCCACCTGACTTACTGTTGGAGGCTTGGCAAATGTTTACCTAGTAAACTTGTTCCTTTACTGGCAGGCTGCTACCAATTTAACTTCTGAAAACTTTTGTTTATGGTATCAGCTATAAAATTTCCTGACCATAAAGTGCCAGCTTGGTTACTAGATGTCTGTTGTGTTCATTTAACCCTCTGCTGCTTCATGTGCAAAATTGGGAACCCTTTTATTTCTTAATGACATTCAGATTGCTGAGAGGATTCAATGAGGTCATACATATAAAAGGCCTAGCACATAGTAAATGTACAGTAACTCTTGGCTAATACTTCCTTTAAATTTTTTACTATAATGAAACTGATGCAAGCACATGGTAAATCTGGAGACAATTAAAAAGAGGCATTGAGTGAAAATCAAGCCTCCCTTAAACCACAGACTCCTAAAAGGACTACTCGCTGAGATTACTATTACTTGAAATTTTACAAACTACTATTTTACAGGCTTGAGGTTATAGGGCTAAACATTTTCTGGTAGTCAGGTTGTCACTGGCCGCGATCATTTTAGAAAGATCAAGTGATCAATGTTACATAGGAATTTGTTGTCTTGTAAGAGGCCTTAATGTATACACACTAGTAAAATACAAGAAAAGGCTGGTCTTCAGTTTTGCTTTTCCTTGAATGAACATCAAGTTGGGCAGCAGGTTGGCCAGGGAGGAAAAGGGCAGAGAAGATACGAATACATCAACAACGAGAATGCACTTAACTCAGAGGACTTGTCTCAATCCAAGTATTGTTTCAATAGAAGAAGGATGAATTGGGTGTCCTGGGATGTAAGTCAGGTTTGTACAAATTCCTATGGTAGGAAAAGTAAGCCAAAATGTTCTGCTTGGTTTTGGTGGTGAGGAGCGAGTGAATAAGCAATTAATGGCCATTTAAAACTATTTCTGTAGGTCAGAACTTCTTGCACCCCATTTTAGAATAAGTGAAATTTGTAGGGGCTAAAATGTTCCATCAAATTTTGCTTCCTCGATTTTTTTAGAAAGGTGAAACTTCGCTGCTGGTGGCCCCTTGGGCTTATCTTGTCAACCTCTTCTCTCCTGAGATGGAGAAAATATTCAAAGAATGTAGAAGACGGTGACAAGTCCATGTAAGGATGACGGTGGCTGTTCTTATCTGCCGTCAAGTGGACTCCCTCTCATGGAGACCCTGTCTACAGGCGGCCTCACCATGGCTGTGTCTGAGCCCTTTGTGACCACCACAAGGTCAATTCCTCTCATGGAAGGTCTTCTTCCTGAGAGGTCTGTATCTTGGATATGAATCCCTAACTCTGCCTCCATGATGGAACACTGCTTTATCTAAACGGCAGTCTTAACACTGGTCTGAATGCATGACATCACTGTCGGGTCAAAGCAACTCTGATTACTCAGCTTCCTCATAATGACTTGTAACATTCGATGGTTACAAGTCTTATTTTGAGGACGAAGGTACGCCTGAATCAAGCTGTGGTATTTCCAATTGCCTCATGTGAAAGTTGGCCATGACACACAGCGGACTGAAGTTGGAATGCATTTGAAACGTGGTGCTGGAGAAGGATATTGAAAATACCCTGGGCTGCTAGAAGGACAAACAGGCCTATCTTGGAAGAAGTATGGCTTAAGGACAAGTATAGTAAGACTTCATCTTGCATACTTTCGACCTTGCCAGGAGAGACCAGTCCCTGGAGAAGGGTATCATGCTTGGTAAAGTGGATGGGGCAGTGAAAAAGAGGAGGGCTCTCACGGACATGGATTGACAGTGACTAGGCTCAGGCCTAGGCCGAGTTTTGTTCTGCTGTGCATAAGGTGGCTCTGAGTTAGAACTGACTCAGTGGCATTCATAACAATGACAATCCAGCTTATTTTCGAGGGCTTTGGCTCCCTTGGGTGGTGTGCTGTGATGGGAAGGCTATATTTTACCTTCTCACTATAGAAACATCTAATGAGTTGCTCTTGACAGTATAGCTATCTTAGAAATATGTGGTACATTCTTCTATTTGGTGGCCTATTGATGAATCAATAGGGTTGTTCGGTCAATACCAGCATGGAGTAGGATGTCTGTGGCTACTCACTGGGTAATATAACTGACAAAGTGAAGAAGGATGCCAAGGGTCAAAGCCATCACTTTATGTGTCATCTTTGCACAGGAGCCATGCTAATCTTCTCTGTATCGTTCCATGTTTTTTTAGTATATATGCCGTCGCCAAAGCAAGCACAAAAGCTAACATTTTAGTGTTAAAGGTAAGACGGGGAAAGAGAAGGATGGTTTAAATTTTCCCATGCATCTCCAGGAGCAAGGTTAGGCTTAAAATTTTTCCCACGCAATCACGTTGTTTGAAGCATGTAGCGCAGTATGCAGACTTCAAGCTAAGGAATTGCCCTGGGCCAATGGGTGATCTTATTATACTGGATTGCACAGTGGAACTCAGAGTAGAACCCAAGAGGGACACAAGAGAAATTTTCTTCTGTGTTGTCTTGTGGCCCTATAGCAGTGACAGCACATACACACACCACCAATTGATGATGTCATATTGCTGACAAATGATCAATGTGAAAGGGACATTTGGGGTTTGGAGCCTTCTCCACTACTGCAAACCCAAGCTATTTTAAGATAATGGTAGTTTTAATACTTAGTGGAATGCTTAATTTTTTTTGAGAATGACTGTGGTGTTTCATATCTGTAAAATAAAATTTATTTTAGAAAATGTCTCCTTTACAAGGATCAGTCCAAGTTCTCCTTTAAATCTCCAGATTTGCTTACCAGGATTCTCTCTAAAGTCAACTGCTTGTTAGTCTTGCTATCCTGTCGTCAGTGCTTATCAAGTGCTAATAAGAAGAGATAGAGACCTGGCTTACTGCTGGGAGAACATAGCTGACTTAGCAACTCATTAGTCATTAGCAATTAAGCCTTAGGCCCTTATCATCCATTAGTAAAGCTAGTTTGGTACAGCTGTCACTGTCTCCTTTTTTCCTTTTGGGTCTCCATTTTGACTTTCTTTTTCTGGTTGTCATTTCCTGGCCTGACTCCTTTCTTTTAAATATTTAGTGGAAACTTACCACCAAGTTGGCATTGGAGGGTATTTCCATGGCTTAGAAAAAAAAAAACAACCCTTGCCTATAGATAGCTTACATTCTAGTTGTGAGCACACGTGCATGCACACACACAGAGTTACTAATACAGTGAGTGATAGGAAGTGCAGTGGAGGGAACTAAAGCCAGGAGAGAGACGAGGAGTTCCACATGGAAAGTAGGGATTGTCATTTAAAACATGATGTCACAGAACATGTCACCGAGACATGCACAGTAGGCGAAGGATGACTCGAGGGGAGGAGTTGAGCTATCCCTGACAGACAGAGAGCCAGCACAAAGGTTCTGTGGCAAGAACAAGTGGCAATTGTATAGGGAAGCAACAGAGTCATTGTTTTTAACAGCAGACTTCCTAGATTAAAATGAATTGAATTTAAGGAGAAGTTATAAGGATGATTCACAGGGACCCTGCACCCGGCTGGCTTCTCCTAATGATAGTAACTTACATAACCACGGTGCATTTGTTAAAAAATAAGATGCTAGCATTGGAGGTCCAAATTGTAAACTAAGAAAACTGACCATTAGGGGTGAGTTTCTTGGCTCACAGGTGTCAAAGCAAGTTTGCTGGCAACAATGTTGCCATACTTCTCTTTCCCCCATTCTACCTTTGATGTGAAGACAGTGGTTTGGACCGGCAGCATCCTTTTCCATATTGCCCCATTAGTGACCACGTGTCTGACTTACTCAAAGAGTCAATCATTTCAGTCTTTTTTCTACCCAACGCCCAAAGACAGAAATATTTCCAAACATTTGTATTTAACATCCTCTTTTCATCATCTCAGTTTCTTTAAAAACTAAACCATCCAGACTCAATTGCCACCAATTTATGGTGGCCCCAGCTGTGCCAAGGAGCCCGGAGCTCCAGGGGTTGACATGGCTGTGACTTTTGGAGGTAAATCACCAGACTGCCCTGCTGAAGGTTCTCTGAGTGGGTTTGAACAGCCCATCATTTGGTTAGTAGTTGGGTGTTTAACTGTGCCACTAAGGGCATTTCTTTTAAAATAGTTACTTTCTATTCTGCCATCCCTCCACCCTCCCAGTTTCACCACTCCCACCACTGATCCTGAGGGATCATCTATTTCCCATGTTTCCTACTCCTGTGTACATTCCCTGGTCTAGCTGGATTTTTCTGGTAGAATTGGGATCATGGTAGTGGGTGGTGGAATAGAAAGGAGGAACCAATTTTAGGGATATACATATAACCTCCTCTCTGGGGCATGGACAACAGGGAAATTAGTGAAGGGAAACATTGAACAGTATACAATATGAAAAATAACAATTTTTAAATTATTAAGGGTTCATGGGGAGGGGGTGGGAGGGAAGGGAAATATAGGGAGCTGATACTGGGGGCCTAAGCGGAGGGAGGATGTTTTGAGAGCGATGATGGCAACAAGTGTGCAAATGGGGCCTGCATTCAATTGATGCATGTATGGATTGTGATGGGAGTTGTATGAGCCCCCAATAAAATGATTCATCAAAAAAAGAGGGGGAGGAGGGGAAGGAGGAGCTTATAGCAAGGGCTCAAGTAGAAAATATTTGGAAATGAATATGGAAATATGTGTACAGATATGCTGGATACAAATGATGTATTGGATGTTATATGAGCTGTAAGAGCCCCCAGTAAAGTCATTGGGAAAAAAATAGTTACTTTCAAACTTACCTTTAAAAGCTACCTATACTTTGAAGAGGTAAATATAATTCTATGTGTATTTTGTTTGGAATCCCTGCCAGGTATGAGATTACTGGCAAATATTCCTCACACTAAAGGTCTGCCCATGTGGAACATGTGTCTCTTTGGAGCAAGTTCAGGGTCTGGTACCTAGTGAAGTTCTGTGTGGTTTAGCAGATTCCTATGACTTCATCTTCCCTAAACCTAGTTCCTCCTGAATATTCAAATCATGCTGGAGATCCCCAGACTTTCTTACCCAGAAGTATTCAACTGGATCTGCTTATAAGGCAATTCTTATATGTTGTCAGATATTTTCAGAGGCTTTAGATCCTTCTAGTCAAGTAGGGGACCAGCAAAGAGCACAATGATCACACCCAGGGATGTGACAGCACAATGCCTTATGTGCAGCAACAACCCAGCATGGAAAGGATGGGAAGAGGGCTCCCTAGGAGATGTCTCTTTTGAGGTAGGCAACTTGGAATGAGTTAGATAAAAAGGGGTGAGCCAGACACTCTCAGCAGAAGGGAAAGCACAAAGTCATAGAGGCATGATAAACAGGGTAATACATCTAGGAACTTCAGAGCAAGGTGTAGGTTTGAGTGCTCAGAGATGAGGGAGAGTAGTGCTGTTCCAGGTACGGGCCTTGGATAAGCAGCACTGGCATCACCTGGGAGCTGGTCGGAAACACAGATGCAATCTACTGAGTCGGCCCAGTCGACTGAGTCAGAATCTCTGGTGATACGGCCCAGAAATTAAAATCGTGCTTCCCTCAGCTCTTGCTGGTCCTTGTGTGCAGTAGAGTTTGAGTGTCACTGGGGGGCAGAGCATGGGACTAGGCTTTCAACAAGACCTGTAGAACTCCAAAGACTGACCTTAGAAAGTTGACCCATTAGTAACAAATTCTGCAAGATCTTGGTTTTTCTAATTTGCTCAGTCTATACTTTAAACCGGATACCAGCCAGAAAGAACCCAGTTGAAAAAACTGTAGTCATAGAGACATAAGGCAAAACAGGTGACGTCTGACAAGCTGCCTTCAGAGCCAGGCCTTGTTGAGTCTACAAATCAAGATCACCTTTCTCTTTGAGAAGAGAATGGCATGCACTGTCTGTCCGGGTGACCAGCACACCTAATTATCATAGCATCTGCATGGCTGCTGATACACAGAGATGGTCTTTTCTCAGAGAGATGACTTGCGACTGGTCTGTTTTAGGCCAAATTAAAACAAAACTGACATGTTACCTCCTTCTTTAACTGTCACAAATTACATCCCCTCCCCACCCCTACCCCCTTCAAGAGAAAGCAGGGCCTTTACGTCCTTTTAACGATGCAAACAAATTCTCTAGTGAAACTTCCTTAGAGACGATGTCTGCCTATGAGCAACGCAATATAGGAACAGCTTCACAAGCCTTCTTGAATACCATGAGTGAAGCCATCAGATCCAGCGCCATCTAGTACACTGAGCTCTGTGCCATCTTCTCAGCCGTCCCCCCCTGCCCTTTAAATCTCCCCTGTTTACTGAAAAGGACTAGGAAGGACAGAGATATGAAGACCAGTTGTTGATTGCTACCACTTTACTGACCTTCTTTGGGCGAAGTTACCTCTAACCATAGTCTAGTTACATTGTGGTGGTTCATGCTGTGCCATTCATAAATCAAATACCAGCAGGGCCACCCATGGTAGACAGGATTTAGCACCGCTTCTGAAATAAGACAGATTGAAAAGCAGGCCTGGCTATCTATTTCTGAAAGTTAGCCAATGAAAGCCCCATGGATCCGGATACCGCATGGCCTTGTAGTCATTCTCAAGAAGGGCCAGTATATCGGGGAGGACAGCATGCTGGGTAGAAGGCAGGAGTGTTGGATTGGAACACTAGCCGCAATGATAGATTCAAACATGCTAACAATTCGAGCACGAGGTAAGACTATGCCAAATGTCATTCTGTTGTATCTAAGTTCACATGAGTGTGCGCAGATGCAATGGCTGCCCTCTTCTCTGAGTCCATAGACTCGGCACTATAGTAGCACTTTCCTGTCATTTAGCACTTCCCTCGGCTTCACCTCTGGCTACATAGAGAAGGATTGCATAAGTCCTATACAGTTGACTCTTGGACAACATGACTTTGATGGTTGGGACCCAGTTATGTGTGGACAGATTTTCTCCTGCTGTTATTTTATTGAGCTGAAGTATTGCCAATGGCCACTTAAAACAACATGTGATGTTATTCATCTCCATACAAGCAGTTCCTCTGCCCTGTCACTGAAGCTGATTAATACTCCAGGGAGTTATAAGCTGACACGTGCGACACAAAAGGTCACTGTAGTAAGATCCAGGAGGAAAATCCACATATGAGTCAGCCTGCACCTGTGTGGTTCAAGAGTCACCTGTACTTTCATTGAAACAATACAGTGCCTTTGGTATTAGTAGAATACAGCCCAGAGTGGGTTAAGAATATTTCCTCGAGTGTATATACCTAACCATCACACTACAGTGTCTCACCAGGGGTTCTGCCTTTATTATTTGATGTCACATTCAAACAAAACTTGGATCAAAAAACATTGTCATCTCCATTATGCAGATGAAAAATTGAAGACCAAGACCAATTGGCCCAAGGTCTCCAGATAATAGGTAGTAGGCCTGGTTGTGAGTCTGTCTTTGAAGCCGCTAATCTGTCCCTCTCACCAAACAGCTGCTAGCTAATCAGGGGATCCATCCCAAAGAAGGGCCCTGGTTGATTCAAAGTCATTTATTTGTGTGAACTGATCCATTAAAACAAAAAAGGGAGTTCAATGAGGCGGTACCACCGGGTGACAGGTTCCTGGAGGATCTGAGCTTATAGATGATGATAACAGAATTTACCATGTCTTTCATCGAATGTGGATTTGGGAAGAGTAGGGGAAGCTACTCCTCACCAGGCTGAGCATGCACAATGCCTTTTGGTTGAGAGACTGCCCCTTCTGGATGGTTCTAACCTTGCATGTGAAAACACGTTAGCTGGAACAAGAGGTACAACCTGTGGTTACAGGCCAGAAGCTAATGGTTTCCTCCTGGGCTATGATTTCAGTTGCTTGCTGCTCCAGCCAAGTGAGCTGTAAGACCACAGAGGACAGACATCCTTGCCATGCTATTGTTCTCAGAAATCTGGACTGAGGGAAGCTGAATAAACTTCTAGTCAATGTGAGGTTTAGCCTTATGTACACACACACACACACACACACACACACACTCACGTCAATGGAGCCAAATGTGTTCTTGACTAATGAGGGGGGATTTCCAAGAATCTGGCAAAATAATACTTGAAAGAGTTTTATCCCAGCTTCAAGATTCATGAGAGCAATTACATTTCATATGTTAACATTGTTGCCAAAAGAATTAATAAAGGACCGCAGGGAGATTTTCTTTAGGGGCTTTGTAAGAAAGGATCTGGCCATTTTATCCATCCTATTCATCATTAAGCTTGCAGCAGTAAGGCAAAATAGAAAGCGTGTGTGTGTGTGTGTGTGTGTGTGTGTGCA
The DNA here is from genome assembly GCA_004026705.1 of Nesogale talazaci. Classification (NCBI taxonomy): domain Eukaryota; kingdom Metazoa; phylum Chordata; class Mammalia; order Afrosoricida; family Tenrecidae; genus Nesogale; species Nesogale talazaci. Next base: position 210,563 of record PVJH01001176.1, on the reverse strand, counting down.
ATTCTCATTGCTGTGTGTCATTGGGTCAATGTGGTAATTCACTGAATTTATCTGGAGTTGAGAAAGCTCAATTGAATCTACTTTTGAACAATTTTTCTAAGTACCATTTTAAATAATCAGCACTCAGTAATACTAATTTTAATGACCTGCTAATGAAATTGTCCCAACACAGTGATTCCTGTGCTGGCAGGCCTGAGTCTTATCACTAAGGTGGCCACAGTGCTTTGCAGAATGGCTGGCAGATGGCTGGTGCCCAAGGGCTACCTATCAACGATGCGACATACAAGGACCCCTTCCAGTCAACCGCCATGGTGAGAATGACCGCTATTGCCAGCACCGTCTACTTGGGAAGCAGGATCGATAAATCTATCCTCCTATTGCAGGCGAGCAGCTGAGTGGTGGGGTGGATTGGCGTTTGGCCGCTAATGAAAATTCCCTGGTTCACACCCCGAGCCACTTTTCCAGGAAGAAAAGTGAGGCATTTTGTTTTAGTAAACATTCACAGTCTCAGATTCTCTGAGAGGCAGACTGTTGTCTGAGGTCCAGAGAAGTTGGAATCAGCTACATCACAGCCGGCTTATATTACAGGTGAGGAAAACAAGGGTTTGTGAAGCTAGCTCATGCCCGGGTCACTCTGCTAGAAGCAGTGGAGCTGGGATTTGAACTGATGTCACCTTGTTTCCAATAAGTCTGCCAATAGAGAGAAGTTGGTTTGAGATGGCAACACCAGAATTCTTGCCTGAAGATAAATAAAAGGAAGCATTCTTTAGCTCACTTCCACTTTTTTTTTTTTTTTAATGACAAGCGTGCTGAGATAGAAATGTTTCTATTTAACCTAACAGTCCACCGGAGATCGGAGATCGCATTTTAGTGGCACCGCCTTTCAGAGACTTACCTTCCCTGGTGATTCTGAAACTACCTCCAAGTTTATCAGGACGTTCTATTCTGAGGCTGTGAGAACTCAATTTTCTATGGAAAGTTTGCTACAAAGTAGGAATAAGGTTCCAGATTGGTTCATAGAAGCTAATTTAATTTGTAGTTAAAATCCTGTCATAAATTAGCAAGCAAACTGGTTAATAAATTAGCAAGTAAATAAAATAGAAAAGTATCATTTAGTAAGATCCAATGTATAAAATTAAGTTTAGTGTTCAAAGGAAGAATAGGCCAGACAGAAAAGATTTTGTAAACTCTGAAGGAAACTTCTGGAGGATTTTAAAAATACTTTTACACACAAGTAACACTGGTCTTTTAATTTCATCTTGCCCTTACAACCTGGCTTGTGTGTAGTTTGTTCCTTAGAAACAGGTGGTTTTAGGGAAACCCACACGACATCATCAGCAGATTGGTTTGGTACATAGTTAGGATGGAAGGGGGAGTGACATAAAGAGGAGGAGGAGGAGAAAGCTTCTCAGTGGACACTGGACTGGCTTGGGGTGATGAAAGGAGATGAGAGAGGGCAGGGGGAGAGGACTGCACGGTGCATATGTGCACATAGATGAGAAATTATACATGTGAAGTCCACGGGCGGGGGGGGGGACACAGACAAGATGTGTGCACATTTCTTGAGGAGGATATGTAATTTGGGGAAGAGCAGTTAGTCAGAGGGGAGTGTGTGTCGACTCAACGTTGCCTGTATGATGGATTCATAAGCTTAGTTGCTCCTTTATTCAATCTATCTCTGGAATCAGTACTGTGCAAACTGCTAGAGAAAAAAGGGAAAACTTACAGAGAACATTTTGGGTCCTCGTGAAGTTTATGTTGTAGTGGAGTAAACAGATAATAAGCAAACAATCAAATAAAATAATAGCTGTTGATAACTACGGCTGCTGTTAGTGGCCGCTGAGTCATCCATCGGTTCATGGTGACATGAGGCACGACAGAATCAAACCACTGTGGTTTCTAGGGTTTTTGTTGGCTTATTTTAGTGGGTTTCCCAGCCTCTGCTCCTAGTCAATCATAGCGTGTTCAGCATCATAGCAAATGCAAGCTACCACTGAAAGACACGTGTTGACTGGGCTTGGGTGGGAGTTATGAAAGCACTGGAGGCTACGTAAGTGGGGCACCCATCTGAAAGGGAAGCCTTCTGGAGGGAATGCTATTCAACCAACATGCACAGGATGTGGAAGCGCTAGAAGAAAAAGTTTTCAGGTGGAGAGGTCAGAAAGAGCCATGGACGAGTAGAGGGAAAGACTAAGAACTGGGCAGGAGTCCCATGCAATGAAGTGGAAGAGAGGGTACAGGAAGAAGATGAAGTGGGTAGGGGTGTGTCCGTAGGTGATCCTGCCGGGCCAAGCTGAGAAGGTAGAATTTAATTCTAAGTGTGGTGCAGAGTGGAGGGAATGACATGGTCTGAGAAACGTAAACAATGGCCAGCTGGTTTCTAGGGAGTGGAGGTGTGAGAGGGTGAGGGGCTCGCTGCCCTCATCATGGACCAGATGTGTGCATATCTCTGGAGGTGTGGCTTATGGTGGTCTGTGGTCCTTCTCTCCCCTGCTTCAGTTACAGTTTCCCAATAAGAAGGGACGTGCTCCGTGGCCTGTTAGAACCATAGAAAACATACGGAAACTCGGAGATGTTTGCAATGCAAACATCCTACCGAGAGGACCCCAAAGTCTAAGTGACAGATGATATTGCAGCTATCCATTTTGTTAAAGAGAGCAAAGGCTCAGTTATAATCTATGATTACCTACCTTTCACAAAGACACAAGAAAATAAAAACGAAATGTTAAAATCAAAAAGAAAAAAGATGTGGTTTCAGAAAATAATAAAAAGGTAAATAAAATACAACAATGGACAACAGTTATACGGACAATGTCAGCCTCTCCTTATATTTTCCTCATAACCTTGTAATGCATTTTTATGAACTATAGATTCTGAACCCAGTTTTACTTTTCCTTTTTGGGGGGCCACTAAGAACAGTATCTAGGTCGAAGGGTCTTTCCTCAACTTTGCTTTAGAACCAATGAAAACCTCCCTGCATACCGGGTTCAAATCCACAGATCAGCACTCATTGATGGTGGCAGTATTCAGGAAGCACAGATCCAACCGCCCACCGCTGCTTCACAGATGAGAAGACTTGCTGGTCTGTGGCCTCCTCCACGTGGTGAGGTAAGGTGAGGGCAGAATGCCCAGTTAGGCCTCAGTCTGTGGACTCCAGGTTAATTTTTATTTTTCCCCTTACATCATCCTGTTGAATATTTTAGTTTATTTCTTATACTGTGCCAGGTTTCAGATACTATAGAGCTTCTATTCCTGGCTAGTGGGGAGTGTGCTGGACCTATTCATTTCCCTACCAGTATTTCTGAAAGCTAAGGCACTGTGGGGAAATAACCACACAATGAAACACTACTTGATCGCCATCAAGCCCAACAACCTGGAACCCTATCTTGATACGGAAAAGTTTGGGGAGTCTCACCTGATCTTCAGATACGCGGCTACTCCAAACACCAGCAACACCACGGCGATGACGGTTACCGTAATGGCGGCGATGCTGCCTGTGCGGAGGACATAACGGAAACGGAGATGAAGCAGGGAGGTTCGGGACTTTTGTGTGGGTGCATCACAATCACCCCTGCCTCATCCATCGTGCATAACAGTCAGAGCCAGAATGAAATCAGGATCTTCATAAGGTCATTAAAAATGCTTTCCATGCCAGCTGAGGTCTGATAAATAGCTCATCTTTATTGTGCCGCTTGACTGACAGAAAACAAAGAACAGCCCATTGCACTGTTGCTTTCCTCAAGAAGGAGCAGACTGCTCCTGCTGCTGCTGCAGAGGTTGGGGATTTAAAACCTCTTGATGTCTCATTGCCCTTTGCTACTAATTTGACCACTTGTGAAATATGGGAAGATAGGATGTTTTTTGAAGAGTCACTATAAGGTAATACCATTGATATCTTAATAACTAGGAGGCATGCAGCTAAATCACTAGCACCCACTTCAAAAACACTTTGGTATGGGGGCGTGCATTAGTTTTCGTGATGATGCCATTCAATCAGAGCATTGAAGAGACCTGTCTTTGGGAAACGTGCCTCCTTTGATCCCTGAAAAGTGAGTTACATTTTTAGAAAATAAAGTCAAGTTGAGCATTTTACATAAGGTCAAGCTTGGGAGATACCATATGGTTTTGTTTATAAAAATAGCATGTACAATTATGAAAGATATTCATCTTCTCTCGTGTAATTTGAAAACCAGTGTCAAAGGTAGCTATTGTTAAAAAAAAAAAAAGTAAGCCTTTTTATTGTGCGTTGGGTGAAGGTTTACAGATCAAATCCATTTTCCACTCAACAATTCATACACCATTTATTTCATGTCCCCTTATTGCAGTCACTTATTATAACACCCCTTTCTACTTTCCCCTTGCATTTTCATTCTTCCATCCTATTCCTTCCTACCTTCTGAACTTCGTACTTAGGCAAATGATGCCCTTTTGGACTCAACTGGTTGACTTTTCTAAGGAGTGCTGGCGATACTGTTTATCTTCTGGACTTGTCTATTGTTTGGCTGACAATTGAACTAGAGAGGTGTGTTCCTTTCCAGGCCTAAAGAGTGATTACTAGAGGTCACATTTTTAAAAGAAAAACAAAGAAGGAAAGGAAAAAGCATACAAAAATCTTTGAGCACAAGGAATTAGGGAGAATAGCCAGAATGACTCCCAGTACCACAACTTTGAACCCCAACACTCTTTTTTGCGTGAACTTTGGTCTAATATACACACATACTTTTGTTTTAATTGTTCATACTTCGCTTTTTAATTTTAGAAATGCCCAGACTCAACTGGGCTCTTCTTTCATCTAATGGTTAAAGTGACTTGTTGGCATGAAAGCAAAGGTAATTGTTGTTAGGTACCATCAAGCTGGCTTCTACTCACAGCTTCTACTCATGGCTTCTGCACAACAGAATGAAAGACTGTCCTATGCCATTCTCATGAGTGCCATGTTGGAGCCCATTGATACAGCGACAGTGCTGTTCTGCTCTCTGAGAGTTCATCTCCTCTCTTTTGACGCTCCACTTTACTCAATAGGATGGTCTTTCCAGGGATGGGTCTCTCTTTCTAGCAGCCCCAAATAATTGAGAGAAAGTTCTGCCACACATTTCTAAGGAGCATTCTGATTGCATTTGTTCTACCACATACTTGTTCATTCTTCTGACAGCAGTCTTTGGTATATACAACATTGACAATATCATAATTCATTTGCATCAATTCTCCTTTCATCTTGGTTATTCATGACCCTCATTTACTCTTTCAGGCCAGCAGGAATTTATTTAGACACAGACAAAGGGATGGGACTCTTCTTAAACACTGGAAAAAACCATGAGGGATCTGGAATCTGAAGTCAAGGCATGGTTTCTACCATGAGTGGCTGTGCAACTTAATACTGCTGACTATTCTTGACTCAAATGCAAAGTCAGAAGAATAAGAGTTATTTTATTCATCTCGCTCATCACCCTTCTATCAGTTTATCATAATGTGGATGCTGACAAGTTGGTGCAGAGCTAGAAGCTATGCACTTTGAAAAATCCTGTAATGCCACACAAGGTGGACAGGTAAGCAGAGCTCTCAGATTATGACAATCTAGAAAGAAGGACCTGGCAATCTAATGCTGAGAATGGATCATTGAAAACCCAGTGGATCACTATGTTGGAAAATTTACCCAAACCAGACCCATTGCCAATCTGTCAATTCTGACTCATAGTGAATATCTGTAGGTAGGGATTCTGAGGGTACCTATCTTTACCAAAACAAATGGCCTAATAATTTTCCGGGGGAGTGACTGGTAAACTGGAAGTGCCAAATTTGCATTGAGCAGTCCAGTCCTTACCCAACAGTTTCACTAGGCTCCTAGGTCCAAAATCAAAACCAAATCACTGCCACTGAATCAATGCCAACTCTTAGCCACTCTAGAGGACAGGGTAGAACTATTCCTGTATGTTTCTGAGACTCACTTTCTTTTTTCTTTTTTTTTTTTTGGGGGGGGGCATCACTGCCCTCTGATGGGAGTAGGTGGCCCAGCCTTGCTCCTGGAGAGCTGCTGCTGGACTTGAACTGCCAACCCAGTGGGCCACAGTCCTGTACTCAACCACTATACCACCGGGGCTCAGCCCCGAGATTCACTTTCTATAGGAGTAGAAAGCCTCATTTTTCTCTCTTAGTATCCACTTATTTCAAGTAGCTAACCTTTGTGTAGCAGACTAATGTTTAACCCACTACATCACCAGGACTCCTTAGGCTCTCTGATAGGACACTTAAAATGCATAGTGGTTGCAAAAATGGACTTAGGTAGAATAATGTTCGTGAAGATGGTGCAGAATAGGCTAATGCTTGATTCTGTTGTACACTAGGATGCCAGGAGTCAGCTAAAAATGACACCATATCTAGCTCACATGATTGTAGGAGAACTGAGATACCCCATGCAGTAGGATACATTATTGTCTGAATTTGACATTCTGAACCAGGGCCGAGCTCTCATGTCCTACTTCTCAAAGGTGAGGGAACCTCCCCACATTTTGAGAGAACTATCATTTACAGATGATTTTGCATTCTTGCCTTCTATTTTTCTACCCACCTGTGTGAATGGCTTTTATTAAATATTCTTCTCATTGACTTTTCCATTGAGGGAATTAGAATAGCGTGCAAAATCACGTCAATCTTCTGCACTCCTTAGCTATATCCCTGATCATTTGTGACAAAGAAGGGTGCCTTAGAGATCTGTGCTCCAGCTTTATAATTTCTAAGTGGGAACCAAGTGAGATCATGGCTAACGGGTAAACTGAGACTAGGACCTGATGTGTCTATACAAACATGCCACTGTTTCTGAGCTTCTGCTTTTCCAGCTGGCATCTTGGCAGTGTCCCGGGTATAACGGGTTATGCACAACTCAGCAGTTTGAAACCAGCACCCACGCTGCAGGAGAAAGGCAAAGTTTCCTATTCCTGTAAAGACTTACAGGGTTGGAAACCCATAAGGGCTGCTCTCCCCTATTCTATAGGTTCAGCTATGAGACACTCACACTTTCCTTGTTTTGCCATTGGAATTCTTCTGAATTTGTTTACAATGATCAGAATTTCAGACACTTCATTGTGATCACGAGGATCCTACACATGGATCAAGAGGCCATCATCAGAACTGACTAGATGGCATTTAACAACATCAGTAGAGCTACTGGTATTCTTCTCTCCCCCCTTTACAGTCATCAAGTCCTCAGCATGTCATTGAATGCTCAAATGTACAGATTGAATCAAGATAAGAAAGTCCGGGTCTGATTCCCCTATGACCAGCTTCCAGGCTGACTCTGAAAGACTTATTGATTTCTCAGTCAAATTGCACAGAAATGATAACAGCTCAACGTTCACTGAAGCTTCTTAATGGCTCTTTCACAAACACAAAAACACCAACACAAAGCCCACATGAAATATATTGCCCGGGAGTACATGTCAACTCCTTACAGCACTGGAAAACAGAATTTTTGGGCAGGCTGCTTCCAAGACTGTCATCCTGAAGAAAGTAGACTGCCTCATTTTTCTCCCATGGAGTAGTTGCTGGTTTTGAACTGCCAACCTATCAGTTAGTAGCTGAGAATTTGACTACTGAGCCACACAAGCTTCTTTCAAGAGCTTGTAAAAGAGGATTATAGGCTGAAGTTAAGATGATGGAGATATTTTAAGATTTTTTAAGGTGTGGGGGGGAACGGAAGCAATCTAGTTAATTTTCCTGTATGACAGTCTTGCTCTGTGGACCAGACATTGGGCTGCTAACCAACCACAAGATTGGTGGTTCAAACCCACTAGTCTGCTGTAGGAGGACGATGAGGCAGTCTACTTCCATGGAGACTTACTGTCTTGAAATCCCTGTGCAGTGCACAAGGGGGAACAGATGGTCTGGCTCTGGGTCCGTTGGATTTTACACCACAGGCACTTTCATATAGGACATTGATGGTTTGACATTCTCAACATTTCCTCCTGGCATCAGGCGCTGAAGTCTCCTCCAACTCTGCCCTGCACTGAATTTACTTATATACTGGCTCATCCTAAAGATGACCACAGGCAGTGTCTCTAAATTCAAGTGCTATTCTTTTTGAGAAGGGGGTGGTGGTGGTGGCAGCAAGTGATGAGTGATGCACTCCCCCCTTCCCTGTGACCTGTGGTTTGTAGGACAAACCCAGGCTTCGATTAGAGCGCTGGAAGGTCACCCTCCCTTGCTCCCTAGAGGGGTCCATGTGACCAAAGCAGGACTTAGCAGCTAGGCAATGGGGCAATTCTAGGGGGTGGTGCTGACTAACAGGAGTCCAAAATTCGTCTGAGCTTAAATAGATGATGCGAATGAGGTCTTTGGACCGTCTTACTATTTATTCTGCCACCACCGGACACTTCTCAGAGGGCACTGGCTCTGCTCAAGGAGAAGTCCTCCATCAGCCCCAGTGCCTTGGAGACCTGGTGCCCCATGCTTGCTCTCGCTGCTCTTTCCGAAGGCAGCCCGTAACCCTCGTCCTGGGGAGCTCTGCACCGGAGGGCCCCACGTGCAGACTGCACCCACAAGGAAGTTGCTGAGCCAACATTAGCACAGCTTTATTTGGGGTAACGCAGAGGGTTCTATTTTCTCCTTGAGAAAACAAGTGTCATTTCCCCCTGAGCTCTGTTTAACATAAAGTGGAATTCCCCTCTCCACCTACTCTCTCTCTCTCTCTCTCTCTCTCTCTCTCTCTCTCTCTCTCTCTCTCTCACTTTTTCAGGTGAGGTAGGAAAAAGGAAAATGAGGCAGGACGATGTGGCTCAGGAACCTGGAGGCTTTGTCCTGTGAGGAAGGCCCAGGTGGGCAGTGGGCTGGGAGGGTGGCTGGCATTTCATTGCCTTGTTGGTTTTGCCAGTTACAGACTGGACTGTGATTCAGACCTTGGAGCCCTGGAGCCAGCAGCAATGAAGAGAATGGGAGGAAATGCATCTGCATATTTTCTAAGCCAAAGCTTAAGAAGATTCCTCAGCACCAACCCTTTCTTCCTGGCAGCTGGGTGGCTCCTGAAGAGCCATGCATCAGAGCCTCCTTGAAGCCTGACCTTTCAGACAGACGGCTGCCAGGGTGCCACATTGATAACAGTCCAGAGCAAAATAAACAGATAATAGGATAGCAAAAGCTGCCACTTGCCCATGACTATTGTGGGCTTGCACTCTGCCAAGCAGTTTACAACCACCATCCCTCTTCTGAGGGGAGTGGGGTGGCTCTCTTTTCTGGCCATGGAAAGTAAGGCTCAGAGAGGTGCCACGCTCAATGGCGGCTTCACATTTAGAAAATGATGGAGCTAGCACTTGAACTTGGGATGGTGGGCTCCCAGGTTTGTTTTTTTTAACCATGAATATACCGATGCCTTCCCCAGACTGTTCTCTCTGTTTGACGAGCTCCTAGTCAACTTTTGGGGCCTAAAGAAAAGATCAGTCCTTCTGGGAATCTTCTGCTGATTCTCCCAGTGCTGTCTGCCGGGCTCTCCCCTTGACTGGCCTTCCTTCCTGTAAACTGTTCTGAGGTGCCCCGGGCATGGTGTTAGGGATGGTCCACTCAGACTCATCGTGACCCCACCCATGGCTGCACATCACTCTGCCAGGCGCTGCACACACATGCACACACACACACACACGCACACACACACACACACACACGCACACACACACGATTATGCTTGAGTCCCTCATCCTGTTGCCATCCCTGTGCCAATCCACCCTGTTAAGGGTCTTCATCTCTGTCCCTGACCTTCTACACGACCAAGCATGGCCATGTCCCTAGGCACACTTTAATGGTCTGAGTCCTGCAACCCTTCCCGCTTCTTCCCGCACTCAGAGTACAAGGTCCTTGTGTTGCATGTATTGGGTTCTTTGATGAACACAGGTAATATTGGCAAATAAAATGGTAACTGGCATTTTTTCACACCCTCGTCTATGCCAGCTCCTATGCTGAGCACCGTATCTGAGCAGCAGTCAATTCAGACTGGGATGCCTGGCTTCAAGTCTTAGCCAAATACTTCTATCCTCCCATCTTCCAGCCCTGCACGGCAGCCCCTTGCTCTCCACTTGGCTCTTGCAAGTCCATGCATAAGCCTGCAGGGGGAGCCGGAGGGGAGTTATTTTAAGAGTAACTGTCTCAGTAGAGCCAGATAATATCTTCGAAGCAGCCAAAGAAAAGTGCCCGGAGCCCAGACTCTTGCGTGGTTTCCAGACCTGACCACCTTGTCCTGCTCACCTCCTCCCACAGGAAGGAGGCGGCCCCAGGCTCCCAGCTTCTCTATTTTGAACTCATTCTTTATCACCCAGCAATTCTGGAATTCCGGGGCATCTTGTTAAGGGCTCTCTTTCCTTGTGGGTTGCCCCTCGTGGTACCCACAATTCTCCACTTTTAGCCAGACACCGAGAAGGTCTGTCCACAGGCAGGGGGATGTCCACTTGTGTCTCAGCTATCTCCCTCCTCACTTGACTTAACAGTCACCTCTGGTCTTTCTGGATTCCGCAACATTCCCAAACTTTCCCTGGCCCTTTCCCTGAGGGGTTTTCTTTCTTTTGTGGGGTTTTTCTTTTTTTACCCTTCTCCTCTCTGAGAAATGAAAGAAACATTTCATCAGAACTCCTGGACGGGCATAGTTGCCAGCTGAACACAGACCGAAAATACTGGTCTGTGATGAGGTGAGCCTCTGAAAGAAAGCGTTTCAGCAGACTCTTGAGAAATTGAGAGTTGGCGCGGAAAATCTTTGTGAGGTGGAAACACAGAAGGCAGCAGGCGAGTAGTGTCTTGCCCTCTCTGCTGATGATGTCGGAACTGCATTCTCCTTGAAAAGTTAACAGTCAGCTTATTTAGAAAGTGCATGGAAGGGTTTGGACCAAGTTCCCGGGGGTGGTTGCACCTCTGATCTATTCTGAGGTGAATCTCTAAACTGTCTCTTGACGGCTTTTCAATATTGTTGCCCTTTTCTTTCCCTATTCTTGGCCCAAGTTAGGCAAGAAATGGAGACGGGGAGAAGGTCGCTTCAGAGTGTGTGTGGCTCCTCCAGCCAAGGTCACCGTGTGCAGCATATGTATAGAATATGCTTGCTCATGAGCAGCAGGTGAACAAAGAACCTAGCAGAGCTCTGTGTGGGGCCCAAGTCTCCACTCATTACGCTACACAAATCATCTCATAGCAGATGCCTCGAATACATCGCCCTCTCCTAGATAGCAACAGTGATAGTAATAAAATCAAAAACTAAACTCACGCTTATAGAGTGGGAGCTGACTCCTAGGGAAACCCTATAGGATAAGGTAGAATTGCCCCTTTTGAGTTTCCAAGACTGTAATGCTCTGTGAGTAGAAGACCCCATCGTTCTCCCATAGAGGTGCTAGTGGTTTCGAACAGCTGACCTTGTGAAACACAGCCCAACACAGAACCATGACGCGAACCACAGTACAAATAGCAACAATGCGTTCTCGTTCCCGGGGTGTCAAGAGGAGTTCTGGCGGCCCTGTGGGGTAAGTGTTGGACTGCTGAAAGCAAGGTTGGCCGTTGAAACCCACCATCTGTTCTTAGGGCAAAAGATGAGGCTAGTGATAGCTTTGTAAGCTCTATATTGTTTTGGTATGGGTTAGAATCAACCTGAAGGCAATGTGCGTGTGTGTGTGTGTGTGTGTGTGTATGTACTTTGCTAGGGATTATTTGAAGAGCTTCAAATAAAGTCTTTATGGGAACTTCAAAAGGTTTGTGTTCTTTGTTGGCAGGTGCTGTGGAGTTGGTTCTGACAACTTGATACTGATGTGCAGGGACAGGCCACGAAGCTGAGACAGGCTCTCAAATCTTGGATTCCTTTCCCTGAGCTCTTACCACTCTGAGGTCCAGCCCGAGCATGCCCAGTGTTTGAGACTATTTCTGATAGAGGGTTGGCCTAAGGGCACGCTTTGACAGTATCATTGACTTTGTGGCAGAATCCTTACCCTCCGTATACAAGACATAGTTCAATTTCCTGACAATGTCCCTTAGGCTCAGCTGCTACCTTCCCTCAGGGGAGGCCTGCATGTTGATAGGATGCTGGATGTTTCTGTTGAACTTTCAGATTAAGACAGACTAAGAAGAGAGGCGTGGTGATCTGCTTCTAAATTCAAACAATGAAAACTCTGGGTGACACTATTCCCTTTCTCAAATAGCCATGGGGCAGTATTTCTTTTCACTGTGAGTCAGGGATTGACTCCACGGTAGCCAACAACCATGATGACAATGACTCCAACAAGACTGCTCCCTGAGATCCAGAGGAGTCTTGGGGGGGCATACAATTTCTTCCTGAGGTACATTTGACCCACACCTTGATGCTAGTCACAGAATCCTTTGAGGATTGCTTGGTTTCAGCATAGTTCTTGAGGACCTCCACAGTATTGTGTCAACAGCAGTGATAAAAGCATTAAGAAAAATGACGAGGACCATAGACAATGTAGAAGCCATTATTTACTGTTTATGGTGGAATGGGCAGACCTCTCCACTTTGATTTTAGGAAGTGACGGTTTCAAGGTGCTAACAAATCTGCTCAGCTGGCAGTGTTAGTCTGGGTAGACTGGAGAACCAAATGCACAGAAACTCTCATATATATGAGTTTTATACAAAGGGCAAGTGTACATTAAGAAAGCATTCCTAACCCAGTGCTGTCCAAGTCCATAAGTCCAACATTAGCCTATATGTCCAAACCAACTTATAAAGTCCTCCTCAATTTCACAAAACACAAGCAATGATGCTGACTGTAGGAGGAAAGCCAAATCAGTGAGTGTGTAAGAATCTCAGCACTGGCAGAGGTCCCTACATGACTGCTTCAGCACCCAGGGCTGCATCATGGTAGGTCCCCAGGTCCACATGGCTTTTCCTCAGCGATACCTCACGGGAAGTGAGCCTTTCCAGCTGAGGCAGAGAACTAGGTAAGGCAGCCACACATTGGTCTGCTCATCAGATAGTAAGACACAAGAGCACCAGCAAGGTGAGGCTCACCGAGCCATTCATTTCATCACCTTTCAATTAATCCCACATGTGTTTATCAGTCGGGTTGGCACAATCAACCTTAAGTATCTCACAAACTGTAGGGCTAGACTTCCCAAATCCCTGCTTTCCCATATCACACAACCAGAAGGCTGGGAATGGGGACTGGTTTTATGTATACCCTAGAGGAGTGGCCCAGAGAAACTCCTTTCCCCACTTTCTCCTCCTCTGCACCGCCTCTGTTCTCCCATCTCTAGCTGCAGAGGAGAAGTCGCTCAATCAATTGCATTGCGGGTCTGTATTGTTTGTTCCATGCCAAAGCTCTGATAAAACACCCTCTTCCTGCCAGAGTATTAAATAATGCATTTAAAATGCTTTGTCCATTATCAAGTGCAATACCAAGGCTCGGGACACCTCTCACCCACAGATACTGTGAAACCAGGAAGGAACCTCAGATCCAGCGGCCCTCTCGAGTGGAGCTAGCTATTCATAATGACTGCTGATCTCATGGTCCAAGTTTCCCCATTAGCCAGATATGATCAACGCAATCATGTGGCTCTAGTGTTGAAAGGGACTTATAAGAAGCCTCATCTGGCCTAGCTCACTTTGCAGATGATAAAAGGTTATAGAAGTTGAGAGGTTTGGTGGAGATCGCAGTCCTCTTGATTCCTGGTTTGGATTCTTTTAAATTCTACTCATTGGCTTCACATCAGTTAAAAGCCCCGGGAAGTGCTGGTTGCTGAGGCAACTGCCAGGAATGAGACCCCAGCCTCTTTTCCCAGAGCAGTGCTTCCAATGTCCAGATATCCACACATCAGTGTCAGAATTGTGGACATGGTGAGCTTTGGGAAGTCCACCAGACCCTTCTGTAGAAGCTTCTCGGAGGACACTGGAACTACTCAGTCATTTGTGGTGCACCCAGGGACTCCTTCCTGTACCCCAGACCCCACAATTTTTCTGGCAAGAATAACGGAAAAAAACACTGAAAGACATTTGAGTGTTTGGCTGTGATTGAAAAGGACTCCACTGCCCTGGAAACTGTGATCACAAGCCTGAGAGGATCTGCTAGAGCAGGAAGTCTGGTCCTTTGATGGGAGGGAGTTAGTATTTCTGTTCACCAACCACATCAGAAACACGAAACGAGGTCCCTGAATCCCTCTGCTGACCTCAAGACACTGAACACAACCATTATTGGGGAGAATGCCCTGGCATGTTTTCAGTGTGGACTTCCCATCTGCATGCCCTGTAGACTCTGACTTTTAACACCATACATTACAGAGGAGAAATGTGTTCCAAGGGGTTTCTAAGAATTGATTTGGGGGAAGGATATAGCCAGCCCCTTCTCCCCAAGGTCCAGTGTGCAGGTATGAACCTCCAACCTTTGGATCGGTAGTCCAACGAGCTAGCCAGGCAGGTCTGACTGACACCTACAAAGGGGTGACAGTGCAGTGAGTGCAGCAGGCCACTGTCTTGCTCACAAAGTGGTATTTGTCTCCATCAGCATTAAGAGAGAAGACTGGCTGCTACTGCTAGCTCCTTCTCCAGCTCTTTCTACTTTCCATAACGGGTGTAAGGTATGGCCACAGATAAAAGAGATTCAAGGGAAAATAAACAGAGAAATTGGCATCTTCCCTTTTTGGGACTCACCCAGACAGCCAGGTGGAGGCTCAGATTCCTTCCGGGTGTCCCAGCTTTAGCAAGGATGACCTTGCTCAGTGGAAACATGTTCTTGATGTATATGGAAGAGGAGAAAGGGAGGGAGGAACCCACGGTACCCTCAGGCAGAGCGCTAACCCCATTGGCCAAGTGGTGTGCACATTTATCATTCCATCGGGGTCACAGGTGTGGAGCCGAAAGGCACAGTTTCAGGTCACCTGTCCTAACACCTTGGTCAAGGGCAGTAGCATCCTTGTGACCACGGCAGCCTCAAAGCCTGAGGGGTTGCCTAAGAACCATTAATCACATTTATTTAACCTTGTCTCTGTGTAATGAATCACCAAGACCAGCCACAAGCTGCCTTAAAATACTGCACTATCATTTCTCCCAGCCTCTGGGCTCCTTGGTTTTTTAAAAAAAAATGCATTGGAAAGAAAAATAACTTCCAAACTTTGGTGCAAGTTAAGAGAATAAAATAACCTCTATCTTCCAATTCTCTACCTAGAGGAATTCTAGTGAAGTAGTGGCTATTCACTGGGCTGCTAACAGCAGTCAGCAGTTCAAAACCACCTGCCACTCAACAAGAGGATGACTAACGTTTCTACTCCTATAAAGTGTGCGACTCTCAGAAACTCCTTCTGTGGTTATACCCTGTGCCAGAGGATCGAGATGAGTCAGGACTGGTACCATGGCAGTGAGTTTTACTTATTTGTTTTCTAAAAGGACCAAGTAAGACGTAGGCTACAGCCCACAGCACAGCCTCTCTCTCTCCTCTTCCCCACCATGAGTTCTTCTGTCTGGCCTAGAATTACTCATTGTTTAAACCCTTTCACCCTTTTCACATGTTGCCAGATTGCCTAAACTTATTATTACTTTGAATGGGAATGCAGTCACTTTTCTCCTTACTATTTTTTCCCCTCCCTGTATTGTAGGTGTGAGTGTTTCCCTGGATCTTTTCTGCTTACATTTTAAAAGTCTTTTTAGTCTTTTAGTCCTGAAAAGGACTTTGCAGACTTCCTCCTTTTGTAAGTAAAGGAAAATCATAGTTTAGAAGAGTCTTGCAGGTGGCAACACTGAGCATTGCAGACCCACTTGCGACCATCATGATAATAATAATATTGGTGAGTATTTCTTTCTGCATTCGTGGGGAGTGTCTGTATTGTGCACCCCTCGGCCACACAGTGAGACACAGTAGAGGGCATGTGGCTCTGCTCAGCCCTACATGATCATGGGAAGTTGGAAGGGACTCAGTGGCAGTGGTTTATTTGTGGCTTATGTTAGAGTCATTTATACATAAGTCTCACTTAATCCTACTAAGGCAAGTGCGATATTTTTACAGATGAGAAAAATATGGGACATCTGGGGATCAGTACACTTGCCCCCGTCTTCCACCTAGTAAATGGTGCTCCAGACATTGGAACCAGGCAAGCTGAAAGCAAAGTGCACACCATTGGTAACACTATATTTTCCTAGAGCCTGACTTCGAAGTTATTTCCACAATTTCTGAAGTTATTCCAAATTCCAAAGAAAGCTAGCAAAAGGGTTGTGATGGCTGTCATCCATGGACTTCTGATGGGTTTCACTACAGTTGACCATACTTTTCAGTCTGTGCTCATTAGCCTGGTGATCATGAATCAGATGATAAAAGCAAGACACTCTAAAGTTTCTTTTCTTATTGATCAGTATTTTTCTTTCTTAGAATCAAGAAACACGGCACATTGGGGACCATATCAGTGTACCATTCGTGATGTTCCCTCTTAATGTAGTACTCCTACTCCCCAGTCAGCATCTCAGGGAGACAATCTTTAGGTTCTTTTTCTACCACGTTGATGAGTAGGTACCGATACATGGTCACTTTTGCACTCAGTTATTTTGTAAAAAAAGCCACACACTTCCTTTGGGTTGGGAGCTTAGGGCAAGGTGGCAGGTTGAATACAGAGTTAAATGTATTCCTATCTGTTTCCCAAGGAGTTAACCAGCCATGGAAAACATCAACAATACTGTTAGCTGTCAACCACCACGTCTTCATTGAAGGATTTCCCCAAATCATTTTGGTCAGATGTGACTGGTGAAAAGTATATAAAGCAGAGGAGTGAAATTATTCCACAGAGACAGAAACACTCCAAATGTAATGACAACTGACACTGAGACAATTGAGTATGTGATGGGACAGTATTTGCTACCAGGAGAAAAGATAAATACTAAAAGCTGATTTGATTTATTATCCTGATAGATTTTTTCCAAGAATATTTTGGAAATATTTAGAAATATAGAATAATATTCAAGTAATAAAAGTAAGCCAAAGGAGAAACAGAAGTAGTGGGAGCAAGAACTCAAACTTATTTACCTAAAATGTAATCTGACAAGTGAGGCTTACTGTGGGAATTCTCTTGGTTTAAGCAAGCTTTGAGGTTTAGACTGTTTGAATTCTTTAATTCCTTCTAGGAAAAGTGGGCAGGAAACTCTATTAACAATTCATGACCTAGCCATCCCTGATGCCTATGGGAACGCCAAATACAGGAGTCAGGAGAGAGGTGCGGGGTGGTGGTGGTTTGGGGGAATATGAGGAGTGGCTGACAACAGCCCTGAGCAACAGCAGAATGCCATTTAAAAAGGCAAGGCAGTGTATCCAAGAGGCATCTTTTGAGTGTAGATGAAGGTGTTCACTTCTTTTTCATGTTCAATTCAAACCCCAAGATTTATGAAGCCAAGAAAATACATGGCTGTATTGTCTAAAACTTGATATTTCATTACCCAAAGTAATTTCTCAAGCATTATGGAACATGTATGATCCTATACCAGATACTGTAGGTTTAGGGAATGTATCTGTGAGTGAAAACAGACAAGGTTCCAAGTACCTTAAAAGCAGTGCAGCAATGAACCCTTCGAGGAAAGGTGTGTGGTGAGTTATGAGAGGGCTCCAGGTAGAAGTATCTGATGAGTGGGTGGCAGTCAGCAGGATCACTCTACTGAGAGGCATCCACTAAGATAGGTACAGGAATTCCACAGCCACATAGAGTGAAGAATTGTGACCTTTGTCCTACTGACAGTAGGATGCCCCTATGGCTGGGATGTTGTTTGTGGAGCTGTTAAGTGTGACCTGGTCCAATATCTGTTGAAAGTCACTATGACTACTGTGGAGTTAGATAAAATGAGGGAGATGGGTGTAGGGGTGAACGTGAAGGAGTTAGGGAATCATCCCAGTAGAATTAGAGAAGCCTTGATGTGCAAGTGAGATTGGAGAGAAGTGGGTGGCTTTGAGAGCTACTTAGGGTTCAAGTTTGAAAGTATTTATGGGTAGAAATGTGAAGGAAAGAGAGAACTGGAGATATGGTAGCACAGTTCATTAGGAGGCCCTGGGGGGTGGGGGCGGTAGGGGTTTCCAATGGATTATCACATTCAGCTCCTCATTGAGAAGTTGGAGATCTGAGTTCACTCAGAAGGGTCTCCGAGGAAAGGCCTGGTAAGCTACTTCTGAAAAATCAGACACTGAAAACCATGGAGTACAGCTTTACTCTACCATACCTGAGGCCACTGTGAATCAGAATAAATTTGATGGCCACAGGTTTACTATTTCCTCATCCACTAAGTGGGCCAAATTTGCCTGTGTGAAATGATGTACTATTTGTAATGCTGAGCTTAAGATTTGTATTTTTAGGATTACTGCTCTCTGATCTATTCTGGGAGCTCTCTATTTGATAAAAATAAGTGTCAAATGCTTTTCAGTGGTCTTTTCATAACTATGTTTTATTGTGAAATCACTTTTTTCTCATTGTAAATCATTTAAATATGAAGAACGTGACTTCATAAAATGCCTTTTACAATGATTTCCACATATATACTTTAAGTTACCCTTGAACTGTTTATAAGCACTAATTTTTTTCAAATGTATACACTTTCTAAGGATAAGTCAGGGAATAAGGAGCTGTCTTATAGAGTTGAATGCCCCTTGAAGGTGTGGATACTGAGCTGTCCAGAAGTTTTAACCTATTTATTTGCACTAATTATTTTATTTGAATACACACTGGAGTTTCCATTGGTAATTTCAAATGCAATTTGATACATTTAGGTGCCCTTCTCTTTACAAAGGAATAAATAAGTTAGCATAAAACCGGTGGAAAATTGAAAAATTTCAGACAAGACATAGCCAGTTTGCAACAAGCAGAGTGACTATAATTTTGACGTCTGCAAATACCAGGATTGACGATATTTTGAGTAGAACTTGATATGCAGTGTCAGTTAATTTCTCAGCATTTACTTGGTGTCTTATGGCTCACAGAGCCATCCAATTTAGTTCAGGGATTTTAACATAAACTGTGATCAGTTTCCACCCTTGAAGAGGTCTGATTCAATAATACAAGATGGCCCACATTTAACACATCCAGTCTCAAACTAAAAGTTAAAACGATAGTCAATTAAACCTATTTGTTCTCCATGGCTATGTTCAGATGGTGGCTACCATCGCCTCTCCCACACCTCACTGGGGAGTTCCACTCTTTAGAATCAGCTCTGGCAACACTTGGCACTTGACAATATCCCATATCACTCATTACCACAGTAGTCCTGGGCACTGCTTTCCCCCTTCCCCATGTTTCATGTCTACAGAGTCAGGTAGTGATGGTGTGATAGGAATATTGAGCTTAGGGCCAGAAAAACTGAGGTTGAATTCTGCCCAGGGCACTCAAATGAGCATTTAAGACCCATAATTTTTCAGAACATATTTGAACACTTGGAGAACAGACGCTGCATCATTTTTCCCCTCACTGGAATGTTACGAGGATTAGATGAGGGGGTTTGTGTGTGTCGGGAGGCTAGATCAATTCTTGGAACACGTATATTCTTGGTAAGTCTCAGAACAAATACAAGAGGGCTTCAAAATGAGGGTTTCATTCAATTGTAATGAGAGGATAGGAGAAATTTTCCATGACCTTGTTGAAGCCACCTCGGATGAATTTTTCAGAATAGGATAAGCTTGTAATAAATAATTATTATCAGAGGATAAGCCAAAAAGACCTGAAAAAAGTATCACTCTTAGATTCAGTTTACAGTAACACATACTTAAAGCAAGAGCAATAAAGTGACAAGCTTATCGGTGACAAAGACAAACCAGAGACCAAGTATCTGAGTTACACGGCACATTTCCCATCTTGTACTCCCTTCAACTGAACGTACACATGCCTGCCAGATGAGTGCTCTTAAAATAGAACTCTGAGCACATTCTCCCCCTAATCAAAGCCTTCAGTGACTATCAGTGCCCTCACACATAAAGCTACTTGTCTTGTCTATGAGCTTGGGTCCTCTGATACTTGTCCTCTTCTTGCTTCACCTGTTAATATCTCCCTTGAGGCAACTTGGCATATGATAAGCAGAAAGACTGTTCAGTGAGGTTGGTGAAAAAGTAAAAGAATGGTGATGACTGTAAAGAGGAGGGAAGTGATTATGCAAGTGAAAAATTGATGGCAGGTCAAGCAAATCGGGTCTAATAAATAATCACGCAACTTGAGCATGGGGTGGGCACTAGGTTCCTTAACAAGAGGAATTTTTCTGAGTAACCAGGCAGACTCAAATGATTGGATCTGAAGATGACAGGATCTCAGATGATTGCAGCTATATTCCATACCAAAGTCTACATGGTACCCATTATGCTCTCTCCAAGCTGTGCTCCTCAATCTGACTGAGTCACCCTTTCACCTTTCCTTCTCCTCATGTCCAGCTCCATCATCTCTATCAACTTTGCTCATGTGATCAGTCCACGCTAGAAGCTTCCCTAGTGCCCTCTTGTCAGATTAACCTGGAATAGCCTTCATTTTGTTTTGCAAGTGTCTACTTGTGACTATGGTGAGGTTTGGGTTGAGTGGACCAGTTCTTATAAGGATGATGAAAAATAGACTTTGTGAGTCCACCTAGAGTTATGACAATGTGCTTACAAATGGGAGGTATCAAGACCACTACTTCTCTAGGTGGGGCAAGTATGAACATCCCAGTAAGCAATCCACAAGCACAGTCTCGTAGGGTGCTGCTCAGTCAGCAACACTAAGCAAAGTGCAGCATAACAATTGTGGGTGGTAAAACAAGGAGTTGACTGTAGCTTGGGCACCGGAGCTCTGAGTCCAGCTGGCTCTGAGCAGTGTGGCCTTGGAGGAAGCCACTGGAGACATAATTTCTACATCTATGACATGAACCAGTTGTATCATATTAGCTCAAAGAGCTTTCCAGCTACCTTGGTTCATTATTGGAGTAGAATGTAATGAATGATATTAAGACATATTATTACACATGATTTTTTTCTTTATGTAAATGATAAAATATCAATGGACAGGCTTATACTTTTCTGCATAGCTGTACAACAAATATTTTATGTGCTATAAAGGAAATGCCCAGTCTGCCAGTCTGTCCCACTGTGGTGGTTTTGTTCGACTATGTGAAGAACTTTGCATCAGGACTGGAGAGAGGCTTATTAATAGCCTATAGTATGAAGATGATAAAACCATGTTTGTTGACCACTAGAAGTATTTAAATCACTTGCTAGTGAAAATCAAAAACTGTAGCCTTCCATGTGGGTTTGTGACTCAATGTAAAGACAATCAAAATCTTCACAGTTGGCCCAGTAGACACTCTATTGTGATAATAAATGGAAAAAGATCAAAGTTGTTAAGGATTTCACCCTATTGGAATCTAAAAATCAATGCTCATGAAAGCAGCAAACAATCAAATGCTTTCAATTGGATAAATGTTTCACAAGACCCCTTTAAAGTGTTCTAAGTTTAAGTGACATCCTTAATGATGTCACTTTAAATGCTAAAGAGTGCCTGACTTAAGTCATGGTACTTTTGATTGTATCATATAAATGTGACATTTGGACATTGACTACCAAAGATTAAAGAAGAATTTGAATAGTGGTGTTGGCAAAGATGATTGAAAATACTGTGGACTGCCTAAAGAACAAGCATATGTCTTAGAAGAAGTACTGCCAGAACGCTCCCTAAAAGCAAAGATGACAAGTCACCTGATGTGTTTTTTGAATGTGTTATCAGGTGAGACAAATCTCTGGAAAAGAACAACATATTTGGTGTAGTAGACAGTTAACGAATAAAATGAAAACCTTCAACCACTTAGATTGACAATGTAGTTGCAACAAAGGGTTATAATAATGATTGTGAGGATAGTGTAGGACAGGGCAGTATTTTTTCTTCCATGGGTCAGAATTGACACACCACTAACTAATAAAAACAAGGGATATAGACACCCAAATGAGTTGTACACAGGTCCAAACTCCAGGATCACCTTCTGGTCTGCCTCACTGATATTTTCCTCCAGTCATCCAATCATTCATTTACTGGGGAAAGCCTACTCCATATAATTTTCCAAGGCCTAGAAAGGTTTAGAGTCTATAAAGGTCTAGAGTCCCTAGGTGGTATGAACAGCCAATAGGCCCAGCAGTTAACTTTTCCCAGAAAAGAAGGGGGTTCAAGTCCACCCAGTGGTGTCTTGGGAAAAATGCTTGGTGTGTGGAAACCTTTTAGAATCTAGTTGTACTCTGGTACACAGGGCTCATAGAATGGACTCAATGTCACCAGGTTGGCTAATTATAAGAATTTAGAGTCCAACTCACCCACTGCTTTTTTTTGTCTCCCAACCCTGCTGACTGAGAGTGGAAGGAATCAAGACACAAAGATTGGTCAGATAAAATGAGAGAAGATATTGGAACTGAACTATTCAAAGTAATCTAACCCAAGGAGGATGTTGTTTCAGATGTTGGAGACTCTTGCATTACAAGCTTAGCATTCACGTTCAGGAATATCAGTACACTATGGCAAGGGTATCTGGCAAACGTAGAGAGCGATGCCCATTACAAAGCTGAATAAATAACTCAAACACGTAAGGGGTGAGGAAGATATGTGGAGCTCCAGAAAAGACCCTAAATCACTCTCTCTAACTTACAAAAGGTGGCAGGTTGCTGAAAAGAATAAAAGCAAATGTCACAACTATGTATTGATTTTCTCATGATATGCACCAGTGAGAACAAAGACTAAACATATTTCCCCCCATCTCCATTCTACATGCTTTGACTGGTTTCCAATAGGTCAATGCAATATAGAACAATAATTTTTAGTTGCTCGCAAGTCAGGTATGATTCATGGCAATTGCATGTATGTCAGAGTAAATCTGGACGTCAAGGGTTTCCAACCCTATGATCTTTAGGAAGCAGGAAGGAAGCGGATTTGGAGGCAACTGGTGTCCATTTGAATGATCAGTAGGAACGAGGCAGAGGATGAGTAAGAAGAGTAAGTCAACATAGGTTCAAACAGTAAGCAGAGTGAACCCATCTTCCTTGAAACCTGGTTCTTAGACTGTGGGACCGTGACTGGATGGGGATTTGTTTGGACTGCTGAGGAGCTTTCTCCTGGTGCCTCTGGGTGAGTTTTAGCAAGATGCTGAACACTTCAACTTTTGTGCCACCCAGGGACTACCGAGTAACTTTAGTTGGCATTTTTGAGTATTTACTTCTTCTCAGGAACTTTGCTGAGCACTTTATCTGCCATCTCAGTTAATCTTCACAAGAATTATACAATAGCACCTAGTTCATCTCCATTTTACAAATGAGGAAACATAAGAACACAGAAAGAGTAAATAATTCAGGTGAAGTCAGGAGCCAGAATTTAAAGCTGGGAAGTGAGACCAAACACCATGGAATTAATCCCTTTGTTCCACTTCTCTCTAACACTTCGTGTGGCATTATGACAAGACAAATAGTATTCCTAATTAGTTAAGTGGTTCCTTAATTGGCACATTAATATATATTATGTGGCATTTATTAAATGACTATGAAGTTTGCACAATTGTGGGGTTCCTTCAGCTCAGGTGTTGTATGGCAAAATTGGACCTGATTCAGTTGTGTTGCTGCTATAGTGTGGCAGTTACTTAATGTCCTGTCAACTTGAGTGAAGGGGTGGAGTCTAGCCCGTCAATCAGGTTGCAGCTTGATGACCTCACTTAGAGTCAGAACAGAGACAAACAGCTCACTAGAGGCCAGACTCATTCTCTGTCCTTCCCATTCCTGATGATAAGCAACATGGAGCTACACTAATGGAGCCAGAGCCCTGAAGCTAGAGGAACCACGTGGAGACCCACTCCAGCTGGGATGCTTCCACCACTGCTGAATCCACAAAAATCCCACCCTCCGCCCGTGATCTTCCTGCATTTGGTGTCATTGCATGCGTTTTGTGGGTCTGGGCAGAATTTATAGACTGGTACAGACGTATGAGTTAATATCAGACTTAGGAACTTGATGTGGACAGGTTTAGGATGTTTTCTCTTTTATATAAAGCCCTCTCTTAGACCCATATGAGTGTTTCTGAGTTTGTTTCTCTAGCCAACCTGAAACAAAACAGCTGGTCAAATGACCTTCTTAACATCTCAGTGTGATCAACAGCAGGAGTGTGATCGACATAGACTCACCTGAACTTAATGCATGTTCTACTTGCTCCATGATCACTCCCGGAGAGGCAGTGGTCGTCTCAATGTCTATCTGCTCACAGGCTACCGTCGTTGGCACTGTGGCCTGGGGCGTTGTCTTCTTGATCACAAGCTCAGTCGCAGTAGGTGAAGTGGGTAAGTGGCCTGAAGTATGCTCCTCGCTTGAGGACACAGCTGAGGTCAGGGTTCCTGGGGGCTTAGTGCTGGTCACTGCTAAGCCATGGTCAGTGGTCACAGAGGCAGAAGGGCCCTCAGATGATAAAGTTGATAAAGATGAGGGTGATGAGACTGGCGCATCAGGGGAGATGATCGTGGTAGGCTCAGCTGGTGATTGAGACCCTGTCGATGGCACACTTGTGCCAGAAGTGCTCAAGCTGTGTTCTGAAGGTGTGGGTGTTGAGTGGACTCTGGTACCAGTTGTCAAGACCCCAGGAGATGAAAGATCTATGCTTGTGCCCTCCCAGTGTGAAGCCTGCTGGGTGGTCTTCTCCTCTCTGGGTTCTGTGGAATTGTTTCTTGGGAGCGGAGATGTTTGGGCAGATGATGTCACGGATGGTATTGAGTTGCCATGTGTGCCACTGGTGGGCGAGACAGTGGCTGCAGTAGTGTTTTGTGGTGAGCTCGTCCAGACGGCTGTCGGTGATGTAATTTTTGCAGGAACAGAGACAGACAAGGGCATTGATGAAGGCAGACTCTGGACCCTCAGACCTGCAGGAGAGTAAGTGCAAAAGTGTTTAGTATGTGAGAGCCTGAGAGGCCAGGTTGTTGTACAGTGTTTTCACACAGATGCTTCAGAGGCCAGGTTGTTGTACAGTGTTTCACACAGATGCCTCAATGCCAAGGTGGTCTTTTTATGTCATCCTTCCCATCAATTGTTCTCCCCTTCTCTTGAGAGGCAGAGGCTGGGTGAGGCAGTTAACATGCTCAGCTCCATTAACCAAAGATCTAGAGGGACTCCACCCAAAGGTATCTCAGAAGAAAACCTCGCCTATCAAGTTCTTTTAAAAATCACACACTGAAACCGTAGGGTGCATAGTTCATGCGGTTTCTAGGAGGTAGCACAGATTAGAGGTAACTGGATTCTGTTTGAAAGAGCCAGAAGGCTCAATTGGAACAATACAAGGGTCAGTCAACATTGGTTCAAACAGCGTGTACAATGAACCAGTCTTATTTGCAAACTTGCTCTTACAAAGTGGGGCCCTCTGGGGACCTTGGCTTGATGGGAGTTGCCTTAGACTGGTCATGAGTCTACTTCAGGAAGTCTGTGGGGTTCTGAAGGTGAGGGTGGGGTGCGTAGGGAAGGAGGAGAGTGTGGTGGTGCTGTGAGGTAGGAGGAGCTCCTGCCACCATGGACATGGGCTATCCCGCCTGCATTTGCATGCGTCCGCAGGGACTATGAACACAATCGACAAGTGTATTCACACCTCTTCTGTGGAAGAAGGAAGACCCAGAAGTCATAGAATAAAAGTTAAAAAGACCTCTCTGGAAACCTGATTCAATCTTCTTATTTTTCGGGTAAATCAGAAACATAAGGTTTGGAAATATTTCCTAGAACTGAAACCCAGCTCTCCCCAAGTCGAGTCTAAAGCGTCTAGCTTCACGAGTTTATCATGTTGCCAAATTTGTACCTTCACAGTTTGCAAAACTTAGCTAAATTCCGCTCTCCTGCTCTGCCTACCTTAATTTATTTATTCCACTTCATTCGTTCAACAAGTACTTCATATATCATTTCTATGTGCTTGTACTCGGCTTCGTACAGAGTTTATAATTTCACTTCCTTCTTATTGTCAATAAATCATTTTTATTACTTTAATGCCTCGTTGTGCTTCTTGGTGAACGTTTCCAGAGTAAACTAGCTAACTAGGTTCCCATTTTACAATTTCTATGCATATGGTCCAGTGACGATGGTTTACAGTCCCCACAATGGATTGACATTCTCATTGTTTCCAGTTGGGTTCAGGTTGTTCCCTTTCCACTCATCTAGCTTCCCTGTCCCACCCCACTTGCCATTTCAAGTTTGCTTAAAGTAAATACTGACCATTTGATCTCATAGAGAAGATTCTATTTTACTTATTCATTCCAATTTGTTATTGTAAATGAGGTAGAAGTTTACATTTTGGAGATGATTTTTTAAGCACAATACTCACATGGCCTTGTCTATTTTGTGGACCTACATGTTTTTTAGCACAAAGGCAACGTCAAAGTGAGGTTTCGGGGTAAAGTGACAGAGAAATCTCACAGTTATGTTATCAGGAGTTTCTCTCCTCTCTGTAGGTCCAGGAAGAAGCCTGGCTGCTGCTGCTGCTGCTGTAGCTGCTGCTGTTTTTAGAAGAATTTGAGTTGAGTTCAGAGTGGTCAGACAGGGTAGCTGGACACCACCTGGTTCTGGAGGAGGTTGTAGTATCCAGAGGATATTAATAATCTACTTTATTCTTTGAAACTTTGGTTTCTTTCTCCTGTGCTCCAAATGAGTAAAAACCAACAGTTGCATCTTAGATGGCTACTTACAAGCCTTAAAAACCAAAGATGCCACTCACCAAAGTAGGATACTGAGCATAAAGCTTATAAGATATGTTATGCCAACTGATGAATTTATCACACGAGGCTATGATCCAAAGCCATCGAATCCCATAAGTCAATCCTCCTGAGGGCTTTGGGTATTTCTAGGAAGTGTCTGTACAGTTTAGAGAATCAGTTGGTATGGCCTAGTTATAATCTTTATAACTTCCACTAAAAAACTGGGTGGACTACGTACATGTGAGGTACTTGTGACTCACTGAGCATAGGCGGAGGAGGGCACATCTGACTTCTGGCTACACAGGACCATGGACAACTATGCAAAGGTAATTCTTATCAGGTGGAAATAGAGCATGGCTCCACCTTCTGACTTTATCTTATTCTGACGCAAACTGTCCCTCCCATGGCACTATACTTCTCTGCTAGATATTATAATTCATTGAAATGCCCACACAGAATTTATACTCATGATTATGTGGTTTATTAGGGAAGGTGGCAAGTTAACAAATGCTAAGGTAACAGTTCTTTTTCTTTAGTGCCATGATGGCGTTCTCTAATTCTCAATTTTCCAGACCTAGAGTATCTTGATCTTTTCCCTGCTCAGGTAAGTGTAGAAAAACCGCTTTAGCACAGGTGAATTTCCAAAGAACAATCCATTCAGTAGCCAGCCTCCTCCCTGAGGCACTTAGATTATGGGCATGACTCAGTAGAGGCTTCTCTAATTGAAGAGCTGTATCCTGATGCTTTCCCATCCTGAAGTGTAACCTGTTCATTTCTTTAATAATGCACATAATTTGAATATTGCCTGCAAGTTCTTTCTGGTCATTGCAACACATTATTGAGCTCAGCCGAGAAATAAAGTGCTGTGGGAGGCACAGTTTGTGTCAGAACTTGTGTCAGTCATGTGCTTGTGTTAATTTTATGATTGAAATGTAGGGGTGTAGTCCAGCCTGTTAATTTGGAAATGGCCACTGAGTAGCCAATGAGGCCTCTGTGTGGGTGTGGCTTTCTCCTGAGACTTCTGGGAAATCTCGCGATATTTCCCTTGTGGAGATGGGAAGCTATCTCCCTGGTTGTTGGGAGTTAGTTCTCAGAGACAATGAATCATAGACAAGACAAGATGACAGCGTCCGAGAAGCTGGAGGAGCCAGCAGAGAGACCATACGACTTTGCCCTGATGGAGCCAGACCTCTGAAGCTGGGGCGGCCACATGGAGACCTCTGCCAGCCATGAGTTGCTTCTGCTGTTGATGGACCCTGAGCCCTGGAAGTGAGGAGCCATGTGGAGACCCCTGCCAGCACCGGTATTCCGCACCCACTGACCTGTGACTTCGTGAGTCAGAAGGAGACTTTATAGACTGATTTTGGGCCTATGGGTTAATATCAGATTTATGACTTTGAACTGGACAGGGCTCAATGTCCTGTCCCTCTTGTATATAAACCTTTTCCTTATAGCTATATGCGTGTCTATGAAATTTGTTCCTCTCATCTACCTGGACTAACACAGAACTGATTTTTAAAAAGTTGAAGGATGGAAGCATGTCTCAACCTCCACGTCATCAGAATTATCCTTGGGCTGATGCTAAGGGTAAATATCCTTCATCTCATGCAGTTAAGAAAGGTCAAATTAAAAAAAAAGGTCAAATGGTACTCGCATGACATTTTGACCAATGTAACTGCTCTCCTATGCTTTATTATATACATGTGTATATATACACACACACATATAATCCACACCCATATATACACACATATACCTTCTCATATATATACGTGTACCCATATACACACACATACCTACCTGGACATATGTATACATACATATTTACCTATGTAACCATGCCCATGTTTTTTGTTTGTTATAGCTATTGTTGGAAAACAACAATTTCACTTTCCACGTAGCTCATCTTTTCCTTCCCTGTTGCTTCTCCCTAAGTGGCGTTTTCCCTGGTCATTTCCATTTCAATAGATGGTACCTCTCTTCACTCAGTTGATCAGTTAAAAATTAAGACATGGTTGTGGATGTTTCACCCCCCCCCCCCCATACTTCACATCAAATCTATTGAGGAATCTAACGACTTGACATTAAAAACATATCCCAACACAACCACTGTTTACCATCTCCTCCATTACCTCAGTATCACTTGAGCCACCACTCATAGGTCTAGGCAACTACAGTGGTCTCCTAATGTGTCTTCAACTTTCATGTTTCCTCCCTTTCTGTTTACTCTCCACATAAGAGCCAGTATAGTCTTTAAGCTGGTAAAACAGGCCATGTTACTTGATTCCTGAAAACGCTGTTAAAACCATCCGATTGAGCTCATACCAAAATGCAGAATTGTCTTCTTTCTCCCCAGCACCTAGTCTCCAGTTAAATATCATCTCCTCCTCAGAAGGGACTGCCAACTAAAATAACTTCTACTCACCAGGCCCTGGTGATATTATTCACGATATTAGTTTCTTTCTGAAATTGGATATTTACTTTTTAATTTATTAATGATTTATTTCTTCTACTAGAACGTATGTTCCATAAAGGTGCAGGAACTGGGTCTTCTTCATTACTGTTTCCCTGGAGCCCAGGAGAGGATCTGGCTTTCATTAAGTGCTCAGTGCAACCTTGTAGCAGAGAGCGAAAGTGAAGACAATGATGAGCTTAAGAACTTCATCCAAGAGTACTGTCTTTGCCTGAGTAGAGAAACAAATCCACAGAAACTCATCTGTATATACAAGAGAATTTTATATAAAGGTTAAGTGTACTTTAAGAAAGCGTCCCGACACAGCCAAGTCCAAGCCCCTATGTCCAACATTAGCCCATACGTCCGACACCGATTTACAAATTCCTCCTCAATTTCACAAAACACATGCAATGACGCTGACTGCAGGAGGAAAATCAAATCAGTGAGCATGTCAGCATCTCAGTGCTGGCAGGGGTCTCCATGCAGCTGCTCTAGCACCCAGGGCTGCATCAGGCTAGTTTTACATGGCTTTTCCTCAGGGATGGCTCACAGGAAGTGAGCCGTGCCAGCTGAGGAAAAGAACTTGTGAAGGCAGCTGTACATTGGTCTGATCATCAGAGGAAGAGAGACCCGAGATCTAGAAAGGATCTCACCGAGCCATTTATCTTTCTACCCTTCAGTTAGTCTCACATGTGTTTATCGGGAAGCTTGGCACAATAAACCTTAACTATCACAAGTACTCTTAAAATCTCTCCGTCCCATTCTACAGTCAAAGCCACACCTACTAGGTCTTCCCCAGGGATGGTGGCCTACCTCACGGTCTCTGTAGGCGGAAACAATCTTTAAAATGTCAGCCTCTCTCTTTGCCATTTTGCCGTGTCTCAGGCCTACACCATGCGCCTTGGTATCTCGTCTACTATTCATTTCTTGTATCCTGAGGAGATTTCCTTGGGGATGACGGTGACCATACTCACCCATGACCTGGCTTCAGAGAAGGCAGCATGGGCCAGATTCCAACACAGAGGAAGGGAGAAACGATGGACAGGGAGGAATCTGGGCACTTGGATAAAATCTGCTCACTTCTTCCTTCTATTGTGCAATGTATTCAGTAGCTGAATGAGACCTGTGATAGACTGTGTCAGTGAAAACAGCTGACTACTCACTATTTTACTAATTTATCTGAAGTGTTATCAAAATAATGGGAAAGAAAAAGTAGGTTAACATAATAAAATTATACTCAAAACCACCGCTAAAGGAGAATTACTCTCTGATTGAACTGGAAGTCAGATCTCCTGATAGAGACTACAGAACGTGCCATGATGCCATGCTGATCTTTCAGGAACTTGAGTGGCGCAGTTGTTTAGCTCTCAGTTGCTGACTGGCAGGTTGGCAGTCGGAGCCCAGGAAGTCCTCCAGGTGAGAATAGAGTGGTCTGCTCCCTTAAAGATTAAATCTAGAGTCCCAGTGGCATAGTGGTTGTGTGCGGGACTGCAGCCCACAGGGTTGGCAGTTCAAATCCAGCAGCAGCTCTCCAGGAGCAAGGCTGGGCCTCCTACTCCCATCAGGGTGCAGTGATGCCCACAGGAAAAAAAAACCAAAACAAAACAAAAAACAAATAAAAAAAAGATTAAACCTAGAAAACCTCATGGGGCAGTCTCTAATCTGACCTGGCAATCACTAAAGTCTGAACTGACATGACAGAACACAATAAGAAAAGCATGGTACTCTTTTGGCACCTTTGAACTGTCAAGAATTTCAGAATGAATAAGGACCAATAAAAAAAAAATAATATGGTCAGAACAACAGTTAAGACAAATATGTAATGCTTTTATATTCTTTCATTAAAACACTGTTTCTTCATTCATGGCCATTAGTGTTTATTGGCTCTGCACCAACTAATGATGATGAAGACAAAAAGATGGCAATGTTTAACTGCTGTTCACAGTATCATAAAATAGATGGGCAGATGAGGGCAGACCAAGCCTCTGTCTGGTAATTAGTCAAGTCAACGAGTCTTGGGAAGACTGAGATAAATATGAAATGAGTGAAAAAAAAAATAAGAGGACCAACTGACTCATCCAAACATTTATTGAGTAGTTTCAATGTCTCTGCCCTTGCCCTCAGAGAGTTCAGCATCTAGAAGGGCAGAAAGGACATCTGGTGGTTGAAAATATACTGTGGTAAATGCTCTATGGAAATAAAAGCAAGCTACAATAAGAACCTCAAGGAGACATTTATAAATTCTGTATAGGGACTACAGAATGTAAAAATATACAAATGTCATTTTCAGATGACATTTAGAAAAGAAATCACAGAAGAGATGACATTTTTGGTGGTTATTAAAGGATGAGAGCACACAAGATGCCACTTAAGGTATATGATATGATGTACATTGTCATTTTCAGAGGAGCTAGACACTCTATCATGGAAACCATTATAGTTCTGGAAAATGCCATATTTTAGGAATTTTGTGGCTAAAAACACCCATCTCCTTGCTAAATTCTTATTGATATACTTTTTATAAGTCCCACAGTGACTGCCTCCAAAGAGTATTGGAGGTAGTTATCCATTTCCTACAGCTGCCTATTGAGAACTAATTCAAAGCACTTTACTTTAGTCTAGGTTGGACAGTTTCTCTTCCTAACAAGGCAACAATGCATGAAATTGTGACTCTGTTAATTGTCTTTAGTGTACAAACTGCTAAAAGACTCTGCCTTACCTTATTTGGTGACCTGTCCTTTCTGGCTCTAAGTGCATGAATGTAGGTCTTCTTTCAGCATGAAGAGAGTAAAGATTAGAAAGCATGAAGGAAGGCTTCTTAAGATTGAGACATCAGCCACAACAATGGAGTCAAATAGACCAATGATCATAAAGATGGCCCGTGACTGGGCAATAATGAATGGTTCTTTCTGTCATACACAAGGTCACCATCAGTCAGACCTGACTCGATGGCAACAGCTCAACAAACAACAACAAAAACTCAAATAAAAGGTACCATCAAATTAGATCTCCATCTGCAGAAGAGTGAAAATGGATCCATACGCCACGGCATGGGAATGCAGAAACTCAAGAAGGATCAAAGACCTAAATGTACATCACACATCATATAAAAATCATTAATGAGCATACACATACTATACTCTATGGTATGAAGCACATGCCATAGAAGACAAAATAGATAACTGGGACCTACTAAAAATAAGACATTTTAGTCTACCTAAAATACTTCATCAAATGGGTAAAAGAAAAATCCATGGCCTGGGAAAAATCTTCAGCAATGACACAGCTGACAAAGGAATAGTCTCTAAAATCTATGGAAAATGACAATACCAAAATAAAAAAATAGAAATCATCTAATGAAAAATTGAGAAAAATAGTTGAACAGATGGTTCACCAAAAATGACATTTAAGTGGATAACAAGCATATGAAAATATGCTTAGAATCTTTCATCATTTGCAAGATGCAAATCAAAACAATAATAAACTGTCAGAGAACAATAGCTCAAAGCAATGACTTGGGTGAAAAGGAAGATAGAATTTCATAAGAGAGAGAAGAGAAATCAGAATGAATAGGATAGATTCATATGAGAAAATATAATTTCTACCTTCTCAAAGGTAGAAATTATTCCTCTATAGGAATGAAAATTCAAGCCAAACAGGTAAGAATGTATGCTTTCTAATACGATGGCTAGGTGCCTTCAAGTTGGTTCTGAGTCATAGTGACCCTTTGTATAACAACACCAAACTCCCACCCTTTGATCCTGCACATTACCACGTGTCCCATCTTTGCAAAGACCAGTGAAATTTATTTTAGCAATCACCACTAAGGAATAAGAAGAGAGGGGGATGCATGTGCAGACTGCTCAGCTGAAGACATTATAATTATTTCTCAAGGAAAAGTAGGTGACAAACATGGAGAAGAGTAAATAAGTATTCCCAGACATTGGATGCCATCTCACATATTCCAGGTACCCTATGAGTTTGGATGTTTTAGACAGATTTTTCCCTTACGACAAGGGTTTTAAGATAAGGTTTCTGGAGAAACCCAAGGAGGATTTTCATATTTATAGGGAAGAAAGAAAAGAACAAAGCTAGTGCTCAGCATTCCTGCAGGGAGTCCTTTAGGAGAGGCACTCCGAGTTGGAGCTTATAAGAAGCACTCATAGGGAACCAAACTCTGGATTTGTTTCCCCCAATGTCTTCGTTGCCTGGCCCACCCCACCATTATCAAGTTTATCTAGTTTTTAATGAATGAATGTCTTGGGTAGTGTATGCTTCGCATTGTGTCATGCACATTACATGAATTATCTCATATAACCTGTGTGATGCTCACACCATTATTACCTTGGGTTCAGGGATAAAGAATTAGAAGCTCAGAAGGGGTAAGTAATTTCCTTAAGGTCACACAGCTAGTACCTGGCACAGTCGAAGCTTGATAATGAACTACCTACTCCTGGCCTATCCTTTTCACCATTGGATTATATTGAACCAAGGAATTAATAGGTGCTTTTAAGTTTGGCCCCACATTTATCAAGCGATCAATCACCAGTTTTCCTTGATCCCCTAATAAATTCTCCACTGTGTTATTAGAATAAACTTATAAAAAAAAGCTATCTGATCATATACACATAGTCCCTTCTTTTTAATTCCAACAAGGACTTCTGAATATCCTCAGGATAAATCTTGAACTTTGGTACACAACCTATAAGGCCTTTTATGGTTTCCCCACACTCCACTCCTCATGGTTCCTGTTACCTGAGCAACCGGAATCATGGTGAAATGGTGAAAATCTCGGTGATTCTTGGCCTTCTTGTACCTCTACACCTGGTCTTCTTTCTTCTTGTGACTCCTTGGGAGTTTTATTTCTTTGAGATACTCTCCACCTTGGCACTATCTCCTCTAGGCAACCACAGCCCAGCCAGATTTCACCGCACTATGGCAGTGGCCGTGCAATCTAACTCAGGGAAACTCAACATGCCCCATAGGATTTTCAAAGGATGCTTTCTTGGATTTTCTTCTAAAGCACCTCCTGGTTCACTCCCACCTTCAACCTTGTCGTTGATAGTGCTTCCTTGTATGTGCCCTCGCGAGTCTCCCATGGCTGTGTTAGTGCCACAGAGTTCTTTATGACTCAGACTGAGTCCACGTGATAGAGAAAACATGTCCTATAGGGTTTTTTAGGCTGTATTCCTTATGGGAATAGCCCATCAAATCTTTTTCCCCTTAGAGTAGCTTGGAGGGCTCAAACTGTCGAGTTTTTATTTAGCAACTGAGGACCTAAGACCATTGTCCCAGTAGGGTTTCTGTTAGGAATTTCTAGTACAAACTAGGAGTCAGAAAGATAACCATGTCACCACTGAATCAACTCCGACCCATAATGATCCTATGGGACAGTGCAGGACTACCCGTGGTTTCCAAGAACACACATCTTTATGAGGGTCAATCACCAGGTCTTTCTCCAATGGAGTGACTGGCAGATTCAAACTGCCCACCGTTCAGTCAGCAACTGAATGTTTTAGTCCTCATGTCACCAGTGTTCCTTAGTGTATACTTCATCAGACTGTAATTTCATTCCATCCTGGTCTCCCACAGGTTCAGGAGTCCTGATAATTAGAACAATGGCTTTTCTTCTTTGAATCTGTGTTTCTGGCACACAGACGGTGATCAATAAGTATGTATTGATTAAAAACATAGATTTTCTGCCCTTCAACAAACAGCAATGTTCAGACTTATTTGCTGGACCACATTAGCAGAAAGCACCACCACCACCCTTTGATTTGTCCATCAAGGTCATAATGATGACAAACTAATATGACCTTTCAGAAGGTCTCTAAGTCATCCTTCATTATTTTTATTTCTTTGTTTTTACTTTGAAGACTGCAGCGATTTCTCCTCTTTATGGGTAAAAACCTGAGTTACCAGCTTTTGAAATGTTGACCATCAATCAGTTGGACCAAACAGATCTGGTTTTACCATCACTAGTTTTAGTGGGCTACACTTCAAGAAAAAAGGCATAAGTGCACACGTGTGTGCAAGAGAGAGAGTCTTAAAAATGATAATTTGGTTTTTTTCTATTTTGTGAAGAGTGGGAGGGAGGGGGAAAGATGAAGAGTTGAAGTCAAGAACTCAAGTAAAAAGCAAATGTTTTGAGAATGATGACAGCAGCAGGTGTACGATGGTGCTTGACACAATGTATGTACATATGTTTGTATGTATGCATTTGTGATAAGTGTAGTATGAACCCCAAATGAAATGATTTATTAATAAATAAATAATACCAATATCGTCACAACTGGACCAGTAAGAAACATCACAGTAAGTGAAAACAAACAAACAATAAAAACCAACTAACTTCTGACACTTTGAGATTGTGAAAAGCTCTTGGGGGAGACCCTCATACCTACACAACTTCTCATGTTGTCTTTGGTTGAGGTTGCTAAAGGCCCCACGGGCTCCAGAAGGTTCATCTAACATCTGCACTCCCATTATTGATGAGAATTTGGTCTGACCAGCTGGGGTTTGAAAGCTATCATATGTCTAGACAGAATGTGGATGCCCCAGAGCCATCAAAGTGTGTTTAAGAAGATACTTTTTTGAAGTGGAAAAGCCATATGTTCCGGAATAGTTTGTTATGGAAATGAGAAAGGATTCCAGGCTGAGGAAAGGAGAAGCACTCCCTTTTCCCAGCCTTTGAATTGGAACCCAGAGACCGCTGGTGAGCTGCTCCATTTCCCCAGCCATAAACCAGGACAGATGCTACTGCCAGGCTCACACCAGTACTGTCCATTCTAACAGAGGGAATAACATTTGCAAAGCATTTGATACTTCCCGGGGATAAAAAAACAAAAAACAAAAACGATTTCATTTCCATTCCACAGTAGCAGCACTTTGTCCACCAAATTCTAATCTAAGACCCATTCCCTCTTAGCTGGGAGGAACAAGTATGGTCCGCCCAACGAGGAAGCTGGACTGAGCAAAGATGCCAACAGAAAATATGAAGGTATTGTAATGAGTTTTCCCAGGTAGATAGAGAAAAAGAGGAAGAGCGTTTCAACAAAGTGGGTCAACACAGTGGTTCCAACAATGGAGCCCAATATACCTACCATTGTATGGGTGGGCTCAGTTTTGTTCTGATATGTATAGGTGTGCTAGGAGGGCAGGCCTATGAACAAGAGGCTGAGGTGAAGGCCCTGGGGGTTCAGTAGTAGAATCCCCACCTTCTACACTGGACACTGTGTGCACCTCATGTGCACCAGTACCTCCCTGTCTGATAATAGAGGCTTACACATTGTTGCCATACTAGAGTTTTTGGTGGTGCTTTAGAGGGGAATGGATAATCTTTTTGTGCCAAAGATCATTTGGAAATTTATAACATCATTTGAGTACCATCTAAAATTATCAACTTAAAAATTAGCCTGCTGTATTTGGTCAAGAGGAAGCCTAGTAATCTAGAGGTGATAGGTAGGGCCATTAACCAGAAGGTCAGCAGTTCAAAGCCACCAGCCACTCCTAGAGGGAAAGACGGGGCTTTCTACTCCCTTTAAGAGTTAGAGACTCAGAAACCTGTCAGGGCAGTTCTACCCTGTACTGTTTTGTCCCTGTCCTATCACTATGAGTCTGCACCGACTTGGTGGCAATGAGTTTTGCTGTTTAATCTTTGGTCAGATATTTCATTAACTCATCCTTAATGTGATCACTGGAACTGCTTCTCTAGGGTGAGGTGTGTGGCATTAAAGATTTCAAGAGCTTCATAGGGAAAAGGCATTTCTCCCATGCCTCTTATGACCAAGACAGACCAGGAAGAATGGTCAGATCTGCTTCTGAAAACCAGTTAATGAAAACCTGGCTGGATCATAATGACCCAATCCACAACTGATCATGAGGATGGCTCAGGACGGACAACATTCTCTCCCCCTGAACGTGGCATGGCCACAAGGTGGGTAACTACTCCAGGGCAGCACATGACAATTGGTTGGGACACTAGAGAGAAAGAGAGCAATTGCTCAGAAGACAAGTAACTCTTCTTAAGCTATTCAGGGAAGTAGGTGTGAGCTAATGGGAAGGGAAGACAGGGATTACCACCTCTTTCAAGGAGCAGGGCCTGAGCTGTCAATAAGCAACAAGATCATCTTCTCTCATGAGGCTTTCTACTCCCTAAAGGGTTTAGTGTCAGAAACCCACAGAGTCACTTCTATGCTGGCCTAGAAGGCCACTCTGAGTTGGAATCAATTGGATAGCATGAGGTTTTGCTTTGCCTTCCAAGAGTCCAGTTGGAACACTTGAGGGGCCCAGCACAAGAGTACATGTGGAGGCCCACACAGCAAATGCATAAACATCAAAGTGTATAAGCTAGTCATGTCCATGACCCAGCCCCTGCTCACATCCAGAGCCTTGCAGCCCACCCCCAAAGGATTCCTCGAATGGCCCTAAGGCTAAAAGAAGCGAGTATCTGCCAAGTACTGCAGGCCAAAACTGGACCTGGGCCACACACACTCCCAGTCAGTAGACTGACCTGGCCATATATCCCTCCCAGCTTTGATGGGCAGGGCCTGTTTCCCCATGCCTCCCTTTCTGGCAGGAGGTCCAAGTGTTTCCAAGTAAGTTTCCATGTTGGGTGATTTGAGATAGTCAGCTTTAATATCATAACCCTCCTGTCCATTTATCAGACTGTGGTGGCCTGTGTGTTGCTAGGAGGTTGGCAGCGATGTCACCAGTCTCTTAAATATTGTCACCCATGGTGGATAGATTTCAATAGAATAAGAAAAAAGGCTTGTCCATCAACTTCAAATGTCCCCTAAGGGAAGCCTTGTAGATCATGGCAGAACACTGTCTGGAACACTTCTGGTAGATGAGTGACTCTCAGCTAGAAGGGCACTCATATATTCAGTGAACACCACAAAGGAATTGCACTTAGCAGCACTGAAGGTGGTGTAGGATCAGGCACCATTTCATTCTCTTGTATAGCCTTACACCCACTCCTTATAAGGTCAAATTGCGATCAGGTCACTTCTCATATCCCATGGCAACCTGGAAACTCTCAGAACTTTACATAGCCCATTATACTTGCATGCTTCGACTCTGAATCTTTTCCGTCAAAGCATCTTTGTTTAGACTTCAAAGGGCCTTGTTTTCACTTCCAATTGCCAAAATGACAGAGGCAGACCTGAAGTAGGGGCGCCTCTGTCTTCTGGGTCTCCATGCACTTAATCATTCTCTCCCATCTGTTTACAGCTCCATTATGTATGGCACTATAAATGACTTCTTGTGCTGTAGACACTTGGGGCTCTGTAACTGGTTGCTCCATAGCACTGCTTTTGAAAGAGCGGTTCTCAGCCTATCTGATGCCACGACCCTTTAATACAGTTCCTCGTGTTGTGGTGACCCCCCCAACCATAAAATTATTTTTGTTGCTACTTCATAACTATAATTTTGCTACTGCTAGGAATCGGGCGACCCCTGTGAAAGAGGTGTTCCACCTCCAAAGGGATCGCGACCCACAAGTTGAGAACTGCTGCTTTAGAAGATTAGCTCCCAGGGACATCTCAACTCAATGTATGCTGCCATGCCTCTGGGTGAAGCAGCTGCTGATTTGACAGAAACCAAGATAAAGGTTGTATTCCTGTTGGCTTCCCCACTGAGGATCTGGAGATGAGGCAAGAGGACGGAGGTGCTCTGGTATCAACACAGCTCTAAACCTAGAAACACGATGCAGACAATGTACCAGATGGGGTCTTTCTGACTCAAGAAGAACTAATCCGTGATATTAGAGTGTCTCCTTCCTATTCTTGTCACCATTTTCCTCCCTAAGGGTTTCTGCTG
This sequence comes from Nesogale talazaci, assembly GCA_004026705.1. Classification (NCBI taxonomy): domain Eukaryota; kingdom Metazoa; phylum Chordata; class Mammalia; order Afrosoricida; family Tenrecidae; genus Nesogale; species Nesogale talazaci. The sequence continues at coordinate 171,676 of PVJH01001176.1, read as the reverse complement.
AAGATGACAGCCTCTATGTATGTGTTTCATAGTTGTTTTATGTGTTCTTGCACTTTAAAACTGAAGTACATTTGTAATGAAGTACGTGTATTTTAAGGGCCTGACTCAGTGTATTTTTATAAGAATCAATACCTGTGTAACCACCATTTGCACTACCCACCGGATGAGAGCATGGTGCAGAACCTGGCAGGGTTTCCTTGTGTGATCATTATGAGTTGGAACCAATTCAGCAGCACCCAACAAGGACAACAATAACAACTAGTCCCTTCTAACTTTCAATAGACCTAACACCAAACCCATTCACTCAAGTGGATTCCACCTCCGAGTGAATTGAATTGCTCTGTCGAATGTTACTGGCTGGGTGTCATCTTTAAAGAGGAGGATCGCCAGGTCTCTCTTCCCCAGTGCCCCTGTGTATGTTCAAGCCACTGATGACGCTGCTTCGGAATTCTCTCACTACAGGATCATTTTTCCTAGTTTTTGATTTCCTGTAAGTAGAATTACACAATGCGTACTCTTCTATGCCTGGCTCCTTTTACTTAGTATGTGGCAGGACATTTGTTGTGCATATCAGTACCTCATTTTTCCCTGCTAGATACTATTCGGCAATAGTGAATGCATTTGATCCTTGAGCAACTTGGCATGGGGTAAGACCACTTTCTTTCCTCTCCAGTGAAAAATATGCCTATAACTCTGGGGTTTTCCAATAGCTTTGCCTCTTGTTGACCCGAAGTCTTATTAATAACACAGTTAGCGTGCTAGATGACATGTGTATTATACACTGTACCCAAAATTGCATTTTTGATACAAGATAAAGCAACTATTTCATAAAAAGTACAATGTTTTCCAGCTTATTCTTTAATTTTAATTTTTTAATACAATACTCCTTACACTAGATTCATTTATCTTGAACTGGAGATCAGGACAGTTTATACTTAATCTATGGTTCCTATCAAGCAATTCTGATTTTTTCATCTAAATGTCCTTTTCTGGAAGCACATCCAGCATCACTAGTGGTCCCAACGTCATCCTCAGGCTTTACAGTATTAGAGCAAACATGATGACACATAGGAGAGAACTGCCAGAGATCACTGTTGGTGCAACACTCAACTTCCTGGAGAGATAAACGGCTCACTTAGAGATGATTAGACCACACAGTGTTCTTGTTTGTTTTTGTTTATCAGTCCAACTAGATCCATGCAGTTCAAACCTATGTTGTTTTGTTGAATGGTCAATTCATTTACTCAAGCTAATGCTACTGGACACTGAAGCTGCCTCCATTTAAAAAACAAACTCACCCCCATTGATTTAATTCCGACTCATAGGGACACTCTAGGGACAGCGTAGACCTGCCTCCAAGGATTTCTGAGGCTGGAACTCTTTGTGTCCTCTCCTGAGAAGCAGTCGGTGACTTCCACCTGCTGACTGTATGGGAACCAGCCCAACCTATAAGTGTAAGGAAAGCCACCAGGGAACCTGTCTCCTATTTATATGCAAAAGTGTTTCATTTCCTCTTAGCTAACACATTTGTATTGCTTGTTTGCTTGCTTTACACACTAAATTCTAAGTACTTAGATACCTTCCCAAGACACAACTAGAAAGGAGATGCCATGATTCAAAGGCTAAAAATCAGCTTGCCTTCTTAGCCTTCATGCTACCTCCACTGCTGTCTGCTATGGCTAAAACTGTGAGCCATGCTACGTATTAGCTGTGTGACCCTGGGCACGTCTCAAAGTCACTCTGTCTCAATTCTCTCATCTGCACATTGGGGATAGCAACACTCAAATCAATCTTGCTGCCACTGGGCTGATGCCTACTCCACCACTTGTTGGTCAGTTTGTCATTCTATGGCGCCTTCTGCGTTGCTGTAATTCTGGAAGCCAGGTGACCAGGACTTCAATTGCAAGCAGGGTCACCCAAAGTGAACAGGTTTCAGCAGAGCTTCCAGACTAAGAACAGACTACAGGCAGTCCAATGGTGAGGAATTAGCCACTGAAAACTCTATGGGCAGAATGGAAGCAGCTGCTGAACCTCACAAAAAGCAGCAGTGCGTGGTCAGAGATGGTGCCCTTGGCTCGGTGGGCATTCAGCAGATGACCAAGGGCAAGCTGCCTGCTTCAAGGAAAGTCGACCGTGATGACTGACAAGGATGGAGTCGGTCTGTGGAACCAAAGCTTTCAGGACCTGCGTTTGTTGATGGTGCATAGTTCAGAATGAGAAGAAACATCTACTCTGAGCACACCTACAGATCCAGCAGAAATGGGCTTCTGAGGGAGGAATATTATCTTTCTCCTGTTGGGTTTGAACGGCTGACCCCATAGTGACCAGTTCAAAGGTAACCTTTGTATTGATAAGGTACTAAATAAATGTTAGGGGCTGTTACTTGGCTAACTCAACAGCCATTTCCAATCCCATCTTTGTCTGCAGCCCTGGATCATGAAAAACCACGAGTCAATCCATCAAGTCAATTTCCCTCGATAATACTGTTGCTTTGTGAAGCCATGGCTGCTTGTCTCCAGATTTCCTGTTAAATAAATCAGAAGTGACTTTGCTTTCCTATGACTTGTGGTATAAGAGATAGACCATGTAAATAGCCTATCACATTTCTGAATACAAAGAAAGAGCTTAATGCCTGCTAGGCTCTTTTATTGACTGGTGCCTAACTGAAATTTGGGCCCAAATAGCCTCACCTCCCTTAAGCTGCTAATGGTTTTCTAAGGCACTCTTTGGGCACTGCCAGAAGAAGATTGCTATTCCTGCTGACATCAGCTGCAGGCCTCGGGTGGGGAGAGGGCCAGATCCTTCAACGATGCAAGAGGCAGCTGGACCTGCCTGTGTTTCTGACATCACTGGGCTCATCACAAGCTGCCTTCCACACCCACAGAAAGCCCTGGGCAAAACAGAAACCAAAAACAAAATACCAGCTAAATGTGCTTTGCTCTTTTCTACCTTCTTTGAAGGAAGACAAAAAGAAAAGGTTGGGAACTTCTGGGACAGTCTTGAACATGAGGCCCAATGGGTCTTCACCAGGCAGGGTGTTTCAGCGGGCTAGGGAGACAGAAGACATAGCACCGGATGAGGAACCCAGACCCAGTTACTTTTAGGTAGGCTGGCTTGGCTTGCTTTTCCTAGTGCTATGAAATACAACTCAGTTCACCCTCCTCAAGTGCATGCTGACTCAGAGCGACCCTTTAGGACAGGGTAGAACTGTTCCTGTGAATTTCAGAGGCTGTATCTCTGTAGGAGAGTAAAACCCCTCCTACATCTCCCATGTAGCACCTCCTGATTTCCAACTGCTGACCCCAAGGCTTGCAGTCCAATGCATAGCCACTAAGAAGCAATAACGTTTTAGAATCACATTCTACTATGACCTTGAAAAATTAAGTATCACTTATTTATTTTTTTAAATGTGATTAGACTTTTCTTGTTTAGATTAATTTTAAGCATGACTGTGCTTTTTTTAATTGATTAAACTTTTACCAGGTTGAGTTTCCAGTCAACAAACATGTATGAAGGGCTTGCGATTACAGAGGCAGTGAATTATTTGATGAGGCTCCTCTTCTAGTCAAAGTCTCTGTAACAACCACTCTGGACCTTCTATCTCCAGGGTAAGAAGGTGAGGGAAGACACTGGCAGCATTTGCTTGTGAGTAGTTACCCTACTGGGCAAAAAATAAGCTCCCTAAGAAGCAGGAGTGGCGATTTCCACTACCAGCAGAACTCAGGATTGAACCATAACCCCCAGGCCCCAAAATCCCTGTGAGGGGAATCTCCTTGGTCCAGAATACAGCTCTGACATCAAAAGAGCAGCAGGACCAGGAGGCAGAAAAAGAGTAGGGGATTTGTAGGCCAAGGAGCAAAGAAAGCTGACTGCCTGTTGGCAGGAGGCTAGTTTGTGGAGTGGACATTTAATTTGAGGAGCTGGGTTTACTGACTCATGGAGCTTGAGTTGATGGCCAGAGGGGTGAAGCTTACAGTGGAGTGGTGTGTCTTAGCAGTTCTTAAGGAGCTTTGTCACATGACCTGACTGGACATCTGTATCCTCAGCTTCTCTTACCGGCATTGTAACCTAGTAATGCTACCAAAAAGCCTATAAGGATGGCATTTGTTTGTGAGTTGTGTGTAACCATCACAATGAATGATAAACTCTAGAGGAAACAGTAAAGAATGCTGTTTAAGGCAGAGCACAGAAATGAGCACGGCACTCGGGGGTCTAAGTGATTCAGGAGGGAGCTGCTAGTAATGCCGTCATTTTGCAATCTCTTTCTCACACCTCTTGGTCACATTCTTCCCCCTCTTGACTGTGGCTGCCGAGACGCTCTTGGATCCACAACAGAATTCTCCCCTTCCAGGTGGGAGTTCTAGGTTCAATTTTCGAGCAATGCCCTTTAGCACAGCTATCACCTATCCATCATGCTGCTGTGATACTGAACAGGTTTCAGCTAAGCTTCTGGACTAAGATGGATGAGGAAGAAAGGTCTGGCAATTTACTTCTGAAAATCAGCTCTTGAAAACCCTAAGGATCACAAAAATCTAGTCGGCATACTGTCCTGGGAATGGCACAGTACAATGCAGTCTTTTGTTCCATGGTGCATGGTTCCCCGTGAGTTAGGGGCCAAGTCAAGGGCAGGTCACAACACCTCCCTGTGGATGCTTCATGCCTTCTGCACCTGCCCCTTCTGACTCATAGCCTCTGCTCTCAGCACAGTCCTGCTTCCTTCTCTCTTACCTTACTCCACGCAGACTTTCTATTTTGTCAGATGTCCAGAAAGGGCAGGAATAAACAAGTAGGGTAAAGGGCTCCGTAAGCTATTAAGTAACAGACCAAGGTGAGGTATTCATTAATGATAATTCCTGCCCTTCAATTTTCTCTCTCTCTGCCTCTTAAAATGTCTCCCAATTATAGGTTTTAGAATGTACAGGGTCACAGGCCCTAGCTTCTCTAATCTGAAAACCACTCTCCTCTGTAGAAATTCTAGTGAAAATGAGGCTTGTTGAAGGAGTCACGGTGGTGTAGTATTTATGCATCGGGCTGCTAACTCCATGCTCTGCTGTTTGAAATTACTGGCCACTCTTCAGGCGAAAGATGAAGTTTTCTAATCCCACAAAGAGTTACCGTCTCAGGAACCCTCAAGGCAGTTCTACCCTCTCCTCTGGGGTCCCTGTGCTTTGGAATCAACTGGATGGCAGTGAGGCTTTCAGACAGATTCGGCAGACGGGGAAAGACAATGTGTTCTAGGCTGGACACGAGGCTGAGTTTGCTGTTTGAAGTTTCCTATGGGCCTCGTAGGGCTGATGCCTCAGTTCCGTCGACAAGTTACTTTTCTTCTTGGACATCAAGCTACCCTGATGAGTAACTGTCTTTCCCACAGAGTCTGACTGATGTAGTTGGCTTCTCTGAGGAGAGGGGACATTTTCAAACTAAGTTTGGGTGACAGCTTGGCTGACGGTTGGAGAATGGGGATGGAACCACACTGCAGAACAAGACCAAACCTTTCACCCAAAATACCAGGACAGGACTTTTTATTTTTATTTTCTCATAGACAGTTTCCCCAGTCCTGACATGTTGTCAGAAATAGTCAGGTCATTCAAGAGCCATAGGGAGTCGTGTTCACACTTGCTTTCCCTGAGGAAGGAAAGGGGGTCAGGGGTCAGGAGTCCAGTCTTTCAGAGATGATAGGTTTAGCTGGATCTTTTGAGCTGACACAAAGCCATGGGCACTGTAAAAGAAAAGCTGGGTCAGCAGTGGTTCGGTGATAGAATTCTCACCTTCGAAGAAAGAGGCCTGAGTTAGACTCCCAGCCAATGTGTCCATTGTCAGTCACAAAGAGACCCACTAGACTCTGTCAGCATCCATCATGAAGTATGCCCAGCACCCTACTATGTCAAGGCACCCACTCCCTTGAGGGACATCTGCAGCATGTGGCAAAGAACCACGGTCATCACAGAGGAAGCAGCCATATGGGTTTGGTGACACTGACTTCTCTCCGAGTTCCACTCACCTTTAGCCTCTGGGAGTGAAGGGGCATTATCAGTGAAGTCAGCCAGATTCCAAGATTCCTCCAATACTCCTATCACAGGCAGAGGTGTAAAGTGACTAGCTCAGCTGCCATCTTGGAATCTTTTTTTTTGTTTTTAAAACTGTACTTTTCACTGTCACCCACCCTTCTAAGAAGGTGGACAGGCCTAACAGTTCTTCTCCTAACCTCACCCTACCCCCCCACCTCCCCACCCCCCAAGTACTCCGATTCTCAGTTGGGTTGACCATTGCTGACATCCGCCTCTCTAAGGGGACACTTGCATTTGGGTCCCGCAAAGGAACACCCCTTTTGAGAACCAGCTTCTTCTAGTATAGACAACTGTGCTTTGGGATTAGATAAGCCAGTAGATAGTGGCCATGCTGACCACCATGAAGAAACAGGATCCAAGAACAAAGGAGATCTGTGCCCAGTCACCTGCAGGAACTGGTCCATGTGAATGCCAACACACATGGAGATCTGCAAGGGCAAGGGCCTTCCCCATCTCCTTCTAACCCACTGACTGCAACCCTGCCCGCCATTTCTTTTTCCTACCACTAGCATTATGAGACAATAGACATCAGTTGTTAAAAGCATACCCCCCCCCCAAAAAAAAAAATCTTTCTGATTTACTGTGGAGTCCATCATGGCAGTGAATGATCTGGCTTTTTGTTTCCTGGCTCCCAGTAAATGATTTGCCAGTAGGAAAGAAAAGGCAACATCCTCTAGCCACGTTGTCCTTGGGAATCTGACCATCAGAAATTCAACAACCAAACCTATTCCACGGGTTTCCGTAGCACTTCCAGACTGAACCGGAGTAGGAAGACAGACTTGGCATATTGGTATGATATCTGAAAGTTAGCCAGTGAAAAGCCTAAGGCACGGCCCAATCACGGAGATGCTACAATCCCCAAAATCACTGTGCCCATTGCATGGGCCATTATGGGTGCGCACGGACTCAACCGTGGCTAAGCACAAGTGGGGACAAATCATATCTTTGTCTGGCTCTGACTGGACAAGTGCGGCCCACAACTGGGTCCAGCACCCGCTGTCCCTCCCCAAAGCCACCCGGGCAATGCTCCAGGTGGGCCAGAGGCGGCAGCAGGATGATTACCACAGAACTTGGGGTGGTCCTGGATCCCCTGTCCACTGTGTGACTCCCATCTAGACTCTGCCCTCTGAGGGTCCCCGAGGTAGGCAGAGGGAACATCTAGATACGGGCATCCGGTGCACGGCACTGTGCCCGTAGTATCTCAGCCCCCACCCAGGTCCGAGGCTGTGAAACATGGAAGCTCTGTTGTATGTGGAGGTGACATGGGGCTGGGAGCAGCAGGGCAGAATCAGCCCACAGTCCCTGGACTTGCGCTCTGCATCCAGGGCTCCTGCGCTGCACTGAGGGCAGTGGGGCTAGGCAGGCCGCTCGCCAGACCTCAGGTTTCCTGGGGTGGGCGCCTCACTGGCCTCTGCCTCCCCCACCCAGGGCTGTTCAGGGCTGCTGGACATCTGCTCAAGCCCAAGGCCCTGATGAGCACAGATGGGGTGAGCGCCCTGCTCCCAGAGACCGGTCCCTGCCCACAAGGGGCAGTCCTTGCCTCTGACCCTACAGTCAGTCAGGCCACCTCTTTTCTGGATTCTGTACTGATCTCTCTCTCCTGCTGAGCACCCCTCTTCCTTGAGCTAGGGGCTCCTCATTACCACAGCCCCCCTTCCCTCCCTGGCTGAGGAAAACCTACCACCCCATCCTATCCCTGCTCTCTCCTCCCCAGGGGGTGGTTGTACCTGTGAACCTACCCTCACTCTCACCACCTGCCAGGAGCATTAAAGCAGGTGAGAGCTGTGGACTCTTCCGTGGGGCCCTGCCACAGGGCTTCTGCTAGGCCTCCCTCAGCAGGGGTGCTGCCCTATTACCCCACCCCATCACTCCATTAGCCTAATGCCTGTGGGGAGTGGCAGCTCCCATTTCTGACCCCCCACAGCCCTACTCAGTCAACAGGTAGATTTCTCCCCAGAGCATTGTAGACTTCAGCCTCACGCTCCCCCACCCCCCCCCACCCCTACCACCAGCACCTTCCCCACCCCCTCCCCTCCGCTGCTCTGCCACCTTCTAACTGCAGGAAGCCTGAAGGGTGGACTGTGAACTGGACCCTCCTGGAGAACCTGGGCCAGGCCAGTGAACTGCTTCTAGAGAGGAATGCTAGGGGGTGGGGGTGGGGTATGGGAAGCCCGAAGGGTGGGCCCTGGACAACATTATCTGCTCTAAAGAATGTCCCACATCAGGAACCAAAGCTTTTAAAATCAAGATGGAGAACCACATTTTACACAAGAAACCTTGGATAATAAATTTTAATCAAATACTTCAAATGGCAAGGAAACTAGCTATTAAAAGAAACTCCGTGGTGAATCCTCATTTAATGAGAGTCTGAATTTCTTGCCTGTATAAAAGAAACCTTTGGATTTTTAATTTGCCTAAAAATCCAGACTCTCTCTTGCTCTTGTGACCTAAGCCATTCACTGCTCCACAAAGAAGTCGCCCGCTCCCTCTGCTCACAATTTGCACTTCCCTTTAAAACAGAGTACATCCTACACAAGGCCACGAGTCACGCAAAACATCACTGCTCCTGGCTGCATGATGGCCAGCCTCCCTCAAAAGGTGTCTGGTCCAGCTTGGCCTGCATGCCTGCCTGATATTCCCCTTTGGGAATGGGCTGTCTCTGTGAAGTTAATGAGACAGGGTTTGTTTTTAATGAAGCAGGATTAGTACAGAGGGTGTTTTGAGTCAATCTCTTACAAGATAATCCCAAAACAAATTTACTGCTATCTTGACTCAATTCGTTAGTCAATTCTGACTCTCAGGGACCTTACAGGGCAGGGGCAACTGCCTTTGTCAGTTTGTAAAATGGTAAATCTTTACAGGCGTAGAAAGCTGATCTTCTTCTGGATGGAGGGGCTGACGGTTTGTGGACCTTGCAGTCGGCAGCCCACAGTGTAAATTCCACATCTAAAATGAGCAGAATGCGCCAGCAGAGATGGTAGACAATCGGTACCAAGTCATATGGAACTCTCCACGGATCCAGGAAGCGGAGGGGAGGAAACACGGACATTCCTGGACTGACACAGAGAGAATGATGGAGAGAGCCGGTGTTCTGAGAAGAAGCCTGGTGGCTTAGCGGTTAGGTGTTGAGCTGCAATCTGCAGTCGGTAGTTCAAGACTACCAGCAGTTTCCAGAGACAGACAGGACTCTCTCCTCCCGCAGTTAGTCTAAGAACCCCACACGGGTAGTTCTACCCTGTTCCATGGGGCTCTGATTCGTCATTGACCAGTAGGCAGTGAGTCTCCTAACCTGTGAGGAGGCACATTTCCCTTTGCCCTGGTGGTAGTGGTTCGGAAGCCCCAGCCGCTGCTGCAAAAGAGGAGGAAGGTGGCTTCTGTTCCTATCAGAGCTATAGTCAGTCTCCGAAACCCACAGGGGCAGTTCTACTCTGCTTCTAGGGCTGCTGTGAGCTGCAATAGACTCAACAGCAGAGAATTTGGTTTTTGTTTTTAAAAGCTACCGGCTTGTGATCATTCTGCTACAGCAGCACTAGATCACTAGATAACATCCCCAGTTGACCTCTTCCAACTCCTGCTGTGGTCAGTCTCTCTCAAATGCCTGTGCTCAACCACCTCTGCTAAAGAAAGTGGCAGCAACGACAATGCTGGCTCTGCTATTGGCATTCAGCCTATTCTGATGAAAATCTCTGGGATCCATTAAAATGCTGCTCCCCAGCCTCTGCTGTGACAGATGCTATTAAACACATCAATCTGGAAGGACGGAATCTTGGGATGTGAGCTCGGGCAAATTGTGAAAGCTGTATAAAAATTGGCTCTGTGGATAGCTCAACTCAGAGACTAATTTTGCTTTTGTTATACTTCTTTTAGAATACACATATCGATGTTACTGCTTATTAAAAAATAACTGCCTATTCTAAATCTTGTAAGTCACTTTAACATATTCCTATGTCCCCTTTCAAGGAGCTTCCTGGTGTAGTTGGGCTGCTAACCACAAGGTCCGTGTTTCAAAATGACCAGCAGATCTTGAGACATAGAAGAGGTTCCCAGCTTCTGTAAAAACATAAAACCTCAGAAAGCCAAAGAGGGAAGCTCTACTTTCAAATAAGGCCACTGTGGAAATTACATAATCTGGTGTCTATTTGGGACTTGAGGAGATTGAGAGTGAAGGTGTGGAGTCTAGCCTGTCAATCAAGATACAGTCAATGGGATCTCAGTGTGGGCATGGTCTGTCCTCTGAGGATTCTGGGAATGCCTGTATTTCCTCCTTGGAGGCAGGAGACATTTTCTCTTGGCTCACTCTATTGGAGACTCTTGATGGCCAAGACTAAAGACTCTCTCCCTGAGAGAGAGTCTACTGAGAAGACACATGGCACTTTGCTGATAGACCCCATGCCCTGGGAACTGGAGGAGCCACCTGGAGACCCCTGCCAGCACAGAGATGCTTGTACCACACCTGGATCCATGAGACTTTGCACCCACTGCCTGCATTTGGCATTGTTGCATGTGTTTCACGATTCTGAAGAGGACTTTATAGATTAGTATCCGATAAATGGGTTAATATCAGATATATGACCTTGATCTGGACTGGATTGGGGTATTGCCTCAATATTAAATTGCTCTTGTATATAAGCCTTTTTCTTATATACATATGTGTGTCCATGACTTTGTTTCTCTAGTCTACCCGGGCTAACACAGTGGCTATGAGTTGGAATCAATGAGATGGCAGTGGGTTTTGCTTTTATGTCCTCCTAAGGAGTCTTGGCAGGCCGTGGTTTGGTGTTGGGTGGCTAACCACAAAGTCATCAGTTCAAATCCTTGAGAGAAGGATGAGGTTGTTTGCCACTTTAAGTATAGTGTCAGAAACCCTATATAGCAGCTATTCTCAACCTGTGGGTAACGATCCCTTTGGGGGTCGAACGACCCTTTCACAGGGATCACCTGATTCATAACAGTAGCCAAATTACAGTTATGAAGTAGCAATGAAAATAATTTTATGGTTGGGGGTCACCAAAATATGAGGAACTGTATTAAAGGGTTGTGGTGGTTGAGAACCATGGCTACATAGGATTTATGAGTTATTCTTTTGGGTTATGTCCTCTCTGCCAATGTTGGGGCTATAAAGTAGCATTGCAAACTCACACACATTTAATTTTACACAGAAACACTTCATCTCAAGGTTTTATTGTAAAGCGGATTCCCAGATTCCAGTGTCCGGTATGTATTCTCTAAATTCTTCATGCCTTCGAGGTCTTGCACTTGTTCTAGGTTGAACTGTGTGTTAGTCCGTGTAGACTAGAGAAACAAACTCATAGACACTCACATGGATATAAGGGAAAGGTCTATATACAAGAGGAAGGGAACCTTGAGAAAGCATTCCAACCCAGTCCAGTTCAAAGTCATAAGTCCGATATTAGCCCATATGTCTGATGCCAGTCTATAAAGTCTCCTTTCGACTCATGAAGTCACAGGCCAGTGGGTGCAGAGTCCCAGCACTGGCAGGGGCCCCTCATGGCTCCTCATTTCCAAGGCTCAGGGTTCATCAGCAGTATCCATTGGTGATGGAAACATCTCACCAATGGCAAGGGTCTCTCTGTGGCTTTTCCGGCCCCAGAAGGCTGGTTCCATCAGGGCAAGCCCATGTGGCTTCTCCTCTGGCTCCGCCATTCTCCAGGAGTCAGGATCGATCAGCACGTTGTCATCTTGTCTTGTCAGGAGTTCCTCTGTCAGGGAAGTGGATCAAGTCCCTCTTCTGCAACTGGGAAATACCGCGAGACTTCCCAGAATTCTCAGGAGAAAGCCATGCCTACACAGAGGCTTCATTGGCTACTCACTATCTGCAGATTGATAGGCTAGACTCCATTCCTACATCTCAATCATGAAATTGACCTAGGTACATGGCTGCCACAAACTGTGTTCTCCAAAAGAAACCATGAATTCCCAACCTCTGCACCTGTGAGTGTAACCTAGGAAGGAAAGCATGGCCTGGCTGATCCTCAGAGTTTGGAACTTGAGTCTCCCAAACTCGGAGACAGTAAAGTTCTGTTCTCTAAGCTGCCTGCTTTGTGATGTTTTGTCATGATAGTTCTAGGAATTCAAAAGTCGTAAACTGTAAAGTCAGTGTTAAGTCAACTTTCCCTGTCCCCACCTAACCATCTCTTCTGTGCTTCTCTGATTCCTATCACCACCTTCCCCTTACTCGAGTTCAAATCCCAAGTCAGAAAACTTGTGAAAGTCGAGGTAGGGATTTGAATCTGGTCTTTTTCCACTCTGGTCATTTTGTAAAAGATAGTTGCATGCCTAAAGTCATGAAGCTACTCAGGGAATTTTTATTTTGCAGTGGAGAAATATTAATGTCAATAATCATATGAGTAAACACAAGAGAACATGCAAGAGCTCATGTGCATGCGTGTACACACACATATTTCGAAGTGATCTGTCAGAGAGAAAGAACTCTTCCTGTCAGACTATAAGTCTCTCCTATAACTACCTCTCCAGAAACAAGTGGCTCACCCCTTGGACTGCAGGACAGATGCCCATCTGTTGTGTGTGTATGTGTTGGGGGGGGGGGGTGGCCCAAGACTATCAGTCAGGTTACCGAAACACAATTTCTAAGACTCTAAGCCAGCCTTTGGCAAGGCTGGGTCACATTGCACTCTAAAAACACTCACTAGCTGCTAGCCCAGGCTCTGCAGGCTGGAGCCTAAGAACTGCTTTTTATGGTCATATGGTTGTAATTGCATTCATCCCGAAAATCCACCTTTCACCCAGTCCTTATCAAATAATGCTGCATTGGAAAGCCAAAGTGATTCTTTGCGAGATAAGAAGCAGCATTTGTGTTTGCGCTGTAATTGAAGCCAGAGCGTTTCATCCTGGGCTCCGCTCTCTGAAATTGACCCTTTGGGTCACCACGTGAGCACGTGACAGTCCTCTGAAAGGTACACTCAAACTTTCAGAAAGAAGCCGGGGAACAAAGTCCTCCTTCCTGTCTATCATTGTCTGTACTACCTGGAGACGAGTGGGCCAGGAAAGGAAAATAAAAATTCTTTATTTGATTTTCGTTTCAAGGTAATAAAACATCATTCAGTCTAAGTCAAGGGTCAGTGAACTCTTAAGACCCAAGAGCCAATCCTGTCCCTCCTAACAATTTTAAAGTCATGCTAAGAACCTTAAATATGTATTTCCAAACAAATGAAATCACTGTTTTTTTTTTTTTAAATAATAACCTTCAAATGCTTTCAACGTTACTTCAGAGCCACACATATGGCTCTCGAGCTGCAGTTTGCTGACCTGTGGTCTAGGTGAACACTATCAGGAGAAAAGCTAAATTTTCTAAGACATGATGAAGTCTTAAGGTGTTTTCAAGTCTGACTATCCATCCTTATGCTCAAAGGAGCTTCAGTTCCATATCCCAGGTGCACACAGGTCATCTCGTCTTAGGTGGTGGTCTGTAGCGAAACTCAACAGGGTCCAAATAACCTGAGCGGCCAAGCCCTTTTCTCTTAGTAGCCCCTTGATTCTGCCAATGGCATGTTAGGTTTCATGTATTAGGAGAAAGTTTGACACTCTTTCACTTTCTATAGCTCATCTGACTCCAATCCTCCACTCTTCATAGGAAAAAAAAAAAAGAAGCCAATCTCAGTACGTACTAGATTTCATGTTACGGGGTGGGAATAATACAATGAACCAAGGCCCTGCCTCCATGGAGATTAACATTCATTGGAGGGAGCCAATTATTCAATATGAGATTAGAATGTAAAACACTTAATGACAACTAATGTCAACAATGGTCAGGGTGTTGTTTAAGCAAGGAGATAATTGCCAAGATTGGATGTGGGGGATGAGTAGGCGTTAGTTTATGGAATATTGGAAACAAGGGTACAGCATTTCCCACTGAAGAGCATCTTGCATAAAATCTCAGATATGCATGCGATTTAATGCAAAAGAGTGAGTGGGAGGGGACGAGAGTAAATAAGCCACCAGGAACCAGGTCAGGTAAAACATACACAGCTTTGAATTGTATCCTAATGGATTTGATCCGAAAGGCAATGGGATTTGCTTTAAGCTTCTGGAAAATCATTCTGGTGAGGGTGGAGCGACAGTCTTGGAATGGTGAATCTGAAGATATGGGAAGCAACTGATAACTTGTTGCAGAGAAGAGAAGACAGTGTCTTAGAATATGGCAGTGGCCATGGGCATGGAGGAGAGTGGATATACTCAGAACTCTCTTGAATTTGACTTCTTTAATGTACTCTCAGTTCCTAGCAAAGGGCACAGGGTGTGGCTGAGGTCCAGGTAGCACGCACAGAGCTCTGGAGTCAGACTGCCCTGTTCAAGACCCGATCTTTCTCTTTAACACCATAACCCTGAGGAAGTTATTTAATATCTTAGTACCTTGGTTTTTCTCACATGTAAATGTAAGAACCAAATGAGTTGCTGGATAATGATTTCCAACTCATGAACACCCTATGTGTGTCAGGGAGCGTTGAGTTCTCTGGCATTTCCAATGACTGACTTTTCAGACGTAGATAACTAGATCTTTCTTCTGAAAATACATAGTGAAGGCATACTTAATCCAAGCAATCATCTAGGCTCGTTCTGGACACATACTAAACACTGTTATTATTACTAAATGAGATTGTATTGTCATCTCAGTTACTCACAACAGCGTCAGGCTGGCCAAACTAACCCATAATAGATCTTTAGAGCTGCTTTACCTTGTTTTGGCCTGATCCATTCTATGACTCCTGGATGACTTCGAGATGTTTTCCATCTTGTCACTACTCATTTCCAGACCTTTTAAGTCTTTTAATTCCAGATCTATAATGTAACATTCAAAATGTGTCTTTGACTTAGCCTTCCTTAATTTGCCAGGAATTTCAAGTATAAACTCTCTTCTGTTCTGTGATGCCTTTCATCACATTAATGAAAACTGATTGGGACTCACTGCACCTCCCCAGAAGTTGAGCAGCCAAAAAGGAGAGCCTCTATGGGGTCATCTTCTTAGCTTATAGTAGTGACAATTTTATGCATTTTTACATTGCTTTTATTGATTTATTTTGCTCTTTCTGGGGGAAAAGGGGACAGTAAAAGTTCAAAAGCATAAACATGATTTGCCGGCGAGTTCTGACTTGACTGTACAGGGTGCATAGCCATAAAAGAGCTGAACAAGCGCAGATGGTTAGCTACTTCATCTTAGAGAAAGGCCATGCCATGACAACCAACATCGTCTGCTGTACATTTAAAGGGAGTTAGTGATGCATCAGTGTAAATGACTTCATTTTGAGGCTAAGAATATATCAGCATCTCTTGAAATGTATAGTAACCATGTATCAGCAAGAAATTAACCTAAAAGGTAGAGGAAGATTTTTTCCTTTAAAGGATCCTTCACCTTAATGTTGAACATCAACTTCCCTTTCCCATTACTAAACCCAAATCAAAACCATTCCCATGGCATTTCCAAGGCTGCAAATCTGTAAGCAGCTCAAACCACCCACTTTTCAGTTATCAAACTGCTTTCACCACGGCACCACCAAAGTGCCTTGGCCCCACCACACCTCCCACCAATCCCTGCTTCTTGGCCTTCCTTCTCCCTTGATTCCTTAGGTCTAACCATTTTATCAAAGGTTGATTTCTATTGTAGATGGTCCTCTCTCTAATTGTAAGTCTAATTATGAGCTATACTGACCTTTCTCTTTTCTGAAATTATTCTGTCAGTATCATATACTTTTACTTAGTTCATCACAATTAGCATAAATCTGCACATCATTCACGCTTAAAAGTTCCCCATGCATTTTGTCATCCCAACTTCCTCTACGTGCAGTCCTGTCCCCAGACTACCACTGATCGGCTTCCACTGACCCAAACCAAACACCGACATTTAGTTCCCTTTTTCATTTGTTATAAAGTACCTCATTGCTCTCACTTTTGCTTTAGCTATGACGAAACCCTCACAAAAACAATTTGAAGGTCTCTCTGTTACTTGCTAGTTAGGGAAGTAATGGTTAGAGAAGTAAACAGTAGGTTGGTCAAGCACAAGGGGCACTTGAGCATCTGGGCCACGAAGTTTGGAGGACTGCTGCTTTGCCAACTACCCAGAGGAGATCACGGTTCACGTGCCCTTCCAAGATTGTTCCCCTTCTTGTTGAACTTTCTGCTTATTTTCTTGTGTTTGGAAATCACTGCTTCATATAATTTGTTTGTAATTTTAGTTGTTCAAGGTAGAAAGTTAAATTCAGTCTCCGGGACTTCCTCCTGTCCTGAAACAGAAGCCAGTTTCCTATGCTTCTCTGGTCTCTAATGTGATGGAGCTCTTTTCTTACTCTCCCCACAAGTATCCCTGGAGGGAAGAACCCGTACCAGCTGACTCTCTTGTCCATTGCACACAGTGCTGTGCACTGGCTGAAAGTATCTATATTGCTCTTTTCATGGCTTCTGGAAAGATGGGTCATGAAGCCTCCTCCCCTGGCTACCACAACACTGCACTCTCCGGGTTCTTCTCTGAGCTCTGTCTTTTCTAATCACCCTCCTCTTCCTACCTCACAGAAGTTCCCCTTCACAATGTTACTCAATTTCATGGTTTCAGCCATCATTGTCCACTACTGAATGGCAGGATATAATGGGTCCAACTGGTATTTTTGTGCCAAATGTTTTAAAGGTAAACCCGGGCAAGAAAGCTGCGATCTGACAAAATTCGTTTGATTACCCCAAGTATGCTTGGTTGACACCCATTTGTTTGGATAACTTCCCAGGATTTTCCTTGTCTTCCTAATTCAGCTTGTGCAATGTGTGCCTTTCCAAAGCTTTCCCTGGAGGGTACTAAATCCCTGACTCTTGGATCAGAGTCTGAGGTTCATTTGCCTTCTGGTACTGTTCTTGCAGATCTAACGTTCATCTCTGGCAAGGCACATACTGTGCTGAGTCCAGCAGTATATTAGAGGCACTACTTACTCCCTGTCTATAATGCAGCTGCAAAACTTCTCCAGCTCCCAGGTGGACAAACTGATCAAGCAGAGGAAGATATTACTAAAATTACAATCTGATAGGTGCAAATATTTCTACACACCCCAGTGGCTCCCGGGGGTACTTGTTTAAACTGAAAACCCTAAGCAAATGATGAAAATCTGGTGTAACCCAAGTTTCCTTCTGTTTGCTTGAATACTAAAATTAGATATGAGCTGACATGCAATGTAAGGAATTCCTGTGCTATAAGAGTTCATGACGTTCCCGGTGAACTTCCTGTCAAGGCATGTGGAGGGGGTAGGGGGTGGCTGGCTAGATCTAGGTGGTACAACTGCTAGTCTGAAGATTGGTGGTTCAAACCCATCCATATCGTGAAAGAAAAAAAATATGGCAATCTGCTTACTCAGACTCAATAAATAAATAAAACCCACTGCCATCAAGTTCATTCTGATCCGTAGTGGCCCTAAAGGGCACTGTACAACTGTCCCTTTGGGTTTCCAAGGCTGTAAATCTCCACAAGAGCCGAAAACCTCAGCCTTCTCTTAAGGAGTGGCTGGTGGGTTCAAACTGCTGAATTTGGCCATAGAAGCTCAACTCATAACCTGCTAGACCACCAGGGCTCCCTGTTAAGGCTAATCTTGCTTAAAATTGGACCATAAAACCCTATGGAGTAGTTCAACTCTGTAACACAGATGATTGACAGGAGTCAAAATGGATTCCGCCAAAACTAGAAACAATACTTCATGTCTGACCCAAGGCTTCTTTAAGAACATTACAAAGAATCTCCTCCCCCTCCCTCTCCTCCATGTTTTTATCGACCATACTATCATTTTCTAGCTTTTTCCAATGTGAACGCTGTCTATCCCTTGCCTACAACATAGTTTATCAAGAAAGTATTCCACATTACCATCCCCAGGAGCCATTGACTAGCATCCTCTGGGATGATGACCTGCTCTCAAAGGTACAAGTCTGTCCCTAGTCAGGACATTGGAACTGGCCATTCAAACTCGAGACCTGGTGAGTAGGGTAGAACCTGGACAGTTAAGACTAGGAAACTCACCTTATCACCTGACATTGATGGCCGTGTTCCACTTATTACCATATTTCAGTGACTTCAAACTCCACACATGCTGGACAGGGGGATGCCTAAAGAAGGAAGGTTCTTTGGCACAAGTGGAACCTTTAAGATCTCTGTAAGAGCATCGGGCCTGCATACCTCAAAGAATGTTGACATGGTGCTGGGTGCAAAAGATGCCCCAAGTGAGTGTTTTTCTTCTTTCTGTATCTTGACTTTGCTCCTAGATTCTAATCCCCTGTCTCTCACTCACATCTCTGGCTCGGTGGCTTGTAGCACCATAGTTTCCTGGAATACATCATTGCTGCCCTTGACTATACACTTCTGGGTCAAGTTTTCTTTCATAATGCAATAGATGATTTTTTATGAAATTGATCCCTCATCTCTAGTGTAGGTATTATTTCTACTATTCGTGGAATATTTCCCATGTGTACCCCCCACTCTCCTTTCAAATGCAGCATCTCCAAAACTCAACTTCTCTGTTTATATTGCAATTGTCTTTCTGTGATCTCTCCTTTTATCACTTGTGCTTCTAGTCTCCCACACAGGTAAAATTGAGATCCGGGGGGTCATTGTCGACACTTTGATCTATTATCTTGGCCTGATTTATTTTCTAGTTCTAACAAGTCTTTGTGGATGGTATTGCTTATATTTTATGGGTTCTGCTTCTCTGAGTTTTCTCTTACACTTTTTTTCTCTACTACCCCACTAGTTCCTTGATTCAAGACCTCATCCTTCATAACCCCATCATCTACATCATATTATACCACTTTGCATGTTAAATCTGCACCTCCCCTGCAAGGACGACACATTTACATGACTTCATTGCTCAAAAGTTTCAAGATCTCCCCACTGAATAGAAAACAAAGCCTAAAGCAGTGCTTCCAAAGTGAGTGGTAGGACCCCCCCCCCCACCCCATGCAGCCAAGAGGGCTACAAAGCAGATGCCCACACCTTTTTCCTGGACTATGGGCTAGGATAAAAGTTTTTTAATTGCCCAAAGGGATAAGAGTAATTTCTTTTTCTTCTGGAAAGGGCATATTAGGCCAAATAAGCTTGGGTAACTTTGGTCTGCACCAGAAGTGGGGAACTTTATTTCTGCCAAGCACCATTTGGATGTTGATAACATCATTTGTGGGCCATACTGATGGCACAATTAGCTCACCCCTACCATGGTGGCTGGAGCTGCTTCTCCTTGGTAAGGCGGGTGATGTCAGCTGCTGGTGATGATTTCACACACCTCATGCAGCTCCCAGGCTGGCCTTTCCCCACCTCTGGAAACTCGCCCTCCAGCACAGATGGTCTTTTCTTTCTTTCTTTCTTTTTTTTTTTTTAAGAGTATTTTTTTGGGGGGCATCACTGCCCTCAGGTGGTGGGAGTAGGAGGCCCAGCCTTTGCTCCATGGAGCTGGAATCGAACCTCCCTCCCAGTGGGCCACAGTCGCGCGCACAACCACTACGCCACCGGGGCTCAGCCCTGGTGGTCTTTTCTTCAGTAAGTGAGGTACATACGGCAAATTCTTTTTAAACTTAACCATAGTGCAGCACTCTCCACACTTATCATCTCCAGCCAAATTGAACTTCTCTCGGCTTCTGAACATTTCTCAGGCATATTTCAGCCTTGTGAGCATAGAAATCTAAACATAAACATCCGGCATGCATCCCCACACCTTCACGCTAACTTCTCAAATTTCCAACCAACTACTAACACCATATACTTTCTGCCCAGAACAGTGTCTGGTACATAGTAGCCAGAGCATAAATATTTACTTAATGAGTGACGGTTTCTCTTTTACACTTTTATAATATTTTGTATTTCTTCCAAAGCACGCTTAACATCCTACCTTGGTCCTCCATTAGCCTTTTCATGCAATACAAACTGACTGAGCACCTGTGGCCCACAAGTTTCCATGTTACAGAGTTAAGCACACGCACAGGCATCTTCCCTATTGTTGTGTATATTTGTGTATAGCACTAAAGGCTTTCCCTGCCTAACTGTAAATGCATAGATACTATACCAACTGTCTCTCCATGGTGGTGTACACGCAGGCCCCGTAAACACAGCTATCTCCCCTGTGTAAATGTGTCCAAGCATGATTCTGTAAATGGGCACACTTCACACACAGCCATAGTCTCCAGAAATAGGTCCCCCAAATAACAAACTACATCTCATTCATCCTTACTTTACTAATGCAGCCTAGCATGGCGCTTCAATGACACAGTCAATGCTGAATTAAACATAAATGGGTTCTTTTCTTGAATTAATGAAATAAACATAAGCTTGAACAATAGCCTGAAGAATACTGATGGCCTGTTTATGTCTCAAGTAATTGAAAGGAAGAGAAAAATTGTTTTATTTCCCTGGAGGAAGTACTAGTGTTTCTCTTTGTACTCAATTTTAATCCCTTTCAAATAATAGAACAGAAGTCAGTCATTCTTGATCAACCATAAAAGAATACTACAAAGAACAAAGAATCTAACAAGGTTTTTGCTTCTCCCAGAAGGTAAAAGACCTAATTGAGGGGCCAAGTTCAAAACCGCACAATTTCGCCTCCTGACCTTGACATAATCTGCAGTCAAAAACATTTCTCAAACATTTTATTTTTTAATATAAAAACATGAATGTTCGATGTACTTAGAATTTCCATTTTGAAATGAGTATAAATAAATTAACTTTTGGAACCTCATATACACAATCTAAGATTGCTTTTCATTTGCATACCTCTTTCTTTAATATAATTGATGATAGGCATATCAGAACTTTCAGGGCTCCTTTGGTAGCTATAAGACAGAATTTTAAAATCAACTTTAAAAATGAAATTCTTTGCTAATATATTTAAGAGGCTTTAATCACTTGGAACTCCCCATATCACATACACCAACTCTGCCACTTTGCTTTACATGCCCTTAAAGATCTGAAAGTCCCTGAGTTGTGAAAATTGTTAACTAACTGAACATTGGAGTCTTCACCCAGAGGCCTGGTGGAAGAAAGGCCTGGCAATCCATGTTAACTGTGTACAACACCACCACCCCAAAAAATCTGTCCACTGAATATCTATGAAGCTGTTCTGCTCTGACACAGAGTGGGATGACATGAGTAAGAGTCACCTTGATTACAACGTGTGTGTGTGTGTGTGTGTGTGTGTGATCTAACCATTGCAGGGCACGCAGGCTCATATTGTTATTTTTGGTAGATCCTCTCTACTTTGGGGTTCCACACATAGGCATGCATGTACAGCATGTCTTTGCACTGCTTCTATGCATTACATATAAGTGTGCTACTTCTCCGTGGTAATGCAGGGGAAATAAGAGGAAGGTTTGCTGGAAAATATCTAGGATTTCCATTGATAGGCCTGGGTACATTATGAGGAGGGAGGGAGAGAGAGAGAGAGAGAGAGAGAGAGAGAGAGAATGACTCTTCATGATTTCTATTATTAATGCATTTAATTTGCTATAGATTGGATTATGTCCTCCCAAGACACAGGTGATAAACCCAAATCTTTAAGCTTATGGTGATAATCCCAGTTGGCGGTGGGTAGCTTTTGTTGTGTTACTGCTAGTAAATGATACCTTAGTGTAAGGTGTCATAAGGAGTTTTCAAAATGGATGATGTACAATCCAACCCCCAGGGGTTGAACAGCAGAAACATGAGTGAAAGGAAGGAGTAGATGGTGTAACATATGAAAATAAAAATAATTTCTAAATTATCAAGGGTTCATGAGGGTGGGAGGATGGGGGAGAGAGGGAGAAAAGGAGGGCTCAACTAGAAAGAAAATGTTTTGGAAATGGTGGTGGCAACAGTTGATGTTTGGATTGTTATAAGAGATGTATGAGTCCCCAATAAAATGATCTATGAAAATAAAAATTACAGCAAAAAATTCAATTATCTTACAGTTCCTTTTTTCCATGAACTTTTTGAAGTCCCTTGTCTAAAAGACATTAAATAATTAAGCACGGCAGAGACAGGGGAAGGGAGACATCAAACCAATTGAAGATCACACAGAAACAAACTAAGAGAGACCAGGCCCTTCTTCCAGAGCTCAGAGGGGAAGCTTGCCTTTAAGCTGCCTCCCTGAGCCCTGGAGGTGAAGTGCTTATGAGCTGTGCTGCTAAGCTCAGGGTCATCAGTTTGAAACCGTTAGCAATCCTTGGGAGGACAGAGCTTTCTTCTCCATAAAGAGTTAAAGTATCGGGGCTGAGCCCCGGTGGCGTAAGTGGTTGAGTGTGGAACTGCAGCCCACGGGCTTGGCGGTTCAAATCCAGCGGCGGATGGGTAGCGCCCAGAACCACCAGAGGCAGTAATGTCCACCAAAAAAAAAAAAAAAGAGTTAAAGTATCAGAAACACATGAGGGCAGTTTTACCCTGACTATAGGGTCGCTAGATGTCAGAAAAGATCTGAGAGCAGTGAGTTTTGATTTGAGTATCCTAAACTGTGAGAAAATAAATCTCTGTTTGTTAAAGATGCCCCCTCAGGATATTTCTTCAATAGCATCACTAGTTAGCTAAGATAATAAGTAAGCAATTGAGCATTAGCTAGAGAAGGATCATTAAATTCAAGTTTTGCCTTTCCCATTGAAAAGGGAAACTCTCAAAATAACCTATCTGAATCCAGTTTTTACCAAGGAAATTTTTGGTAACTTTTCACTGGCATACAAAGCTATATAAATCTTAAAGCAAGCTCTGCCCTGCAGGACCTATGCATTAGAAAAAATGCCCTCTCTCAGCATTATTGTTCTTCCAAGACAAAATCATGAATTAATTTGACAGGCACATAATGTAAGTCCAATCCTTGTGTTCCTGCCTGCCTTCTGAGTGCAATAGAGTGACTTTGTATTGCTGGATATGAACCCCACCATGATTATTACCTAACTAGTAAGAATTAGTATAAACCCAGTTCCCAGCGGGCAGTGAGTGGTTCTAGGTCTCATCTTCTCACATTTCCATTCCTCGGTCTCCAGCCACTTCACAGAGCCTGTGGCTTCAGAGTCTCCATTAACAAAGTAGACTCACTGCCATTGAGTCACTGCTGAGTCATAGCAATGTCCTCTGGGTCTCTGAGACTAACTGTTTGGGGAGTAGAAAGCCTAGTCTTTTTCCCGAGGATCTGTTGATGGTTTCCAACTGGCCACTATGTGTTGGACAAATTGGCAACCATGCAATTATCAACACTTTACCAATCCGGCTCCTGCATTTCAGCTGGTGCTATGTCTGTCTCTGTCTCCTAGGATGAGGTCACAGGTCAGAGATGATCCTTTCCTACCACCTTCCTGTGTAGTCATTCTGTCCCCATTCTCTGTGTATGTGTGTGTGTGTGGGGGGGTGTCATCTATATATGTCAACTCACTACTACCAGTCTCTGCTGGCCCACTGCCACTGTGAGTTCCTCAGTTCTCTACAACAGCTCCCCAAGTGCACAGAGGCTACTATCCATTCTTACAGTTCACCAGATATTGTAACCAGGAAGGATTTGAACCTCAGGAGGGTACATTAGGCAGCTCTGGGAGAGGTCCAATTGTGATAGTCCAATAATTTAACAACATGACCGCTGCCCTAGTGACTGTTTTAAGTACCAAAAAGATGCCAAAATATTTGTTTACCATTTCATAAGAATAACAAAAGGGTACACAAAACTAGAGTATAAGAAAGCATTTTAACACATTGATGAAAAATTACTCGATAATACCTGACAAAAACAATAAAACTGTTAAGCTATGTCCATATTGCTTCTTGACTGGTGTCCTCACTTGCAATATTCTTCACTTATATCCACACATCACTGGTTGTGTGATTTATTATGAAACACCTTTTCACTGTAGTAGGACCCCATTTCTTTAAAGGTAGGTCAACAGACAAGAGTCATTGTGCTTGATATATTAGAAATGGTTAGGTGATTTTTCTTCCCTGGGCATACTATATCCATCTTTGAAAACTGATTTCCACTTCTTCTGAACTTAGGGAATTTTTTTTCTTGGTTTTTGGGGCATCACTGCCCTCAGGTGGTGGGAGTAGGAGGCCCAGCCTTTGCTCCCGTGGAGCTGGAATTGAACCTCCATCCCAGTGGGCCGCAGTCTGGCGCACAACCACTACGCCACCGGGGCTCAGCCCTATGCAATTGTTTTGACCACATTTTTAGCTCTTTGAACACTTCCAGGAATTGCCTCATCCACTCATAATGTCTTGTGGGAATTTGGGGTGTAACATTTGTTTTGGCATCTTTTCATTTTATGTTATATGTTTGCTTACTGAAGTAACAAATGCAAGGGAATAAAAATGTAATCATTCATGAAAGAATGACAACTTTTGTGAAATGAACAAAAAATATTATAAGTATTGTTCTAATTTTTATATCTATGAATGGATTGAACACTACTACTGGCACTTAGAATATGTTATTGGGCAGATGAAAGTTAAAAAGGAGTAAGGAATGTAAATTGTGATTTTTCACCTTAGAAAGAACCCTGATTACAAGTGCCATTTTAACAACTGGTTTTGTCAAACCAAAAAATTAGGTTGGGTTCATTGAACTGGTTTAAACCAGTTGAAAGCCATCTGGAGAGGTCCTGGCAAGAGACTTCCACTGTTCTCAGGAATGTGCCCCCACACTCTCCTGTGCCTGGGTGCGCTCATCTACCTGTCTCACGCTCATGAACACCAAGAGTGCCCTCAGAGGACCTATAGGTTGTAACTCTTTACAGGAGTAGAAAGGCTTGTCTTTTTCCTGAGAAGCAGCTGGTGGTCCTGAACGGTTCACCTTGCTGTTTGCAACCCAATTTGTAGCCCCACTATAGCACCGATTCCTCTTCTCCCCAGGAGGTCCCATAGAGAGTGGGGCAAGCCCTCAGGAAGCCTAGCAACTGGAAGCTCAATAAGCATGCGTGGCTTGGGCCCAAAGGCAAAGTTAGGAACAATCCAATGGATGCACACCTACTTTAGCTCTCTCTCCCTTGAACTGACTTCACCAGGTGTGGAGTTTGCATTGCCTCTAGTGGCCCAGGTATTCTGGAACACAAAGGCATCTTGATTCTTAGGGTTATTTTCAGAAACCAGGGCCAAAGAACCAGGCTATATATTTTTGGTCCCACTTCTCACCAATCTTGCTTGAAAAGGTGATTTTGACTTAGGGTAACTTACTTACCTTTCTTTGAGATGCAGTTTCTTCACCTGTAAAAAGGAATGAGAATGGATGGATCTATTTCCAAGGATCAAGGGCGAAGCAGACAACTCCCTGTTGGGAGAGAGAGTTTGCCACAAGCTTAAACATCTGCTCACTTTTTTGCTGAGTGTGTACACATGCGAGACCTCAGTGTCTTGTGACACTGTGCGTTTGCTGAGTCCTTTCTGTAGCTAGTGACCAAGCTGATTCAGCAGGCCAAGGTGACACAGGAGTAACGAGCACACAAACAACCACCAGCTCCCCAGGGGAGGGACCTGGTATGTTGCACTCACCACCACCTAGAACACATGCAGAGTTCTGTTTCTGGATACCTCAGCTGCAGCACAACTGCCTTTGCAGTCACCAACTGGGCCCATTGTTTCTTGGGGACCAGGGGGCACAGCCAGGTGATGTGATGTTCCCACTGCTTGTCAACTCAAAAGGCCTTGCTCCAATCCCTTGAGTCTCACATTTATTCTGGCACCTCTTACAGCCTTTGGAGTTTGTGACCTTACCTATCTTCTATGATAGAGCATCGTTTCAGGTCAGTGTTTCCCAAAGTGGTGAGACTGCCCACCAGGGACCAGTCACGAGCCAGGTAAAATGAGGCACTAATGCTCAGACCACTTTTCAATAGATGATAGGCACTCTAGTCTGCAAAAGCAGATGCCTGTACTTCATCCTTCATTATGGGCTATCATAGAAATGGTTGTTACTACCAGGGACTGCTATGATAGTTTCATTTCTAAAAGGAAGGCAATGGGTCAACAACATTGGGGAAATAGATCAGGGTTGTTATTGCTAATACATCTCAGAACAAAACACTACCTGCTCCTACAACATCCTGATCATTGCTTTATGTCTGAGGACCTTGTTAGAGCCACTGAGGGCCTTCCTCCCTTCTGCTGCCCCCTCACTTTACGAAGCAGGATGCCCTTCTCTGGAGACTGGTCTCTTCTGACAAAAGGTCCAAGGCCTGTAAGATGAACACTCTCCATCCTTGCCTCTAAGGAGCACTCAGGTCAAACACCTACTAAGAAAGATTTAGTTGGCCTTTCAATATTCTTCACCAGCACTGAAATCCAAATACATCAATTTTTTAGACTTTCTTATTCAAGATCCAAATTTCACATGCCGATGAGGCCATTGAAAATGCCCAGGCTGATCCTTAGAACTGGGGCTTTGCCTAACGACTGAGGCTTACAATGAAGTGGTATGTCCCTTTGGGTATTTATGTGCGTAAAAGAACTTTGTAATATGTCTTAATAAACAACTCAATGCTAAGCATTCCTCACTAGTCATACAAGTTATTAACTTCATTAATAAATCTTTTAATCATTATAAAAGAAATACCATGGCGTGGGTCAAGTAACTTAGTCCTCCAAGTAACATCTTTGCTATCCAACGTCTAAAGATGTCTTGTCCCGCACATTTACCCAATGCAATACATTGTTCGATTTCATGACTGCTGCTTCCATGCGCATTACTTGTGGATCCAAGCACGATGAAATTCTTGTCAACTTCAATGTTTTCCCCATTGATCATGATGTGACCTATTGGTTCACTTGTGAGGATTTGGGTCTTCTTTACACTGAGTTGTAATGTAAATCCTGAATATTCCTTAGCAGGGGATTCAAGTCTTCCTAACATGCAGGAAGCAAGGTGTATCATTTGCATATCACAGGTAGTTAACCTTTCCTCCATTTTTTTTTTTTTTTTTTTTAGGCATCACTGCCCTCAGGTGGTGGGAGTAGGAGGCCCAGCCTTTGCTCCTGGGAGCCAGAATTGAACCTCCATCCCAGTGGGCCGCAGTCCCGCGCACAACTTTCCTCCATTCTTAATGCCGCAGTCTTCTTCATATAATCCAGCTTCTTTGATTTGCTCAGGATCCAGTTTGAATAAGTATCATGAGAGAATGAAAACCAATGCACACCTTTCCTCCTGCTAAACCACACAGTATCCCCTCGATCTGTTTGCACAACTGCTTCTTGATCCATGTACAAGTTCCCCATGAACACAATGAAATGTTCCAGAATTCCTATTCTTCTCAAAAATATTCACAGATCCTGGCTGGGGAATCTTCTTTCTGCTAAGGCCCATTTGGCTATCCATGACATCATGTGAGGGTCATATTGGTCAAACATCTAATTAACTCACACATGGTGAAGCCCAGGTGGTATTATGGCTGTATGCTGACAGCTCGAAAGGACTGACCACTCATCAGGAGAAAGATGACACTTTCCGGTCCTGTAAGCTGTTACAGCCTTAGAAGCACATAGGGGCAGTACGACCTTGCCCTATCAAGGTCTCTATGACATGGCATTGACTACGTGGCAGTGAGTTGGCTAATGTGAATGATGACAGAATAGGATGCTAAAATTATACAACAATATCAATAATATCACATGCAAATAAAATTTCGCTGACAGTCATCCGACATTGATTGCAGCAGTATGTTGACTGGGAGTTGCTAGTTGACAGTATGTTGACTGGGAGGTTCAGGCCGGTTGCAAAAGAGGATGTGGAAGAAGGGATAACATTGCTGCTATCACATGGGTCCTGACTGAAGCAAATACTAGAAAGATGTTCACTTGTGTTTTATTAACTGAGCAGAAGCATTGGACTATGTGGACCATAACAAACGATGGATAGCTTTGAAAAGTATGGGAATTCCAGAACACCGAATTGTGTTCACTCAGGACTTGCACATGAACCAAGAGGCAGTTGTGAGATCAAAACAAAGGAATATTGCATGTTTCAAAATCAGGAAAGGGGCGAGTCAAAGTTGCATCCCCTCACCACACTTACTTGATTTGTATGCTGAGCAGTCCTCAGATAAGCTGGATTGCATGAAGAATGTGGCATCAGGATTGGAGGAAAGCTTTTTAACTACCTGTGATATGCAGCTGACACACCTTGCTTCCTGGATGTAGGGAACTTGAAACCCTTGCTGATAAAGATCAAGGATTGCAGCCTTCACTATACGTTGTAACTCAATGTAAGAAGACAAAAAACATCAATAGTGAACTAGTAGGTCACATGATGACAAATGGAGAAAAGATTGAAGTTGTCAAGGATTTTGTTTTGCTTGGATCCACAACCAATGCTCAAAGATAAAGCGGTCAAGAGATTAAATGATCCAGTGCACTGGTTACGCGTGTTGCACCAGGCATCTTTTCATGTGGCTGAAAAGCAAGATGTTACTTTGAGAACTAAGTTGCACTCTTTATTGTTTCATATGCATGCAAACACTGGACACTGAAGACTGTAGAAGAGCTGGCGCATTTGAATGATGGTGCTGGTAAAGAATATTGAAAGTACCACAAGCTGTCAAAACAAAAATCAGATCTGCCTTGGAAGAAGTAGAGTCAGATGCTCCTTAGAGGCAAAGATGAAGAGACTCTATCTAATTTACTTCGGAATGTTATCAGGAGCCACTGGTTCCTGGAGAAAAACACCATGCTTGGTAGAGGGACAGTGAAAAAGAGGAAGGTCCTCGATGAAATTAATTTAGATGTGGCTGCAACAATGGGCTCAAACATAAGAACAATTATCAAGATGGTTCCATATCAAGTCTGTTGGGCATAGGGTTGCCCTGAGTCTGACAGACTGGGTGGCTCCTAAACCACAAGGTGTTGGCTGGAACTGCTTCTCTTCAACAAGACTTGTGATGCTAGCTTATATTGATGATCATAGACCCAGGCAACCCCCACATCTATTCTAGATGAACCTCCTGATAGTGTCTTGGTCCTGAACTATTTATCTTGCTCTCCCTCTAATTTAGTAGACTTGGTTCTGTGATAATTATGATTTTTTTCATTAATCTGCCTGGGCCACAATTCTCAGTGGTTTGGAAAAGGGCTAGTAATCCCTCACCATGTAAGCCCAGGGAGTCACCTCCATAGTGGGGTCTGCTGTGAGCTGCAAATCAGTTGCAGGATGATCAGTGTGGATGCAACCTCATGATCACATCACAGCTCTGATGCAATCAGTTGAAAGGAAGTGTCCTTGGGGTAAGAGCCTATTATGAATGGACAACAGGGAAGCTTGCTGGATTCTGCCTCGGGTCCATGGGCATTAGTTCTTTGGTTTGGTCTAACAGTTGACCATATTGCTTGTCCATCCTGGTAGTCATCAACAACATATTTTACCTGCCAAGCTTGGATTAACTCACCTCTGAAGCAACAAACCTGCCATCTTCCTGCTAACCTGCGTTCCTCAGTCCCAGAAAAAGTGCCACAAACTTGGAACTTGTCCTGACTTGGAGCTTGCTTACCTCTACGACCATTGGAGTTTATGGGCATAAATACGCTTCACTGGTTTTGCCTCTCTAGGGAACCCTATGCAAATAGGTCTCTAACAAAACCCACCACCACCACCCCTCCTTGGAGTGGCGGGTGAGTTTGAATAATGCCCTACCATTAGCAGGTCAGCACATAAGTCACTCTACCACTCACTCATTGCCTTCGAGTCAGGTCTGATAGGGCAGGGTCAAACAGGTCCTGTGGGTTTCCAAGACTGTAATTCTTTATGGGAATAGAAAGTCTCACCTCTCTCCTGAGGAGCAACTGGTGGCTTTGAACTATAGACCTTATGGACCACAGCCTAATCATAACCACCAGGAAGCCTATGATGCTACTAGGGCTCCTTATTTGATTCCCAAACAATTCTTTTTATGGTGTCATGAATAAAGTAAGTACTGGGGCCTTATTTCTCCCAATGTGCAAAGTAGTGAAAGACAGATGAAACTAGCAAGCCATACTTTATGGGGTCAGGGAACAGAATCTTTTGAATGATAAACTGATTGACTCAGGGGGTGATAACGATTTTCTGTAGGTGAAGAATTAGAACTAAACCGCATGCATTTCAGAATAATGGCAAGTTAATTCAAGCATATCATTGGTAAAATTGCTTTCAAAATTTTTATTTTAAAGCTTCGCTGAACTTCTCAGAAAATGTTCCTGAAGGGAACTGTTTCTGAAAGTTCCTCTAGAAAGAGAAGGGCTTTGCCTAATGGAATCCCTGGGCAGTGCAAATGGTTAACACATCAGTGAGACAATGGAAAGCTGAGTGGTTGCACTCATCTAGAGGCACGTGGGAGCAAAGCCCTGGTGATACTTAAAAAAAGTCCGCCACTGGCCAATCCTATGGTGCTCAGTTCTAGTCTGATCCATAGAGTGTGTCAGAACTGACTCAATGGCCACGGCTGCAGTTTGCCTATGAAGTGAATTAGCACTAAGCACGGGGGGAGGAGGGGCACCTCACTTTGAAAACGAGTTTGGAGTTTGGACAGTGGGGTTACTTAAGAGGTAGCAAGACAGACGTTGTTATTTTTTTAATGTTTTGCTCATCTTAATCTTCTACAATATATGTTTAGCATCAGTCAAAAAGGATTGCTATAAAATCATAGAAACCCATACAAAAAACATCAATACATAAAGCTATTCCTTCTGGAAATACCCTTCATCTATGTGCGTACATTTGTGAGGAGGGTGTTTCCATTTTGCTAGCCCCTCCCCAAGGAAGTTGCACTGTTTGATTTATACCAGGTCAAAAAGGCAGTAAGGCATTCCAGAGGGGCGCAAATCATTTTTCTTTGAGATGTTCTTGGAGTTTGGAGAACAAAAAGAAGTCTTAAGGGGCAAGGTCAAGGTGCTCCAATAAAAGCTTCTTGTAGGGCTTTTGCTGCGATTGGTAGGTAGCCAGAGCAGGAAAAGAGCATCTATTAGAGGTCGAAAACGATGGCACTCTGAGCATGCTTAAAGAAAAACCAGGAGGGGTCCAGCAAGCAATGCTACAATTGGATTGGTTCACCTGGACCAGGTGAGCGCAATTCAGCCAATGGGGTCAACGAGGGTCTTAACCCCCACCTCCCCATGGGAGAATTGAAAACTAAGTTTGTGGCTCAGAAACTTCTTTACCATGCAGCTGCCCTACAATGTAGGGCACCAGATTGTGGCTGCAGCTCTCTCTCAAGCAGTCTCCCCGCAGGCAGACCGCAGTGAGTGGTTTCCTGGTTGCCGATATCAACCTGAAATTTATTTTAATTTTCATAAAACTTGTTTGGAACACAAACCAGGTTTCGGCTTAAATTCTTTTTGCACGGAGCCAAGGACCGAGGTACTTTTCCAATTGCCAAGATGTCTAACACTATGAATCCACATCAGTTTGGGGGCAGTGAGTTACCTGAGTTATACTCTAACATATTGCTTCCCTCTTCTCTCCCACCTTCTCCTGGTAGCCATCCAAAGTCTACTTCTTTGGGTATGAAATCCTTTCATTGATTTTTAAAATAACAGTGGTCTCATACAATATTTGTCCTTTTGTATTCGACTAACTTCGCTCAGCATAAGGCCCACCAAATGCATCCATCCCATTAGATGCCTCACATTTATATTATTATTCTTTCACCAAATGTACCAAGGTTTATCTATTCTTCTACTAATGGAAATTTTGGTTGTATTCATCTTGGTATTACAAACCGTACTGCGATGAATATTGATGTGCATATAACTTCATGCTATCTTTTCCATTTTCTTAAACTGTCTTCCTCATAAGCTCCTGTGATTGCCCTGTGTTTTTTGAGAATGCGTATCAAGATAAATCCTTAGAAATCTAAAAAAGACATAGTTGCCATAACCTTTTAAGCCGATAACTCTGCCTGAAATTTACCTGACCCAGAAGATATCCTTGGAAGTCAATTTTGATTGATTTTTTTTATGGCACCCTAACTCCACTAACACGTGCAGTTGTGAGAAATTTTGTGTAGCCATCTACTGATCATCGAGACATGTCTAAACTCCTTTTGCTTGGAATAAATGTAAATGGGCATGGACTGAAACCCTACTAGCAATCTTTTAAGCTCAGCTTTGTTTAATGAAGTTGTAGTAACACAAGGTTCAATCAAGAAGAAGGAAGGGGAGGAGGAGGAAAACTATACCCAAGTCACTGTGGGAAGGTTGATTATACAGAGGTTAGTGAACTACCTATACTCTTGTCACATCTAATTAACCACAGGGAATTAAATTAAATTAAATTAAAATAAATGAACTCAAAAGGTAGCCCGATGCAAGTGTTTCCACCCTTCCTTAGTATGTAAATGCCTGCACAATTTCTGGGACATGTTGAAACCTCATAAAATATACTGGTTCTCTTTTTCTTTAGATCCATCTATGTTTAAAAGTACTCCCAAACTCACAAAGTGGGTGAGGTACATTGATATCCCTGAACTATTATTAGCAGAACTTCACATCTTATATCTTTGTTCTGTTTTCTTTTAAAAAAATGAAGTTATGATTCAGTATGACTGAGAAATAGAAAACTCTCATTAACCACATTATCTGATTATAGACAATAGGAGGTCATTTTGTTCTAAAACTAGTTTATAGATTTTTATTTGTTGTTTGTTTGCGTAATGATAGCAGAATGTACTGTCTAATCTCATTTTCTTTGTTAGCTGCCTCTGGCTCTCAGCTGCCAAAGGCCTCCGTCCAAAGAAGGACTGACCCTCTGGCGCTACCCTCGTGATTGGCTTTGGATAACATCATTGGGATCCATCGAATCTTCAGTGGCTGATCTTTGGAAATAGTTTGCCATGCATTTCTTTCTAAACCCTCTCCTTCTTGAAGTGCCCCAAAGCCTATTCAAAATCAAAAGCAACACTCAAGTCTCCACCAACAGACAAGGTGGTTGTCTAGTCTGCAGTCTAAGAATGGAAACCCAGTTGGGCTGAGCCCCGGTGGCGTAGTGGTTGTGCGCGGGACTGCGGCCCACTGGGACGGAGGTTCAATTCCAGCAGTGGGGCTGGGCCTCCTCCTCCCACCACCGAGAGCAGTGATGCCTCAAAAAAAAAAAAAAAAAAAAGAATGGAAACCCAGTTATCTTACATGAAAGATGAAAATGCTGCCACTGAAGCACTGCCTACTCCAACATGATGTGTGTCAACACAAAAACAGCCAGAATGTATGCCCTGTTGTTTTTCAAAACTACAATCGCAAAGCAAACGACTAAACATTTGAAAGAGAACGGGACATAGAGAAGAGAAACTCACTGCTGATTCTGTCTCCTAACTCATAGCTGATTCTGACTCATAGCCAGCTGATCTGAGAGTTCTGAGTCATTCTGGGAGCAGAAAATCTCACATTTCCTCCTTAGAGCAGCTGGTAGCTTTCCATCACCAACCGTGTGGTTAGCAGTCTAGCTTGGAGCTCACTGGCCCATCAGGAAATTCTATGACTGTTCAGCCATCTCTTCTAGGGCTTCAACAAGTCAGAAGAGACATGAAGGCAACTGGGAGGATTTTGGTTTTATCCATGAGACTTTATCATCAGGGACTTAACACTTAAAATAATCCAGAGAAGTTAGACAATCACCTCTCAGTAGCTTCAGATTGAATTTAGATTCCTTTAGGTCTCTGCCTATGGAAAGAGGACACCTTTGGTATTTACCAGAAAAATTCTCAATTGAGTGTTAATGTAAAGACTACTAAAAGCCCGAATCACTGCCATTAAGCCAATTCCAACTCATAATGACACTACAGGACCTCTTTGGGTTTCCTATATTTTAAATCTTTACAGAGGCAGGCAGCCTCATCTTTTTTTCCTGGGGCACAGTTGGTGAGCTTGAACAGCTGAACTTGTGGTAAGCAGGTCAATAAACAGCCCACTATGTTACTAGGGCTCTTAGGTAAAAGGCAAATCTCCCCAAAGAACTATTTGCAGCAGAATGTCAGAGCCCACATCATGCATGCCCTGTCATGATGTGGGGACGGAGGGGTGGGGGAGAGACAGAAGTTGGAGTGCATGCAGATTTAATCATAAGTTCGTAAAAGGTACAGATTAAAATAAATAAATAAAGATTTTAACTTGGATCTGTGCTTCTTTCATTACTTTATTGTTATGGAAGACATAAAGATGAGCATGAAAGTGGTTGATGGTAAGGCAGAAAGACCAAGGCCCTCAACAGCGTGTCAAGATCTTGGAGATGATAAGCAGATCCCAGGTGCCACTGCAGCCCTTGCTGCCCTCCTTTCCCTATGTCCTAGAGCTGCCCAATAAGGGAGAAGGGCAGGTAGTGCCACTCCACTGTTCTGGCCCAGGGATTTCAGTGTTTCACACCTGCCCCAACTGGAACTTAGAGGCGAGCACGTTGTCAATATCCGTCCTTATTTTCACATAGCCAGGCCCTCATCGTCAGTGACCTGGAGAGGCTTTCTATGACTTAAAAAGTATCTGTAGCATAAAAAGCACACTGCTGTGGCCATAAGAGAGTGCTCTTACTTCCTGAACTTCCTGGGAATGCGGGGAACTTTCTCCTGGAGAAAGGTTGTGAAACAGGCTTGAGGAAGAAAAGGATCAAAAGCAAGGTCATCAATAACTGATGTCAGCTTCCCATGACTTCCACCTCTGGAGTGAGAAACAGAACCCAGAACCTCGGCAAGTAAAGGGCCTTGGGACTGCTCATATGCTTCATTTCTAAGAAGCAGACCCTGTGCCCAGAGACAGAACCATAGGTATTGAGATGTAAAGCCCTGGTCACAAGACATACAGCTATGTATGGTCCATCGAGAGAGACACAACGTGCTGCTGATAAATGTATTTGCTGTGGGTCATAAAATGTACACCACTTGTAGAGCTGATAAATGAAAAACCAAACAAAACCGCAGCTGTCTCAGAATCGAGGCGATGCCACGAGCAACTCCTGCCACCTTGCTCTGTACTCAAGCGTCTGGTCTTTTTAGTATGTGTCTGTTTGTGCACTGCTATTTTCTGCTGTTCCATCTCATCAATATTGCTGTGGGTGGGGGCTGCTGCATTGGTTCCCACTCATAGCGACCTCATGTACAACAGCAAGAAACAATTCTTGTAGTGGTGGCCATTGGGGCAGCCACTTTGGCAAAGCACCTTTGCAAGGGTCCTTCCTCTTTTTCTTTTCTTTTTTTTTGGGGGGGGTTGGTGGTGGGAGGGGGATGGGTGATGGGGGGATGATCCTTCCTCTTTTTCATTGCTCCTCCACTTCACCAGCATGATGTCCTTCTCCGGGGATGGGTTCCTCTTAATAACACATCTGGGGCTGAGCCCCGGTGGCGTAGTGGTTGTGCGCGGGACTGCGGCCCACTGGGAGGGAGGTTCGATTCCAGCTCCATGGAGCAAAGGCTGGGCCTCCTACTCCGACCACCTGAGGGCAGTGATGCCCACCCCCCAAAACAACAACAACAACAACAACAACATAACATATCTGAGCTTCATGGCATGAAGTTTTACCATCCTTGCTTCATGAGGAGCATGCTGGCACTTCTTCCAAGACTGATTCATTTGGGGTTTTTGTTTTGACACTCCATGGGACTTTCAGTATTCTTCGCAAATGCCATAACCCCATTGCTTCCATTCTGTAGTCTCCCTTATTCAGCATTCATCTTTCAGATGTATCCAAGGTATTTGAACATAGTGGCTTGGGTTAGGTGCACCTGAGAGTGACATCCTTGCTCTTGAAGAGCAAGCAGCAGATTTCCCCAGGCACTACAAGGTTGGATTCTTGAGTGCTTCCCATCAGCATGGATTGTGGATCCGAGTAAAATGAAATTCTTCACTTTTCGTTGTTGACCATGATATCATGTTCTAGTCCAATTAGGATGATTAGGGTTCCTTCACATTGAGTTACAATCCATACCATACTGATCTTCATCGGTAAATCCTTCCAGTCCTTTTGGCATTCAGCAAGCAAGGTTGTGTTGTCTGCACACTGCAGGTTATTATTAAGTTTCCCTCCAATCCTTATGCCATATTCTCCTTGAAATAGCCCAATTTCTCAGCTTATTTGCTCAGCATAGAGATGGAACAGGTCTTGTGAGAGGCTGTCACCCTGACACATCCATCTCCTGCCTTTAAAGCCGTGCAACGTTCCCTGGTTCTCTCTGAATGATTACCTCTTGGTCCACACGCAGGTTCCACAAATAAGAAATAAATCTTGAAATGCACAGAATGGGCACCTTACTCAAAGTCGCTCCGTTTATAAGAAACAAAGTGAGTCAGGACATGAAATCAGACCCTGCCCCATATATCAGCCTCCACCCCTCTAGCTCCAGGACACTTCTTTCTGGCTCTGGAAAATGTGTCCACATTCATTTGCAGGAGGTCTGCCTTTCTGATCGGGCTTCATTTATTAGAGTGTAAAAATTAAACTGCTGCCTTGAACACATGCAGGCATGTTGGAAGGAGTCTGGGCAGATGCTTGTCAGTGGGGGAGAGATGCCTATGGATTTCAAATGGGCTCCATGAAATCTGTAAAGTAGATTGTCCACATGCCAGGCAGCTGAATAACAACGCATGACTGTTAGATATGATGTTTTACTAGGTTTCGACTTAACGGAATATGGGAAAGGGTTAAGAGCAATTTTATTTCTGCTTAGGCTGAATACCTACTTAACCCCTACCATTTTCCCCCTACCACTCAGCAAGAGCCTTAAGATATCTTCACACCACAAAGTGCCTCCACAGACCTGGGGAAAGCTTGCTAAATGCTTGCTAAATGCTCTATGGGCTGATCTGTGAGCCCTCCAGCCTCTGGGAAGGTTGGAGCTCTCCAGACAAGAGAAAACAAAAATTCACTGCCATCTATGAATCCATCCCAACTTATAGCGACCTCTAGGACAGGTTTCCGAGACGGTAACTCTTTCCTGGAGTAGAAAACTTGATCTTTCTCCCTTGGAACTTGTGGATCACAGCTGACTGGGTAATCACCATTCCACTGGGGGGCCTCAGATTTGAGAAGGGCTGCAACCAACTCCCATTAAATTGATTAGGACTTCGGGCAACCCCATTTACAAGAAACCTGGAGTAGAACTGTGACCCATTAAGTTTTCAGTGACTGTCTCTGTGGAAGAACATCACCGAGCCTCTCTTCCACGGTACCTTAAGGTTCCTTTGAACATCCAGCCTTTCACTGAGCAGACGTCTGCACCATTCTGAGAAGAGGGACAGGGTCACAGAGAGGCCAGCACCCTTTGCAGTACCTTCTCTAGCTAGCCTGGCATGGATGCACAGATAAGACCTGGAGGAGAGTGAGCCAGAATGTCTCATCTAGTCAGTGTCCCTGAGGCCCCCTAGACATGGCATACCTCCCATCCATACCCTGCTACTTTTCAGTTCAGCTTGGGGAGGTGCCATTTCTTTGAATTCTCTCTCTTTCTCTCTCTTTCTTATGCATGCATGCACTCTCATACACATATATACTTTCTCCCTCCCCCCTTCCATCTCTCCCTCCCACTGCCATCTTCCAAATCCTGACCCAGAACCACCCTACAGGGCAGAACTGCCCCTGTGGGTTTCCAAGGTTATAAGCTTTCCCAGAGCAGGAAGCCTCATCTTTCTCCTGTACAGAACTGGTGGATTTGAACTGCTGATGTTGATGTTGGCAGCCCACCTTGTAATTTACCACACACCTTGAACTCAGAGGGCCCTAACTCTTGCCCGGTGGCTGGATTCCAGGTGAGCAGGGACACTGACCTCCCATGCCCTGCACTGGTCATCTGATATTTCTCTACTCCCATGATTTTCTGAGTGTTCCAATGACATAGACCAAACAAACAAACAAACAAACAAACCAAATGGTATAATACAAACTCAAGCAGCTTCTGTTGAAAGTCTTGGAAGTTCTCCTACCAGATCTTCTCAAGAAGAATGAGCAGTGTCACAGCTATCAACCTCTACTAGCAAAGACACAGTGGGAGACACAACGGTGGAGGGTAGCGTAGCGAGGCAGGAGAATTAGGAAGAGCATGAGCAGCCACACTGCTTTGCTGGGAGAGGCACAAAAGCAACCTTCCCAGAAGCTACTTGGCTCCACCACACTTTGCCTTCCCTACCACAGGTCCCAGAGCTGTGACTTCCAAGCTGTCCTGGGAAACTCTGAGGGGTTACCCTAGAGGAGGGGCACAGTTTGGGGCTCAGAATACAAGATTAGGCCACCTGGCCATGTGCCTTCCTCTTTAGGCTTCAGGGGGCACTGTGTGAGTCTGGAAGACAGGACTACAGCAGTGGTTAGAATGGCGAGTGGTAAGTGGCCTCTTACCAGATGTTTGCTGTATCTGCAATTTGGATAATACAACAGCTGGAAGCTATGTGGATGCTCTGTGGTATTTATGTTCCTTAAGCCCTTGGCTACTAACTGAAAAGTGGGCATTTCAAGGTTATTCAGCAGCACCTCAGAAAAAAGACCAACAGGTGTGCTTCCCAAGCACCAGTCTGCAACAACATCGGGGGGCCTGATTCTATACAGACTCACAGGGAGCCTGTGGCTTTCATTAGACTCCTGGCAACGCTGGTTTGCTTTGTTTCTCTGTATTCAAGAGAAGTTTAGGTTCTTGCTTTCTCTTGAATGCCTGCAAACCAAACTCAAAACCCCAAACTCACCGCCATCAAGTCAATTCCAACTCATAGTATCCCCACAGGTCAGGGTAGAACTGCCTCGGTGGGTTTCCTGGGCTGTAACTCTTTAAGGGTGAATAAAACCTCTCTTTTCTCCCGAGGAGCAGCTGGTTGTTTCAAACTGCTGACCTTGTGGTTAGCAGTCCATTGTGTAAACCACTATGTCACCAGCACCTGACACCTCCAGCAAATTATCTTGGAATCCTTGCAAAAGACCCAGTAAGGGATCTGTGAGTTTGCCCCCCTCAAAGTCACCCCGTGTTCCCCAGCTGTTCCCCAGCCTCTACCTGGTCACCAGGAAAATCCCTGCATTCACACATGTGACCTTCCTTCCCCAAAGGGAAAGATGGGCCTCCAATCTGTGGTTCCCTGGGTCTTGGTTCCAGTCCATTCTGGTTCCCTGTCTGGAAGGTTAATTCTATTTTTGAACATAAGAGGCTTTGGAAAAACAGTCCTAATCTACAACTGGTTTTCATAGCATTTCTTGAATATAGGAAATCACCACTATTCTAATAATGGCTAGAAACTCTAGATTCTGCAGCTTTGTATGTAGTTTTATGCTACGATGTTGGCACTTTCTTACACTCGAGCTTGCTTTAATTCTCTTCAAAGAAAGGAGTGAACTTTGAGTAAGGAGGAAACAGAAGTAAATAATGAAAAAGAAAACGTCCCTTTTATGTTTGTTTGTTTTTGTTAAGGGTGCATGGTAGTTAGAGGTTATGTCAACATGAGCCTGTATGACAGTGTAGGAGTAGAGTCCAACCTGTCAATCATGTCACAGTGTGGTGAAGCCTTCTTGAAGGCATGGTCTTTTGATAAGGAAGAAACTGGAACTTTCTCTCTGTGTCCCCTCATCTTCCTGCTTACTGGCAGTGTGTCTGCTTCCAAAGGTGACCATTGGCGCCCTGCCTAGTTTCCCATAAACTTCAGATCCATGTGATCTTCCTGTATCCCTCTTCCCCTTTCTGCATCTTCAGTCTGCTGTCACATGGATCTCAAATGGATTCTGGCTAGCATAATGCACAGACTCAAGATGGACTGGGCTGGAAAGCCATCTCGATAAAAGATGACTTCTTGACCTAAAGCTCTTGTCTATACATATATGAGTGTCACTGGTTTGGTTTTCTAGACCGCCCAGACTAACACGACATGCTGATTAGCAAATGAAAGTACAACAGACAACCAAGTCCTGTCTTTGCTCTTTGCTGCCAGCACATCGAAGATCAAGACTGGATCCACAATTCATAACAAGTTCATTTAAGGTGGAATTTCAGGTGGAGCAAAAGGTTAAACACACAACTGTTAATCAAATGGTTGACTGCTCAAATCCACCCAGAGGCAGCTTGGAAGAAAGCCCTGGTGACCTACTTCTGGAAAGCCATTAGAAGTCCCATGAAGCAGAGTTCTACTCCACACACGTGGTGGTGCCATCGGTCCATTTCCATTCAACCATGGTAGTAGTGGCCATCAGTTCCGGGCAGTGCCAGGAATAGTTTCCTTTTCATCTTTATTTTAAAAGGAGACCTGGTGACGTGGAAGGAATCCTGGAGTATAGTAGTTTACACATTCATCTGTTAACATCAAGGTCAGCAGTTCAAAACTACCAGCTGTTCCACAGGATAAAGGTAAGCTTTTATTCTCATTAAGGTTTACAGTCTTGGAAACCCACAGGGCCAGCTCTGTCCTGTCCGGCAGCATCACTGGCCATCCAAATCAATAGGGTGGAAGTGAGTGAGTTTTGTTTGACAGCTGGTTGTGTCGCAGGTTACACGTGGAGAGAGAGGAAGCTTTCTGCTCCTGTAAAGATGTACATTGGGAAGTAATATGAGTCACTGACTTGATGGCAGTAGGTGGGTTTTCTTTACTCTTTGTAAACTGACACATCATCAGGGTATGACTTGCAAACCTTGCCGATCTATTTTGAAGTTGAGAGGGTATAGCATTTCGGAAGTGTAGAAGTCTCATTACAGATTACGACACCCACGTAACGCCAGAATAAGGCAATTCCTATTTCCTGACTTGTACAAATGTAATTAGCCCAAACTGATGCTTTCGTAATCTGATTTTCAAATGACACAATGTTCTTTCCCCTTCAGTTTCTTCAGACAGATGCTCTAATTTTACTTGTAGCGTCTGGGGGAAAGTAGAGTTCAAAGCCGAGTGCCCCTTAGTACAAGGGAGCTCTTTCCTTCTGCTTTCTAAGAGACAAATAAAGGCACAGCAACAGGATCAACTTCTATAAATAAATTATGGCCGGCTTGTCCTTAAATATCACACCATGACTTAAAAAAAGGAATACATTGACCTGTGTTAATTTTATTTTAAAAGCTGACTAAGAAACATTATTGAAATGAAAGCTTAAAAATTTTTTTTATAAGAAGGAAAATGAAAAGTCCCTGAAAAGCCTCCGGAAATCATGAAACATCTCTATTTCCCTGCCTGCCTTTTCCAAGACAATAGGCCCCCTGTGTCCATGTGCTGGCTGGAGACTTCAGAAACCACTGACTGAGGGACTGGGGTCCTGGCTGGGAATCCTTTGGAGGGTGTGGCTTGTTCCTAAGGGCTACAGTTTGCCCAGGGTTCTAACCCTTCTTCGAACTCCATGCATTAACATATCCCAAAAGGAACACACTTCAAGATAAATAGCAACAGAACAAGAGACCCTTACAGGTAGACGCGTCTTAGGTTGGATTTTATGATCTTCTTTCATGTCCCTGCAGAATTTATTTAAGGAATCGAGCTGGGAGAGACAGAATGTTAACGGAAGACTTTTTTTTTTTTGGAACGGAAACAAACAGAAAAAGAACAGCTGTGAATGTACATATTCAGGAGCTCGGGCCCCCGGTGCCAATGTCAACCTTGGCGGGTCTTCCTTGCACAGGCTTTTCCATTCAGGTTCTGACGTGCTCCTGGTGACGTCATCTGTGTCCCAGGTGGAGAGACAGAGCCATTGTGCTGATCGCTTTAGATCAGAAGACAGGCGCCTAGACCCAAACTGGTTTTGCTTGAAAGCGCCTGGCTGCCCTCATTTTGTCACTTAGCTTGACACGGCGAGAGACACAGCTCCAGGACCTCACCCAGATGATAAATAACCGTGTCATGTGTATGCAGGACTGAATGCCAAGTGGACACTGGCAGGGCTTATCAGAGTTTGCAAGGTCCTGGACACCTGGAAGTGTTCATGCAGATAAATGTGCAGGGCTGATGCCAAGGGACTGAAAAACCCTCCCATTGTAGTTTATCTTCCTCCCTTAAAGCGGCAGTGTGATGGGCTGCATGCTTTTACCATATTGGAAGTCTCCACGTCTGCAGAAGAATCTCTTGACTGGAAAAAGACCTACCTCCTACAGGGACTTTATATTCTGGGAAAGAATGGCCCGGTGGCTTCTAGGCAGCAAATCACTGATACAACCCTGTGACGAATGCCCCACATGTGACTGTCTCCAGACACACAAGCACATCAATAAGACCATCAGCCAAATGGCAGCCCATGGATGTGAGAACCCAGATGGGCTCTGCTCCCAGGTTGTGCCGGGCCAAGGCTACGGAGGTGCCCATGTCATCCAGATAGGAGGTAAGCGGTGGCGCTGCTCCGGGGAGAGTCGGGGCCACCTCAATTGGAATCCAGCAACGTGAGCATGTCTGGTGATGCGTGTGCTACAGCCGAAGCAGAAGGTGCAGCGTGTCCGTGACAGTGACAGTGACCTCCGTCTCTTGGGCAAGGAGCTTAACTCCTCTTCCAGAGGTTAAAAACAAAAGAAAAACTTTAGGCATGTGCTTCCTTTGCTTCCCCCCACTAGTTAACAGAGAATCAAAGCACATGGTGTCTCCGGGGAGACTTTACTTTTAAATATGCTGTTTATTTGGAAATTACGAGGTGTACAGAAAATTTGCCAAGTCTTGTCCTATAGGTCCTCTCCCACTCTCCTCTTTAAAGGGCAAAGGCGTCATGTCAAAGACTGAGGTGCACCTGATCCCAGCCATGGTATTTTCAATCGTTCCACCAACCTATGAAAGTTGACGGGGGAAAAAGAACATCCCCAGAAGCATCGTGCATTTGAAGTATGACGGGGGTGAAGCTATTGACTATGCTGCAGGAAGAACAAGCCAATCTGGCTTGAAGGCAGTGCCATCCACATGCTCCTGGGAGGGTGGGGCGTGAGTTCAGCCCCTTTGGCCATGTTATCCAGAGAGACCACTCTCTGAAAATGGGCATCCTCCTTGGGAGTGGGTCAGCCACCAAGAGGAAGGCCCTCGATGATACAGATCGACAGAGGGGCGGCAAACCTGGGCTCAACCATAGCCACCAGGTTGGAGGGCCACTCGTACAGCCTCCAGGAGAGCCACACTCAGCTGAGCAGGCCCAGCCACCTGCATTGTGAATGCTCCACAGAGATCGCCTGACAATGAGCTCCAAATAATTCCAGTTACCCTCCTCACCAATGCTGGGAAAGAAGAGCTCCGGCCTGTCCTGTCCAGCTGACTGCCCTCCCATGGATGCACCATTGCTGTCCTGGTCTGGGAGACCTCCACTGAAAATAGACTGCTGCTTCTCCGATGGGCTCTGAAGCAGCTTTTCAGGCTTGTGGTCTCTGTGGGAGAAAAGAGATTCGCTCCCTTTTCCAGTGTGAGCCCAAGCAGACTGTGAGGTTGGAGCTGGCCCGAGTTGCATTTTGTTCTGTTGCACAAAGGGTTGCTTTGGACTGTTGACTACAAAGTCTGCGGTTCAGAACCATGGGGACCTCTGCAGGACATAAATGAGGCTGTCTAATCCTATTAAGATCTCGTCTCAGGAACCCACAGAGACAGGTCTACCTTGTCCTGTACGGTTCTCTTTGTCAGAGGTGAGCAGATGGCAGTGAGTTTATTTTTGTGGGTGAGGGGCTGGGGTCCTCTTTCTACTGCAGGATTTGGTTGTCCTGTCTCCTCAGCCCCCTCTTCTGGGTTGCAACCCCTTCTTCACCTTTTTCTTCATGTTCATCACCTTGAAAGTCTTGAAGAAAACTGCTCTGGCGTGACCTTTACAAATGGCCCCTCATCAAGATTTTTAAAAAGAATCTTTTTATGATTAGACGGAGGTTATGGATTGAGTTGGGCAGGGTGGGGTGGGTGCACACCACAGAGCCAAAGTGCACTTCTCATCACAGGCTTGTGTTTTCTGATGACTTGGGATGGGTCTGAGAATTGCAAGGGCAGAGGTTTGTGGGCACCAACCTTAGAGGCAGGCTCTTTACACCCCTGCCTGCAGGGAAGGACTAATGGAAGATGTCATAACGGAGGGCAAGTGAGGGGAAGGAGGCCCAAGATGGCGGCAGAGAACAAAGCACAAGTTAATGAGAATTCCCACTCGTGCCTGTTCTTTCCCTGCCTTGTAAAGGAGGGCCAGTTCACGTGTCCTCTGAAACCCAAGGCTCCAGACCCTCCCTGCCTCTGTCTGCCCACCATCTCATTCAGTAAAGACTCTTTCTAAGCATCCATCCTGTCCTGAAGGGAACTGAGAGTAGCAAATGAAAAAAA
Organism: Nesogale talazaci; assembly: GCA_004026705.1. Taxonomy (NCBI): domain Eukaryota; kingdom Metazoa; phylum Chordata; class Mammalia; order Afrosoricida; family Tenrecidae; genus Nesogale; species Nesogale talazaci. Next base: position 127,480 of record PVJH01001176.1, on the reverse strand, counting down.
ATTTTTTTTCAGATGATATTATTTCTTATTTATTTTACCATGGGCTCTGGGCATCTCTGGATAAACCACTGTTCTAAAGGGGAATGAGCGTCTCAAAGATGAATGAGGCTGCTCAAGAAGTTAGTGGATCATAGCCAGAGACTCACATTACTTCTTTGATTCCCTCGGCTTCAAGTTAGAAGATAGAAAGAGAGTCAGGTTCCAGAACTGGAGCAACCCAAACTTTTTTTTTTTAATCAGAAGTGTTTTTGTTTCAATGTGTTCCCTTTTATGCCAAAGAGGGCTTCTTAACATTTTGACTCAAAACCATCCGATGAGAAATGACTTCCAACACAGTGCCCGTTCCTTCCAGACAAGCTGAAGAGTTGGCACAGCGTGTGGATCTGGAGGGTTGAACAGGAGAGAGATGGGGTTTGCTACTTCTATAAAGAGTGACAGTTTTGTTACATCATGGAAGCGGGTCCCCCCTGCCCGGTAGGGTCGCTAAGAGTTGGCATTACCTTGACGTTGGTGAGTTTGGTTTGGGTTTGCAGGGTTGAACCACTTTGTAGAAGCTTTCTTTGCCTAAAATTTAGGCCCTAAATATTCCCTACTCACTTTCATCACCTGGTTGCCCATGACAACCAAATATTCCCTCCCTGCAGTACTTGTTCTAGTTGCCTTTTCTGACCCCTTCTCTAAGGCCAGTGAGGTCTTCGGGTAAGGCCATCCCTAAAGTTCGGAGAGATCTCAGTTGGACAATACTGATGTGCTGCCACTCACTCAAAACCAGCAAACGAATACGTGTCCTCAGTCACTGACACAGCGCTCTCTCATTAATACAGGCTTTCTCTGCTTACGTTTCAACTCAACAGAGACTCCCTAACTCCTACTGAGCATCTCAGATGGGATTAGTCCTTAACTTCTTCCCAGTTGCCATCTTGTCAATTCTGACTCATGGTAGCTCCCTGTGTTTCTAGGTAGAACCAAGCTCCCCAGGGTTTCCTGATGGCTACTGTTGACTGCCAGGCCTTTCTTCTGAGGCACCTCAAGGGTAGACTCCAACCTTCAGGCTTTCAGTAAGCAGCCCAGTGAGTTAGTCATTTGGTCAGTTACCATGAGTCAATCATTTTCTCCTGGACCTCTAATGGATATACTCTTTAGACAGTCTATACTCTAAAGAGAATCTGGATATTAAACAAATCCTTATAAAAAATTTCATCATAGACTGTGCTTAGAATTATAAGCAAGGATGCAATGGAATGTAACATGTGAGTGTGTGTGGCAGTAGAGGTGGTGGCAGGGAGGAAGGGGAGGGGTTGATTTACTTTACAAGGTGTAGTTCGGGAAAGGGTGAACTTTGCAGAAGACCTACAGGATGAGTAAGAGTTAGGTAAGCTGGTCATGAGGACGAGCATAATCCAGGCTGAAAGGCAAGCCTCATAGGATGTCCACAATAGTGCAGCTGGCTCTTATCTGAAGCTAAGAGCCCAGGACAGCCACAGCAGTCATGTAAGAGCAAGCGACACCAGTGCTGCCCCTCATGTAGGGAACAGGGCCAAGGGCTCAGAAGGGAAGAATATACTTCCTTCATGTCACAGACCAATACTGTGAATTCAATGTTCACTGAGCTAACAGTCTCCTGTGGCTATTCACCAATTGCTCCTTGCACAGCCACACCTGTGTCATGCAGCATATCTGCATCTGGAGTTCAAGGGTGACTGACTCCACACCAGCTGTTGCAAAGACCGGTGTCTGCTCTTGGCTGAACACCTTTAATCGATGACTTTGACGAATGTCCCCACCACCTCCATTTTGAAATGTTAAATAATCAGGACTCATGTTTAGTCACTGCTCTAAGAAGACTAGTGTTTTTGCTGATGGTTTGACACTCAGGTAAAGAAATAAAAATTGTTAGCTTGGCAGCACAAAAGGACTAGTTTTGAAACTAATGTTACTGGGTATTTTGTACTACATGAGCTGTTGCCAAGACATGATAATACATAATGCTTAGCATTTACCACAAGTAGGAGCTGAATAATCTGTCAATGAGCTACAGATTATTTGGGATTAATTGGATGAAGTAGGCATGTTACATTACAACTAACAGGTCAGAAATGTGAGGGGTGAGGAAGGAAGAGGCAGCTGAGAAGGACATCAGAACCCACAATTCACAGGAAACAGGTACTTTCCAAAGCAGAAAGAATAAACCAAGCTGACCACAGGCAAATTAGAGTCTTCCCTGGAAGCCAGAGGCCTTCTGGGCCCCACCCCTAGGTCTCTCTTGAACTCACTGTATAATAAGATTGATAAGACCTCTTAGGTGGTTGCTGATCTTGTTGGCTGTGGTTGAATGGTTCCCTGATTCATGGAAAACCTACGCACAGCAGAGCAAAACCCTGCCCGGTCCCATACCAGCTCCCTGATCAGCTATAGAGGGTAATGATTTATAGGGTTTTGTGACTTATCTCCAGTCTTTTCTTTCTCGTCTGCTCTAGTCTGGAAGCATCACTGAAACCTGTTTTGAACCTTAGCAACATGAAACTTCCCCTGTGAGACAGGAGGTAGTTTTCCATGAAGTGCCCTGGCTGGGAAGCCAACTGAGGTCTGGAAGGCAGGAATTCTATCACTCAACCACACGGGCTTCACTGATGTCTCTTATAAGTGTAACACTTTCTATTTACATGACTCCAGATCTAGAATGCCCAAGACAATAGTCACTAAGGACATGTGTCTATTTAATTGTTGTTGTTGTTGTTGTTGTTGTTGTTGTTGTTAAGTGCTATGGAGTGGGCTCCGACCCCTAGCCACCCCACCCACAGCAGAAGAAAACATCGTACAGTCCCGTGCAATTTAATTGGCATGAGATGCAATCTTAGATTCGGCTCCTCAGTTTCACAAGTCACATCTCAAATGTTCAGTAGCCAGACACAGCAAATACAGAATATTTTTATCATCACAGAGTGTTCCAGGGCCTGGAGAAGTCCGATGTGAGTACTGCCCGTGTTCTTCTAGAATGCTGTTGATGTCACTGTGGAACTGGCTATTGCTACGATGCTGAACAGGGAGCATTGGCATTCGTGACTAGTACACTATGTGCTGAAGTTGTGCTGGGGGCTGCTTCGATTGACTCCTCCCATGAACCCTCAGAGACAGAAGCTGTTGCCATCCTGACTTTTTTGCTGTGGTTGTTAAGTGCCCTCGAGTTGGTTCCAACTCATGGCTGTTCCATTTAAAACGGAATAAATCACTGCCGGGTCCTATGCCATCCTTACAATTGCTCTTCCTTTTGAGGTGATCAGTGCATCGACTGTGTCAGTCCATCTTATCCAGGGCTGCCCTTTCCTTTGATGACTCTCCACTTTACCAAGCATGATGTTTCTCCAAGGACCTCCTGCTCTTTCCTGACAATATTTCCAGACTGCATAAGATGAAGTGTCAGCATCCCTACCTCTAAGGGGCATTCTGGTTCTACTTCTAAGACAGCCCTGTTTGCTGTTTTGGCAGCTCATGGTACCTTCAGTATTCTTTGCAGCACCATAATTCAAGTGCATTGATTCTTCTTCAGGCTTCCTTACACACCGTCCAGCTTTCACAGGCATACGAAGCAATTGAAAATAACATGGCTTAGGTCAGGCGTACCTTAGTCCTTAAAGTCATATCTTGCTTTCACAGATGTCTTGTGCAGCAGATTTACCCAGTGCGATGTGTCTGTTGATCTCTTGCTTACTTTTTTATGAGCAGTGATGAAAGGTCCAAGCAAGGTAAAATCCTTGGCAACTTCAATCTTTTCTCTGTTTCCCTACTGGTCGTGTGGTGTGATTCTCACTTTATAAACAAGAATACAAGGTTCAGAGTAGCTGAGTGAATTGCTTGGAGTCACATCTTAAGAGAGGTGAAGTGAGGAGCTGATCCCAGGAAACCTCAAAATCCAGAGCCCCAGATCCTTTGTGTTGGCTCCAAGTTGGGTTGCTTTCCAAGCACCATCTCCCAAACACCCTCCTCTTTTGAGGACATGTCTAAATCCTCAGTGAGGGCATGGACAGAGTGGCCACGACAAAGGGCTCCGACTAGGGACGATTGTGAGGATGGTGCAGGACCAGGCAGTATCTGGCTCTCTAGCGCATAGGGGTACAAGGAGCTGGAATCATGTGGATGACATCTGAAAACAACAACCAATCTAAATGCAACGCCCTCTCCTTTCTTCAGCTGATACACTCCTATTCATCCCTTAACAACCAACTCAAATATCACCTCCCCTTCCAGCATTTTCTGTTCACACAGCCAACAAATAGCCTCCCTGTCAGGCTGCCCTATAGCATCTGTTAACAAGTCTGTCTCTTGGCCAGACTGGGAGAATATTCACGTTGGGGGCTATGCCTCAATCATGTGTGTCAATCTCCCTCCAAGGAGGAGCGGAGAAGACAAACAACCTCCTACAATGAAGAGTCACCACCTTGTCCCCTCCGCCCCCCCCCCCCTTCTAGCCAATCGTCATGTTTCCCATTTATCCTGGAGCTTAGCCTTTCAAGTGCCTTTCTGTGCAAGCAGGAGGTTCCTGTACCTCCAAGCAGGGAACAAAGTATGATAAAATCCTAATACTTGCTATCTCTGGGGCAAGTAGCCCTCCTCCTGCCTCTCTGGGAGCAGGCTGTCATTTATCGACAAGGAATTGCTGCTACTTCCCGCTGGTGACATTCTGTAAGCATTTGTACAACAGTGTGCAGGCTGGGAAGTCACCTGCCTAGAGCACCAGAGCAATTTAAAAACGCGGCAAGCCCACTGCTGCATGGCTTCAGCCTTTCTCCAATGCCGTTGGGCTGCAGTTGTTTCATGAGCAGATAATAAAGTTCCCTGCAGGATCCTGGCACGCAGCTAGAGCATCTGGCAGCCCCACACAGATTCCCAGGTAGCCGAAGGCCACCACCCCAGTGTACTCCCCAGAAGGTCTTCACCCCAGAAACGTGAAGAAGGAACAAAATGTTACTCTGGCCCTCTCCAGCCTCAAAATCCATGCCAGCACCAGGATTTTGAGCCAAAGCTTTGCTTCTGCATTTCAAAATGCATTGAACTAAACCCTGCCATCCAAGAAAACCCTGATCACTCAACCTACCAAACAACTAACACAATCAGAGCTATGACCGTGGAAGATAAGAGGAAGAGAAATAATCACGATTCATTGCTGAATAATTACTGTTAATCCCAATGTCTGTGTGAAAGGATCGTTGCTCTGGATTGATACGTGTGCTTATAATCCGATATTCATCAAGGTTCTGTGGTGCCCTGAAAGATTGCTGCAGGTTTCTAAGTAGCCAGGAATCACGAGAATAGAGTCCTGACTGCCGGCAGTGATTCCTCCATCCCTCTGAGCAGAACCTGCCCATAGAAAATACCAGGACGCTCAGAGCATTAGAACACGGAACACAGCTTTCATTACATACAAAAAGCATCCAACAGGAGATTTCCCATGAAGAGTGTGGTACCTCGTTCAAAGGCTGTCCAGGAAAAGCTGAAAAACACTTTGTGAGGGATCCTAGGACCCTCCTCATCCTCACAGTACCTATGCAGGGCTCGGACTTAAAAAACTCCCTGCCTTCAAGTCGATTTCAACTCACAGTGACCCTATACAACAAAGTCGAACTACGCCTGTGAGTTTAAAAGACTGTAACCCTTTCCGACTGTGGTTCTCACCCTTCCTAAGGCTTGGCTTCAGCCTGTCTCCAAAATGCTGTAGGGCTAGAGTTGTTTCATGAGCAGATAATAAAGTTCCCCGCCGGATCCTGGCACAGAGCCAGAGCACCTGGCAGCCCTGCACAGGTAGAAATGATCCTTTAATACAATTGCTCAAGATGTGGGGAACCCCCCACCCCCACCCGACATACACACACACAACCATAAAATTATTTCCATGGCTACTTCATAATGTAATTTTGCTACTGTTTTGGGTTGGGTGACCCTGAAAGGGTCTTCTGACCCACCAAAGTAAGGGCCACGACCCATAGGTTGAGAACTTCTGTTTTACAGGAATAGAACACCCCATCTTTCTCCTACATAGCAGCTAATTGCTTCACACTGCCCATCTTGCAGTTCTTCACCCAACAAATAGCCTACTTCACACTGTGGCCACACAGCGGATTCTGACTCAATCATCCTATAGGGCAGCATAGGACTGCTCCTTAGAGTTTCCAAGGTTAAGCATCTTTGCCGGAGCAGACTGGCTCCCCTGTCTCCCTTGGAGCAGCTCATGGCATCAACTTCCCAGCAATACCCCCATGCTCACACTACTGTACTACCTGATGGCACCTACGACCACCACAAAAACAATCCCACTGCCATCCTGTGGATTCGGACTCGTAGGGACCCTACAGGACTGAGTGGAAGCACCCGTGTGGGTTTCCGAGACTCTGCCTCTTTAAAGAGTAGAAATCCTCACCTTTCTCCTGAGGAGCAGTTGGTGGATTCAAACCGCTGACCTCGTGGTTGGCAGCCCAACACAAAACCCATGATACCACCAGAGCCCCTCCTACCTAGGGTCATCCAAACTCAGGAGATTCCACTGCCCTCGAGTTGATGCTGACACACGGCAGCCCTCGAGGACACGGCAGAACTGGCCCTGTGAGCGTCTGAGACTGCACCTCTTTCAGGAGTAGAAAACCCAGTCTTCCTCTAGGGGAGGAGCTGGGGGTTTCAAACTGCTGACTTTATAGTTACCAGCCCTATATGTAAACACTATGCCACCAGGGTTCCTTCGGGATCCTGAGAACCCTGCTGGCTATTTTCTCCTAGTACCAGGGCTGAGAGGTTCAAAGGGCAAATGGATTTCTGGAGCTGTCCACTCTGGCACTGGAAATGGACCCAGGGTAAATGAAGAACTCTGCCCCAGGTCCCTCTGCCCAGCACCATAGTAGCCCCGGGGCTCCACGACCCTGGCCCCAGCCATTTTATACCCTAATGCCTATGTGACACATTGCATGCATCAGAATGTAGTGATTGTTTTTTTCCTGCTTGACAGCTCTAGGAAGAGGAGAAGCAGACACCTTGGCACCAATCCAGAAAGGCATCTCATTTAGACAAACCGCTAGGTTTGAGGACAGTAGGGTAGCAGGAGGCTGGTGCTTTGTTCTCAAGCTTGTTGATGACGGCAAGGAGAAAGGGGGAACACCATCACTGTTGGGGATGTCTTCAAAATGTCCTCCACACAAGTACATTTATTGATCCCATTTTATAGAGGAAGACAGTGAAGCCTGGAGTCATAGTGAGGGCATGTGTTTAATGGCAGATTGAGGCTCACATTTGAGAGCTACTCGCTTTGTGGCGAAGGAACCCCAGGGTACAGCAGTTAAGCACTCAGTTGCTCACCAAAAGATGGGTGGCTTGACCCCACCAGCTGCTCTCCAGAAGAACCTGTGGCAAACTGTTTCTGTAGAGACCCCACTTGTCCTATAGTATTGCGATGAGCTGGCATGGAGTCAATGGTGTGAAACAGGAGAAACAGGCTGTGTGGCTTTGGATCAATTACTGCGCCTCAATTTTCTCATTTGCAAACAGAGACCAGTGGGACCAACTTTCTAGGGTCATGATAGAGTAGAGTAAGAAAATAACTTTAAAACCACGGTAGGATTTTGTGTTAACTTGGTAAGGATTCTCAAAGGTCTAGCAGTTAAGATCTAGTAATCCCCCTGACCTGACCTAATATAATGTAATCACAGCCAATCAGTTATAAATCATGTCATAGGACATGATTAGGGTGGAAGGTAACACCTGACTCAGATCACAGACCGTATGCACTTCATTGACCCAACAATGTCACCTGCAACTGGCTCATAAACCTGTCGTTCTCTGGACTAGAGTCAAAGGTCTGCCACATCACCTTCAGCTGCTAGGAGTCTTCATTCTCCCACCTCTGACCTGCTAACCTTGAACTCACCTTCACCGCCATCAGCTTGACCTGATGACCATCGAGCCATCTCACCTCTATACTGGTTGGCCTGTTGCCTTCCTGCCAGCTGCAGAAAGTCAAAGTTTGGCTTAACATCTGACCCGCAGACTTGGAACCTGACTGGACTTGGACATCCCTACTTCTGCAACTCCATACTCAATTTTCTTGAAATACATGTATACATGTATATATACTTCTCTAGAGAACCCAGACTAAGACACCCAGTGTCTCTTAACACAGTGATTGACACCTGATTTGATTCAACAGATGTCAGGGTTCCCTTTCCTTGTCTTCTGAATAGCAGACCTGGAATTCCAAGGCAGGAGTGCAGACCCTCCCATCCATGTTCTGTGGAGGCCTAGTATGAGAACAGGTCTGAGCTGCTCTTCTACCATGATGACAATGCAATCAAGTCGGTTGACAGTGAGTAACTGGTTCCTTGGTACTCGGCAAAAATGCTCTCTCATTTTATGTACCTATGCCCAGATGTAAATCTTTCAGTGGTCAAAATCAAAATACATAAATCATGCATCTCCTAGTGCATTAAAATATGCCTTCAGCACAGCCTGATCATAAAAATATGTCAGTCACTTAACCTCAGAGAGCTACTTAGGAAAAAGGTTTAGTGTTGGCAAAAGATAATAGAATAATTACTGTGCTTCAGCAGCTACTGAATTTCCAAAAATCCAGTAAATGGCAGTAAGCGACAGCTTTTCTTTCTGGTCTTAACTCTCTCTCCCAGACTCTCTTTAAATTACCAGCCCACAAAATACGTTTGTTTGTCTTGCCAAAAGTTGTACTTTGCATTTAGAACTGAGAAAGACTTCAGTCTTTACTGCTGGCCATAGATGCATTTGTCCTCATTGGCTTTCTAAGAGGAAATAATCTGAACTTTTAGGAAAATGCTTCAAATCTAAACCCTAGAGCATAGGTTCTCAAATTTACTTGACCTATCCCCCCCTCTTCAGGAAAAAAAAATCAGTGCCTCTCTGGCAATTGAAAATTTGGTACTATAGGCCAATAAAAAATAAACAACTTGACTGCCACCAATTCCATGCCCACTCATAATGACACCATATGAGAGGTAGAACTGCCCCTGTGAGTTTCCAAGACTGCAACCCTTGAAGGGACTAGAAAGCCTGGTCTTTCTCTGGTGGAGTGGCTGGTGGTTTCAAACTGCTGACCTTGCCATCAGTAGCCCAACATGTAACCAGGAAGCCACTGTAGCCCATCATTGAGACACAATGTCAGTATCTGTTTTTGCAGCCCCCATGGCTCTTTCTAGTGCCCCTTCCCACCCCCTTAGAGGGAAGAACCTCCCCACTAAGGGGAAACATCACCCACTTTGCTCTAGAAAATATACTGTTTTTTTTTTTTCATTTTACAGACAGCTCCCTATTCCAAATCCATGAATCTGTAAAAATGATCTCACCTAGCAACTTGACTTAGTTCAAAACCTGTGCAGCCATCCCCTGGCTCTCAGGGCCCTACACTCTTGTAGAAACAACTCTGGTACCATGAACACGGCCAAGCGTGGTTGCAAGGTCTTGGTTGGGTCCTGGCTCAGCTCCTTTTCTGAGTCCCATTTTGCTTCTCCGTGGGATCAGACTACCATGCTGACGGCCAGGACCTTGTAAGCACTGAATGTGATTTTGCATCTAAAAACTGCGGAACCCATAAAGCACTACACAAATATTTTTAATTCAAGGAGTTAAGGAGAAGGAACTGGAAGCACTGCATGCTTGGGATAATATTTTCCAATGTTCTTTGGGTCTAGATTCCACAGCCACTTTTTTAAACAGAAATGGCTTCAGAAAAAACTGAGCTGTGTGCATTACAGTGTAAGTTTTATGGCATTCTACATGAAGGAATGTCCTAGAAAGAGTACCAGAACAGGAAGCCGAAGTACCTAAGGCTGATCCCCAAGGCTCTCAGAATTGACCAGCACTGTGGCTTCCTGAACATCTCTGTCCCTTGTGATGCACTTCTGCCTTTCAAGGCTTCCAAAAGTGAGGTCGGGATACAAGGGTCACCTGTACATTGGAAAGACCAGTACTCATGTTGAACTAGTAGGATTCTTAGAAGAATGCCTGCAAGCACTAAGGAATTTTAAGAAATTTCAATCATTTAAATGGCCAAATGAACTGTAAAATGAAAGTAAGTCTTCCTTCCCCTTGTTGGGGACACAGGGCACAGATATTAGATGAAATCTATGGATGCTCTCAAAAGGTAGAAAAAAAGAGAAAAAAGTACATACATTTTGATATAATGTGCCATATGTTGTGGACTTCTGATGCTCATTTAGGGATCATCTAAGATTGCATAGGGCGTCCCTCCAAACCAAACCAACCCAACCAAACCAAACTCACAGCATAGAATCAATTCTGATTCATAATGACCTTATAGGACATAGAACTGCCCTCATGAGTTTCAGAGAGTGTAACTCTTCATGGTAGTACAGACTTATCTTCTCCAATATTGAGGCTAGGGGTTTCAAACATGTGACCTTGTGATAAACAGCAGAATGGATAGCCATTATGACACCATGGCTCCACTAGATTCACAGCTCAGCTGCTAACCAGAAAGATGAAAGTTCTTATTGGCTTGGTGATTTACATCTGAAAAATCAGACCCTGGAAACCGGCGGAGTATAAGTCTGTTCTGTCACACAAGGGTCGGAATTAACTCCAGGACAACTGGCTGATTGGTTGTTTGCTTAAGGTTTCATAGCCAAGTTAAGAATCTGGTTTAGATCACAAAGAATAGAAACGAAAATGATCTCATCTAATCCTCTATTGAAGAGATGAAGCATGGAACTGTGGAGCCTATCAGCAATTATATCAAACTGTTCAAGAGAGTTTCCTTTTCTTTCTCTTTTTGGGAATTGGTCAATTTCCATGCTAGAGAGAATAAGCTCAATTATTTGAACTCGTTCATTTACCAGAACATTTCATTCGTCATCCCCACAAAATCGAAACAAGCTTGTGCATATCTTATGCATGGCCCATGATATAAATTGAATGTGTATCTTGAAACGATGCCATGCAGTAACGAAGCACAGATTGAATTAATCCAGGGTCTCATGTAAAGCCAAATTGCCTAACACTTTTAGAAGGAAACTGTAGCCACCAGGGCTTAAGCTTAAATTCTCAGAGATATTTTGATGTGTTCATCCATTTTCCTGAATTTATACACATTCTAGCTAATTGACTATGGTCTGCTAAATTCCTCATTCCCCTCCTTGAGCCTTATGCAGAGAAAAATGCACTTTATTAAAATGAAATAGAGAGAATGCATAAACAGTTCAAAGGCTTTGGTGAGGGCCACCATTCTGGTTGCAGATGGGTCTTACAGGGCAGTGCCTATGACATTCCCCCCTGTGGCAGTCATGAGCTTATGTTAATTTCATGATTGAGATGTAGGGGTGAAGGGCGGAGCTCCAGTGGCGTAGTGGTTGTGCGCAGGACTGCGGCCCACTGGGACGGAGGTTCAATTTCAGCAGTGGGGCTGAGCCTCCTACTCCCACCACCGGAGAACAGTGATGCCCCCCCAAAACAAACAAAACAACAACAACAAAAAAGAGATGTAGGGGTGGAGTCTAGCCTGTTAATCTGGAGATAGTCATTGAGTAGCCAATGAGGCCTCAGAGTGGCTTTCTCCTGATACATCTGGGAAACCTCTTGTGGAGATGAGAAGCTATCTCCACAGTTGTTGAGAGTTAGTCTCAGAGACAATGAATCACGGACAAGACAAGATGACAGTGTCTGAGGAGCTGGAGGAGAAGCCACACGGCTTGGCCCTGATGGAGTCAGACCTCTGAAGCTGGGGCGGCCACATGGAGACCTCTATATCAAAGGAGACATTATAGACTGGTATTGGGCATATGGGCTAATATTGGACTTATGACTTTGAATTGGACTGGGTTGGAATGCTTTCTCAATGTTCCATTCCTCGTGTATATAAACTTAAGGCTTATATCCGTATGTGTGTCTATAAATTTGTTCCTCTAGTCTACCTGGACTAACACACCCCCTTTCATCAGATCAGTGGAAATGGCTCTCCTGCGAAGTCAGTTCGAGCCTCTTGAACTGAACACCAGAATAAGCTGTCAACATCAGAAGCGAGAAGAAAGTGAGTGTGGAGATCCACTGAACTTACGGCGGGTTTCCATCTATAGTTACACTCTCTATACTGTTTTCAAAAGCATCTTTTTACCTTACAAATTCAGATGAACTGGAGAAGGTACACTATCGAGAGGGGAGCTAGAGATATGGGGAAACCAAGATGGATGAGCCCTTTCGGGCCAGTGGTTAGATTGGAGCTGCTGGAAGAGTGGAGAGAAAGGTAGGGTAGAGAGACGGAGTCAACTGCAAGGATATACACATAAGCTCCTATTTGAAGGACGGGCATCATAGGAGTGGGTTGGGGGAGAAGTCAGGCAGTGTATGATATGACAGAACAATAATAATGTATTGAGGGTTGGTGGGGAGGGGAGAGCAGGGGAAGAGGGAAAGGGATGGAAAAACCGATACCAGGGGCTCAAGGGAAAAAGCAGATGATTGGAGAACAATAACAGCAGTGGACATGTTAAAGTGCTTGGCACAGTATGTTTATTTATGTATTGTGAAAAACGATGTACGAGCCCACAATAAAATGATTTTTAATAATAAAAAAAGATATAGCACCTGGGGTCTTCAAGGCTTGAAATTAAACAAGCAGACATCTAGCAGAGAAGCGATAAACCCACATGGAAGAAGCACACCAGCCTGTGTGATCATGAGGTGTCGATGGAAACAGATAACTAACACCAGAAGATCACCCCCAAAACCCACAAAAATATATTGTTGAGAACAAGGGAGGTCGGAGGAGAGACCCCAAATCCATCTACAGATAATAGGACATCTCCTCACAGAAGGGTCACAAGGACGAGATGAGTCAACCATGGTGCAGTATAGATCCAATGAAACACAAATGATTCCTCTGGTTCTGTGAGGCCTCCTTACCCCTCACTATCATGACCCCAGTCCTGCCTTTCACCGCAGCTTAGACCAGAGCATGTACACTGGTATAGATAAGAGCTCACAACAAATGGAATCCAGGTCAGACAAACCATTCAGGAACAGAAATGGGAGTAGCAATACCAGGAGGGTAGGAAAAGGACAGGGAAAGAGGGAAGGTTGGGGAACCAAAAAAAAAAAAAGGGGAAAAAAGCATCTTTTGTTTCTTCTGTTAAGTCTGGAATTGAGTCAAACGCAGTTCAAGCTTGGGCTGTAAAAAAACAAAAACGACTTTGCAGTGTGTGCTCCGCTAAAGAACATTGGCACCCTTTCAGTTCCAAGCTGATATTTTGGGTGGAGTTTGACTGGGATTCATCCGGTTGCATGGATTGGGCTGCCAGCCACCAGGTCAGCCTGGGAAACCATCAGTCACTTCACATCCACAGGGCCAGTTCATCTCCACTCTCCAGGGTCCTGGTACATTGGAATCAGCTCATTGGTGGTGAGAACCGGTAATTTGGTGAGCCACATTTATCACTCTTAAATGGGGCAAAAGACAGATCACCTGGATGAGGTCGACTATCAGAGAAGGAGATCATCATGGTGTTCAAAGATTCACAGAAATGTGGCCATTTAGGTAGGGTTAGGAGAACAAAGGAAACTGTGGCAAAAATCTCCATTTGGAGACAAACCTATTCATCACAGTTGCAGATGGGACGACGGAACTGGGAAAGGGACCATGATTTGGATAGGTACAATTTCAGAGTAGGAAAGTTGAAAACATTGGTCTAGGGCACTCTGACCAAGGCAGTAAGGATTCGCAAGGCCAGTTCCCCTGTTTCTATCAAGAATCATCCAGGCAAGACCCTGAGGGCTGGTTAGCAGAGTGGTAGCATCGTACTTCACACACACTCTGAAGGGTACAGATTTTCCCAATACTAGTCACTGGTCAAAACATAAAAACAAAGCACCTCAATGGAGGCAGGATCTGTGTGGAGGCCCAAGAATCTAAACTAGAGCAATCTGCAAACCTAAAATAAATAACCTAACTAACTAAAAAAACCCACAACACTCCAAATACCTTACTGCCATCAAGTCCTTTCTGCCTCATCGTGACCCTGTAAGGCTGTACAACTAATCCTCTAGGTTTCGAAGGCAGTACATCTTGAGGGGAGCAGCAAGCCTCATCTTTCTCCAGCCTGCAAACTCAGTGCTCAGAATTTAAACTCAGAAACACTGCTTCAGTATCAGATATCCTTTTTTTTTTTTTCTGGTAAAGAGTTAATACAGTATCAACTGGTTAACACCGAGTTATATTTTCCAGAAGCCCAAGCCTAATTGAATCAAGGAGAAATAAGATCTTTCTGTTTGGGTACCTGCACCTTCATTCGTGTCTTTTCAAAGGAAACAAACAACAAACAAACAAAAACTCGAAAACTAGACAGGGTGCAATGTAGCAACGATGTGACATACAACTTTCCTCTAGTTCTTAAATGCTTCCTGCCACCCACTGGCGTGATCCCAGTTCTACCTGACAAATAAATCTGGCTAGACCAGAGGTTGTACTGGTAGAGATAGGAACTGGAAACACTGGGAATCCAGGGCAGATGATCCCGTCAGGACCAGTGGTGAGAATGGCTATACTTGAAGGGTCAAGGGAAGGTGGAATAGAAAGGGGGAACGGATCACAGGATCTACATATAACCTCTTTCCTGGGGGACAGACAACAGAAGAGGGGGTGAAGGGAGACATCGGACAGTGAAAGACATGACAAAATAATAATAATAATAATATATAAAATATGTTTAAGGAGGCAGGAAGGGAATGAGCTGCTAATACCAAGGGCTCAAGTTGAAACCAAATGTTTTTAGAATGGTGATGGCAACAAATGTACAAATGTGTTCGACACTATGGATGGATGTATGGATTGTGCTAACAGTTGTATGAGCCCCCAATAAAATGATTTTTAAAAAACTAAGCTATCAATCAAGGCACATAAATATAAGTGACTATGGCTGCCAAATGTATAAATAAATATTCTTCTTTTTTAAACATTGAATTTAAAAATTCTCACAAAAGTTACAAATTCACAAATATTAATTTCCCCTGAAAATACATTTTAATTTTCTTTTATTCCCCCATTTAAAAATTATTTCTAGTCTTCATCTTAGTTTTTCCTGATAAGTTATTACTATAGTGTTGAATTTGCTCATTCCACTGATCTTGAGAAAAGAAATTATCATGGTTATGATAAAACAGTGATTTAATCCCTAGCTTCTAACAGAAAAGTCAGCAGTTCAAACCCAGCAGCTGCTCTGCCTGAGGAAGAGGCCTGCTTCCATAATGCTAGCAGCCTTGAAGTACCATGATACAGTTTTCCTTGCCTTACAGGGTCACTATAGGAGTTTTGCTGCCAATGTCTGATAATCACTGAGTTTCTAACAGCATCCGAAAGTGAAAATGTCCCATCAGCCACTCAGAGGGAGAAAGACGGGACTGTCTTCCAGCAGAGATGCACAAATCTTTGGGAACTTTATATTGATTCACTCAGTTGGAATAGACTCAGTGGTAATAGATACATTCATTTATCTGTTTGAATCTTATGGTCACTCTTTATTAGAATACACTCACCAGCAATGGTTTTGCTTTTGGTTTGGTTTGGTTGTGCTATATTTTCGGTACTATGGACAGGCAGCGGCAAAGGTCTGTGCATAATGACGAACCTAAAGGTTGAAAACCAAACTCAAATCCAAACTTCTTTGCCTATGTGTCCTTCCTGGGTCCCTATTTTCATGGGCAGTTCCTCCAATCTCCCACTGGAGACACACTGGTCTCTTGTTATCTTTATCTGAGTGGTTTTATGGAGTGAACAGTTCCAACTCACGGCCACCCCAAAGAAGAGCACACCACTGCCCCTGTGGGTTGTTGGCACTGTAACTGTTTATGATAGTAGAGTCTCTTCCTCCTCTCTTAGAGCTACTGGTGTGCTTGAACTGCCCAACTCAAGCCCTACATCACCACAGCTTCTTGGTTGAAGCTGAAGCATGATTCCAGTGCCTAGCTATCGCTCAGGAAAAAGATGAGGCTTTCTGAGACTATAACTATTTTGTTTTGTTTGTTTGCTTGTTTGTTTTTTGTTTTGGGGGGGGGGCATCATTGCCCTCAGGTGGTGGGAGTAGGAGGCCCCGCCTTTGCTCCGTGGAGCTGGAATTGAACCTCCATCCTGGTGGCCTGCAGTCCCGTGCACAACCACTACACCACCGGGGCTCAGCTGAGACCCTATTTATGGTCTCAGAAACTCCAGGAGTAGTTCTACCGTCTCCCAGGGTCACTGTCAGTTGGAATGGACCCAATGGCCGTGGGTGTGTTTAGCTTAGGGTTAGAACTCGGCAGTGTCAAAGACCTTCACTCTACGGTTCACCTAAAGATCAGCCAAAGAAAATGCCTGACAGTCAACGTCCATTAAGATTACCGAAGCAAAACTAGGGAGCAGAATCCTGAAAGGGCCATGCACCGGCAGGAGAACAAATCTATCGATCTTGGAAGTACATCCAGTGTGCTCCTAAAGAGCAAGGATGGTGAGACGAATCTCAGGAAAAGGGCTTGCTAAAGTAGAGTACTTATTTCGCCTACCACCTCATTTTCAGAGAGGAAAAAATAGCCTGAAAAACAAAGTCAGCATCCCCCGGCAATTAAAAAAAAATTCACTATAGCACCAAATTCAGGAATAAAAGTGCAGAGATCTGCTTTTGCTGCCACTCCCCTCCCCAATCATTTCAGCAGCCCTTCCAAGTCAGAAAGGGTCAGTGAAAAGAAAGAAGACCCTCAAGTACTGGGTGGATTGACCTGGTGGCTGCATCATAGACACAAGCATGACCACAATTGTGAGACTGGCGCAGGACCAGGCAGTGTTTTGCGCTGTTGTGTGTCAGGTTGCTGTGGGTTTGAACCCACCCAAAGGCACCTAACAATGCAGCAGTTCTACTCTGCCACACACTGGCCAGACAATTGAAATGGACTCAATAGTAACTAAGCAACGGGGCCTGCAAGCTTTCCATACTATAGTCCAGAGGTTTGACCAGAACTCTATGTAAGATCTTAAGCAGTTACCCCTTGGAGAGGAGACCTCAAGGTCCTGGACCAGTCACATGGAACTGGGTGTGTGCAAATGGGCCAGCTAGCTGACTTGCCAAGGGAAACAAGCTGCTTCTACAGGCATGACCCACTTCCTTTCTTCAGGGACCTGCAGGGTTCGAGCCCCGACCTGTTTATCTTCTCCCCTGGTCAGATGTCTCTGAAAAGGCTAGGGTGTTCTCAGATGTCAGCACCTACAGCGATCACTTTTCAAGCTTTAATGTCTCTTGTCACTTCTCTTTTTTTCTAGAAGAATTATCATCAAGTACAATCTTCCACAGAAGTGTTTGGTCATCTCAAACATGTGCCCCAAACCAGACACATGAGCTGGCTGATCTTCTCACCTCTTATATAACCTCAGATTTCCCGATTAGCTCCTTTAATTTTAAGTGTTAAAAAAAAAATCAAAGCTTCTTACTCCTCAACTCCTGGGCACTGATGTTAGAACCGGGGTGCTTTACCTCACTGCTTTAGCAAAACAATGCCTTTCCAAGTGTTGTTAAAACGTTAAGAAGGCTGTTCTCTTCCTTGGGAACTCTTTATCCCAGCAGCCACTCTGCTCTTATCAAAGAACTTTGTGTATAGTATCAGACTTCCATTTAAAAAATTCTTTTAAGTAAAACCCCAATCAATAAAAGTTTTAGCTCATAGGACTCTCACTTTTCTCAAGCTATTGTTTTTGCTTACCAAGCAAAAATGATCCGTACAATTAAATCTTCAGTAAGTGAAATTGTATTTTTTTTAACGGGAGAGTTTGGTTGGTGTTTATCTTGACATTTAAAGAATGCCTTCATTGAGAAAGAACATCAAAGAGGTAGCTACATAACCAAAGACCTGAACACCTTCTTCCTAATGAACATCTTTGTCACTCACCAGAAGATGTGATTGCATGTGAATATGGCTGTTGAGCATGTAGAAGAGCCTGCTTCTTTATGAAGCACAGGAGTTAAATTTGAGACAGCTGGAAATTGGCTGAATCCGTATCAATTTTCTCTGTAAAGCTATTTTCCCTAATGCTTTTTAAATTCTATAAATACAGGAACAACACAACATCATTCCTTCATTTCAAATGGAGCTAACCTAAGCACAAATGTGTCTATTTTCATCTCCTAAAGCTTTTTGATCTGTTTGTTAGCCCACCCTTTCTTAGGCGGTATCTTAAAATGACACAGCATTAAACATATGAGAGGAAAAGCACATGGAGACCCTTGAAATCGCCACATGCCTTCCCAGTAGCATGCGTATTACTAAAGCCCGTCACCATCGACTGGATTCCAACATTTAGTCACCTTATGTAGATTTTCCAAAGCTGTGAATCAGAGAGCCTCATCTTTCTCGCATGGGGACTCTACACAGTGGTCGCAACCATGGGTGCAAACACAGCAAGAATTGGGAGGATGCCAGAGGCCCAGGCAGTGCTCATTCTGCTGAACAGAGGGTTACCATGAACAGAAACTGACTGGATGGCACCTGACGATAGGTTGGAAGAGTCTCCAGAGGGTGTCAGCAGGGAAGTGCTCACCTACTAGGTGGAGTTTGTTTGAACCTACCCATAGGAAGGCAGACCCAGTGATCTGTTTGCAAACCCAATGGAGTATTTATACTCTGCCCACAAGTGGGAATTGACTCAAGGACATTGGCTTTGACTCAATCTATGTGAATGGCATTAGGACAGATTTCTAAAGTCTTGGGTTCAAAGAAAGAAAAGTGTCCTGGTGGTGAGATAAACATTCTTGCAGCGCCACTCCCGCTCTATCTAAATCAGATTACATTTGTTGAGAATGGAAAGGGGGCCAGACCACAGGAAGGCCCGCTATTTAATATCACCTTTCAGTTTATAGAACATGTTTGCCATCATAAACTCATGTCTACATTGGTCAAGATTAGGCTCTGTTTTGACTACACATCTCAAAGGTAGTAGAACTGTGAATTCCAATGTTAAAAGAAGAACTCGTCCTTACACAAACATCAAACGCACATGTTTCCTTAATGACTTCAAAAGGAAGCGGATACCTTTATTTTGGTGAGAGGGAACACACTGAGACTCTCCTCATAAGAATCCCTGTAGTTAACACAGACTAGCTCTCGCAGTTGGTGTTGCTGTGCGGCCTGACTTGGCTGCTAATTGAAAGGTTGGTGATTGGAATCTACTAGGTTGAAAAACCTCACCTTTCTCCTATGGAGTAACTAGTGGTTTTGAACTGCTGACCTAAACTGGCAATCTGCTTCCAAAAGGTCACAGCCTGGAAAACCATCAGGACCCCAGTTCTACTCTCTAGTAAATGCATTGCTGTGAGTTGAAAATAACGTGACAGCATTCACCGCTCTAATTATGGATCTTTAAAACTCCATCCTATTGGATTCACTTATCTAGAGTAACCTCTTTATTTCATAAGGAAGTCAAGGTGTCCAGGCAAATCTCACTTGCTGATGTGATGGTACCTGCAGCAGGTCACCTGGATCTCTAGCAGCCTCCCAGTTCTCCTTTCCATGCCTCCTCATAGGCTGCGATGTTTGCTCGCAGTCTTTCACGGTGCAACAGGACCCTGGTAGCAAAGCAGGGTGCGTGTTGTGCTGCTAAACATAAGGTCAGAAGTTCGAAGCCATGGGGTTGTTTATCCTGCCTATCTTATATAGATAGTCATGAAAAAAACAAAAACAAAAGCTTATAAATAGTTCCAGGTCTTAAAGGCTTGAAGTTAAACAAGTGGCCATCTACCTGGGAAGCAACAAAGCCCACATAGAAGAAGCACACCAGCCTGTGTGATCATGAGGTGTCAACAGAATTAGATGTCAGGAATCAGAAGACCTCAAACAAACAATCATTGGGGCCAGGTTTGGGGGGAGGGGGGTCGTGCACAGTGGAGACCCAAAGCCCATCTATAGACAATTGGGCACATTTTCACAGAAGTGTCACAAGAAAGGGGTGTGCTAGTCAGGGAGCAGTATAGCACCAAAGAAATCCACACCATTCCTCTAGTTCTTTAAGGCTTCCTTCCCACCACCCATTATACCTCACAAATCCGGCTAGACCAGAGCATGTACAGTGGTAACGATAAGAGCTCTCAACACATGGAATCCGGGAGAGATAAACCCCTCAGGGACAATAATTGAAGTAGTGCTACCCTAAGGGTAGGGGGAAGCTGAGGGGGAAGAAACAGGGAACCGATCACAATAATTGACGTATAACACCCCCCCCCCCAGTGACAAACAACAGATATGTGGGTAACAGATACAGTTTATGGTATACAATATGAAAATAATAATAATAATTTATAAATTATCAAGGGTTCATGAGTATTTATAAATTATTGGGGGGGGGGCAATGAGGAGCTGATACACAGGGCTCAAGTAGAAAGGAAATGTTTGAAAAGGATGATAGCAACACATGGACAAATGTGCTTACTACAATGGATGTATGGATCATTAGAAGAGCTGTAAGAGCCACCAATAAAATGGCTTTTAATTGTTTTTTTTAAAAAGAAAGAAAATAAGAAGTATGAATCTCCTCCTTTTGTCCAACGTGTCCAATTTTAGTTATGAGGACCTGAGCTATGCCACACCAGAGCCTCTCTCCATCCTTTCAGCTCTAGCCCATTCTTCGTCACGCTTGAAGGTTCTCTGATAACGTCATTGAGTTTTCAGAACAGATGCTCCAACATCTGTTTACACCACGTCAAAGAGATGATATCACCAACTCCATGCTGCTGAAAAACCACAATGCACTATTTTAAAGAGGTCTAAGTTTCTTATTGGCATCTCACTCGACAAATTTTCCTTTTAAAAAGTTTAGACTAATGCTTTAAGAAATTGCCTCTATAAGTGATAAACATTAAAGCGATGAAAGGAACCTTAAATACTTATCAGCAGTCTAAGTCCTTTTAAAATACTGCCCAGGATGGTCATTCTGATGATCACTTATTAAACACTTCTGTATTAGAAAATAGAGTATCATTCCAAGCTATTTCCATTCCCCAGAACCTTCTATACCCATGACGTCAGTGAAGCCCTGTAATCTTTCTGAGGTCACTTGCTCCTTTGAGGGTTCTATCAGAATGACTTTTGACTCATGATTTTGAGGATCAAAATAGCCATCTAGCAGTTACTAAAATCACATTAATTATTGATAAAGGAGAATTCAAAATAGATGTTCATAATGTTTTTTTGTTTTTGATTGCAAAGGCAATTCAAGCTAATAATAAATCAGGAAATATAAAGTATGGTAGATACTGTATTCTTGCAAACCTTTTTTTTATTCAGCAGGTTCACAAATATCCTTGCTTTAAATAGTTTATGACAGTGAGCAGCTCAACCTTGAGCAATACACATTTGAACTGCTTGGGTATACTCATACCCAGATTCTTTTTCAATAAATATGTTGGAAAAAGTATTAAAGTTTATAGCAATTTAAAAAACCTTACAGACCACGTGGCCTAGACATTTAAAAAAATCAACATATATGTATGCCATCAATTCAAAAAATACATGTAGATCTGAGTCTATTTGATAATTTAGTATCTCAAAATTGTAGAAATCTTTCATAAAAAGTTAAAATTTATCAAAACATAGACACGTAACTACTTAGCAGACCCTAAAAGGCACCATTCACAGTTGAGAGAAATGTCAATACATGTTAAAGTATTAAATCATAACTCATGAAATTAACTGGGGTGAAGACTGTGTGGTTATTGTTGGGGCAGTTAAACTGACTTCCTCTCATAGCAATCCTACTATGTACAACGGAAGACAACACTGCTTAGCCCTTTGTCATGCTCATAATTGTTCCTGTGTTTGAACCCAGCCCACCCCTTGAGCATTTCCCTCTTTTGTTCATGGACCCTCTATTTCACCAACCATGGTGTTCATTTCCAGGGACTGAGCTCTCTGATAGCATGTCAAAGTATACTAGACAGAGTCTGGTCACCCCCTTCTAAGGCGTCTCATGGTTTATCTATATTCCAACACAGATTTGTTCATCCTTTTGTCATGAACTCTGCATATTCTTTGCCAACACCATAATTCAAATAATACATCAATTCCTCTTTGATCTTCTATAGTCATTATGCAGCTTTCACATGTATATGAAGAAATTGAAAATGCCACATCCTGGGTGAGGGGGACATTAGTTCTCAAAGTGACATTGTTAAGAAGTTTTGTGCAGCAGATTTGTCCAATTAAATAGTTCATTTGATTTCTTTACTGCTGCTTCCATGAGGGTTGGAAGCATGCCTATGGACGCAAACAAAATAAAATCCTTGACAACTTAGATCTTTCCTCCATGTATCATTATCTTATCTATTGGTCCAGTTATGAGGATTGAGGCTTTATGTTGAGTTGTAACCCATACAGAAGTCTGCAATACTTGATCTTCCTCAGCAAGTGCTGAAGTCTGTCTGCCTTCCAGCAAGCAAGGTTGTGTCTTCTGCATATTCCAGACTATTAATAAGCCTAATGTGGACTTTTGTCTATGTAATCCAGTTTTTTGAATTAGTTACTCAACATAGATATTGAATAAATTCTTCTTTATGTAATCCAGTTTCTTGGATTAGTCAACATAGATATTAAATAAATACGATCAGTGGATATAACCCAGTTGCATACCTTTCCTGATTTTAAACCATATAGTACATTCTTGCTCTATTTGAACCAATTTGGTTTATGTACAGGTTCCATGGCACACTTATGTGTTCTGGAGTTCCCATTTTTATCAATACCATTCATAGTTTGTTATGACCCACATGTTCCAATGTCTTTGCACAGCAACAAAAGACAAGTAAGCTTTTTTTCTAGTGTTCTCTGCTTTCAAACAAGATTCATCTGACATTAACAATGATATCCCTTATTCCACCATCCTGTTATGAATTCAGTCTGAATTTTTTTTTTTGGCATCACTGCCCTCAGGTGGTGGGAGTAGGAGGCCCAGCCTTTGCTCCGTGGAGCTGGAATCGAACCTCCATCCCAGTGGGCCGCGGTCCCGCGCACAACCACTACGCCAACCAGGGCTCAGCCTCAGCCTGAATTTTTGACAGCTCTCTTTCACTGTATTACTGATGTTCATCAGCAAAATTTTGATTACATGTGATATTAATTATATGGTTCTATAACTTGAGTATTTTGATGGCTCACTTTTCTTTGGAGTGAGAACCAATACAGATCTCTTCAACTTAGCAAGTCATCTGTCTTCCAAAATTCTTGGCATAGGTGACTGAGTGCATCCAATGGTATATAGTGTGTTAAAAGCATTTCAATTTGTTGTCTAGGTCTAGAGTCTTGTTTTTTTTGCTAATGCATTCAGTGAAACTTGTACTTCCTTCAGCACCATTGGTTCTTGATCATACGCAACCTCTTGATGGTTGAATATTAACTACTTCAATATCCTTGTATGTTTATGTCTTCTTTGATGCTTCCTGCAATGTTTAATATTTCTATATTATAATATTACAATTGGAAACTCAAAATTTTCTTTAGTTATTTCAGCTTGATACATGCTGAGTGCTTTCTTCCTTTTGGGTTTGCTAAATCTAGGTCTTTGCACATTTCATTGCAGTACTTTATTTTGTCTTCTCAATCTGCCTTTTGAAATTTTCTGTTCAGTTCCTTTACTTCATCATTTCTTTCATTTGGTTTAGCCACTCTACAAGCAAGGGCAAGTTTCAGCATCTCTTCTGATATCCACTTTGATCTTTTCTTTCCTGTTTTGTTTAATGATCTTCAGCTTTCTTTTACTTCCATGTATAATGTTCTTGATGTCATTCCACAGCTTTTCAGGTATTCATCATTAGTGTTCACTTAGATATATAAAGAGATGCTCTTAAAATTCAAGTGGGTGAGACTCAAGGTCATATTTTGGATCGCATGGACTTGTCTTAATTTTCTTCATCTTCATTTTCAACTTACTTAGGAATAACTGACTTTCCCACTGACCAATTGTTTTGACTGCTGATACTGAACTTCTCCATTGTCTTTGCTGACAGATTCTTATTTCTGCATATCATACCTAGTAAAGTCCACGTGTATAGTCATTTTTTATATTATTGAGAAAAGGTATTTTTGATGAAGACGTTGTTGGTCTTGCAAAATTTTCTCATGTGAGCTCCAGCTTCATTTCTATAGTCACGGCCATATTTTCCAACTCTCATTCTCTTTTCTTTGCTTCAAACTGTTGAGTTCCAATCAACAATATTTATCAATGCACCTTGATTGCATGTTTGATCAATTTCTGACTGAAGACATTGGTAGAATTCTTCAATTTCTGCATCACTAGTTTTGGTGGTTGATGCATAAATTTGAGTAACCGTTGCTTTAACTGGATTTCCTTGAATGTGGTATGTATTTTTCTATCACAGACAGCATTGTACTTCAAGATAGATCTAGAAACATACATTTATAGTTTCCATAATGAAAATAAATGTCAAAATATCAACCCTTTCTTAAAGGCTCGAAGATAAACAAGCAGCCATCTAGCCCAGAAGCAACAAAGACCACATGAATGAAGCAGACCAGCCTGTGTAACCACAAGGTGTTGAAGGGCTCAGGTATCAGGCATCAAAGAGCTCAAAATTATGTCATTATTAATGAGGGAAAGTACAGACTGGGGACCCAAAGTTCATCTGTAGGTAAAGCAACATCCCCTTTCAGAAGGGCCCCAGGGAGGAGACAAGCCAGTCAGAGTACACTGTAGCAACAATGAAATATGCAACTTTTCTCTAGTTCTTAAATGCTTCCTCCTCTCCCCCTTCCCCCACTGTCATGATCTCAATTCTACCTTACAAATCTGGCTAGACCAGAGGATGTACAATAATACAGACAGGAACCAGAAACCAGAAACATGGGGAATTCAAGACAGATGATCCCTTCAGGTCCAGTAGTGAGAGTGGCGATACCGGGAGGGTGAAGGGAAGATGGAGTAGAAAGGGGGAACTGATTATAAAGAGCTACATCTAGCCTCCTCCCTGGACAAGAGGGAAGTTAGCAGAGTCACTGCTCTGAGTCAGAGCAGGGTGAAGAGAGACATGGGACAGTGTATGAAATGACAAAATAGTAATAATTTATAAATCATCAAGGGTTCATGAAGGAGGGGAAAGTGGGAAAGGAGGGGTAAAAATAAGGAGCCAATTCCAAGGGCTTAAATAGATAGAAAATGTTTTGAGAATGATGATGGCAACACATGTACAAATGTGCTTTGTTTAAAATGGATGCATGTATGGATTGTGATAAGAATTGTATGAACCCCCAATAAAATGATTTTAAAAAATATATCAACCCTTAAATACAACGTTTGAAAATGATTACAAAACAAGAGACAACTGTCAGCTATTGAGAGACATTTATTTTACCAAGTTTAGTTGTAAATTTTTGAAATTCAGAAAGCATATTTTCCTACTCTTTGTTAAATTTTCAAATGATCTAGTCACAGTCCAAAAGTCATTTTCATTCTTTTAGCAGTCATAATTGCCTTTGAAATATCCTCACACAAAAATCTCACATCCTTCTTTTTGGGGCAGTGTGAAATTAGCCTCTAGTTTAATCAGAGGACATGGTAGCTCCCTTGGGAGAAGAAGTATTGGAATGGTCACCTGTCCTTTAATTCGCACTCACCACACTAGTCATTGTACTCGTGGTAGGCAGCACAAGGTCAAGGTCTATGACTCTGGCAACAAACAATGGTGCTGTCCTTCAGGGTGGTCCAATGCCTTCCAGAAAGGACAACTGGACTTCAATGTAGCAAGCAAGGCATCCTAAGGTTTCTTCTGTCTCCTGTGACTTGTTTACAGGCTGCTCCTCAAGTTGATACAATCATAACTTTTTCCATGATCTCTAAAGCTCCCAAACAATTTGGTGTTTTTTAATATTTTTAAGCCATATTCTTACTGGAATGCAGAGATCAGAAGGCCAAGGAGACCCTCTTCTCCTTCTTAAGTTTATTCATTGCTAACACCTCTACCTCATCCTTTCTGAATTTATTTAACTTTCATAAATATTCTCTTAGTCTCATAGTACTTTTGATCTTTAGGCTATTTTGAGTTACCCAGAAAATTCTCAAATATCAAACAGTGGAGGTATCTCCAGCTTCAATCCCTGAGATCAAAGGTGACACTTCCTTAAATGGCTAGAATGTCTTAAGATGTTTCAGCTCTTATCAAGTGATACCAAGGGGAAAGGGGATGCTGGAGAAAGCTGGACATGGAATCCATGCATTGGACTTGAGGTACTGGAGAATAGTGAACGTACCATGGACTCTGAAAAGAATAAATGATCTCTGTTGGAAGAATTAAGACCAGAGCGCTCCTTGCAGCAAGGATGGAGAGACTTTGTCTCACATACCTTGGATATGTTGTCAGCAGAGACAAGTCCCTGGAGAAGGACATCATGTGGGGTAAAGTAGAAGGGCCATGACACAGAGGAAGAGATAGGTTGACCCAGGGGTCCCAATAGTGGGCTCAGGCATAGGGACAGCTGGAAGGACAGTGCAGGAATGTGCAGTGCTTTGTTGTGTTGTGCTCGGGGCCTCTATGGGTGGGAGTCACCTTGGTGGCACCTGACAACAAGAACAGCATGGAAAAGCTGGGGGGAAAGGGGGTGAAAGTAAAGTTTGTTTTTCGAGCCTCGATGAAAACTAAACACCTGGCTCATTTCATTTTAAAGCTATTTGGTAGCCTTCGACCTAAGCACCAGAGATAAGCAAGTTTGCTTATGTGTCTCTCTTTCTCTGCGCTACTACGCCCCCTCTTTTGGACAATCAAAGGTAAAATGTAAACTAAACTAAGTATAATTTGCCATTCCACAAAAATGTATTTAATCACTCAATGTAACAACTAGATCACGAAGTCTTCTTTAAGTGTCACCTATGCTTCCTGCACTTGGAATGCCACAGCAAACAGAAGGCAAAATCCCAGCGATCCTGGAGTTATGCTTTAGCTGGATAGGTTGGGGGTGGGGTAGACCCGGAAGAAGATAGCATATTAGAGAGAGAGTCGAGCCAAGAGCTCAGATAAGGGGCACTGGGTATGTGTTGTTGGCAGGTGGAACAGGCTGCTATTCTAAAACACTGGTCAGAGTAAATGTCATGGGGAAGGTGGCGAGTCAGCATGAGACATTGAGACAGAACAACCAGCCACTCGCTGCATATCATAAAGAGGTCAGTGCGTCTGGAGGAGAGGGGGGCCAAGGAGAGGGCAGAAGATATGGTCTGAGAATGGATGTGAACCCTGGTCCATTCAGATATTGAAAGTTACTGGAAGGCTTAGACTCCTACTCTGAGTGCAAAGGGAAGCACTGTCAGGCAATGGACAAAGCAGTGCCAGCATCTGACCCACTTCCAGATGATGAACTGTTGCCACCTGGAGATTCTGTAAAGGGTAAAAACTGGTTGTCCAGAGAGGAGGCTACCAAAGTACTCCCAGAGAAAGATGGTGGTGGGTCAGAGCAGAGTGAGAGCAAAGCAGGTGGCCAAAAGTAGTGAATTTCTGCATTCGTTTTCAAAATAGGGCATACAGATATTCTGGAAGGACTGAACAAGGGGTGTTGAAAGAAAAGGAGACGTCAAGGATGACTCTGGATTTCGGAGTAGCCGGTGGGAAGTTGGAGTTGCCATTGATGGAGATGGAAAGGGCTCAGGCAAATGGCCTTTGGAGAAGGAAGTACAATAGCTTTCCTTTTTTCCTAGACCAGAAAGAAGTGTACAACCCACCAAAATTCTTCATGACTGTTAGTCATCTCTGATGAGCGTGGGGTAATGAGTTCTTAATGATCCGTTATTCTTAGATACAAAAAAGTTCTCTCATAATATGACATTTAATACAACTAACTTATGACTGAAGGTCTACTCATTTTCCTAACCACATATAGAAAGTGTCCTGGAGTTTTTATATAGGGAAAAAAACAAAACAAAATATTGAATATCCTTTTACCTTCAATGTAACTGCTACTGTTCTTGGTAAATGTAGTACTGACATAATCTGGTCTCCACTTGTGAAGGGGTGGAGTCTAGCCTATCAATCCGCAGGTCCTAGCTTGATGACCTCATCTGGAGGTGCCACAGAGATAAATAGCTCACTGGAGGCCAGATACAGTCAGACTCTCTCTGCTTCATCTTTTCTGCTAACAAGACACATGGAACTACTTGAGAGTGAGCCCCAAAACTGGGAGAGCCATGTGGGCTACCCACAACAGCACTAAGATCCTTAGATCACTACTGCATCCACAAGACGTCCCACCCACTGGCCTGTGATCTTCCTGCATTCGGCATTGTTGCATGTGTTTCACGAGTCTGAAGAGAGATTTGTAGATTAGTATCAGACATAGGGGCTAATATCAGACTTAGGGACTTGATCTAGACTGGGCTGGGACGCTTTCTCAAGATTCAATTTCTCTTGTATATAAAGCACTTTCTTATGCACTATGAGTCTCCCTGGGTTTGTTTCTCTAGTCTACCCAGACTACCACAGTAAAGAATCTAAATTACAGTACAAAGCAAGAGTAGCCTGGTATGGAATGTTTAACAACCAGATAAAAGCATAATGTCAAAATAGCAGTGTCTCTCTGTTGTCTCTCTGTGGGAATTACAAAAGCTTTTCCAAGCAGTCTGTGATATATATTAGGGGTGGAAGCCCTCATAACAACTCTTCATGAAGGCTAGTAGTAAGTGGTGAAT
The DNA here is from genome assembly GCA_004026705.1 of Nesogale talazaci. Classification (NCBI taxonomy): domain Eukaryota; kingdom Metazoa; phylum Chordata; class Mammalia; order Afrosoricida; family Tenrecidae; genus Nesogale; species Nesogale talazaci. Next base: position 98,778 of record PVJH01001176.1, on the reverse strand, counting down.
ACACTATTCGTGAATACACTGTCAACTATATGGAGCACTCAAAGCTGGCACAATTACCACCATTCGAAAGGGAACCTTTCATTCAGCTCAATAACCCCTTTGAGGAAATGTGCATTGTAACCAGTGGGGAAAGGGTTCTGGAGATTCAATGGTTAAAACATTAAGTCAGATGTTCAATGCTGATGAACAGGTTAAAAGTTCGAATCTCCCAGCAGCTCCTTAGAAGAAACACCCAGATGACTTACTAGAAAATGATGGGGCAGTCCTACTCTGCTATGATTGCTATGAGTCAGAATCCCCTCCATGGCACCCAACAACCACCACCCCCAATGGAAAATTGGATGGTAGCTGTAAGTTAACCATCTCTCCATAACCATCTGCTAAACAAAGTCCCTCCTGCAGTGCTTCTCATGTTAAAAATTACATTCTTATTTAGGCCCAGATGGACAGAAAAATCAGGTGTCAGAGTGGAATGTAAGAGAGAGAGATATTATCATCAAACTTGTATTCCACCACTTGCCTTCATTTGTATTGCATAGACATGTTTTCATGATATTACACCTGGTAACTTCCCATATACATTTTTTAAATTTTAATTACAGTTACCTGTTCAGATTTTTGCCTTAGGTACAAAAGGTGCAAATTTTCAGCACAGTGAAATTGCGCAAAGGATTTCTTTTTGTTTTCCATCTGCCTTAAAAATTCTAATATATCCCTCCAGGCCCTGTGCAGCCACCACTTTCAAGTGATACCAGTGGAATGCTCCAGCAGGAATTATATAAACCTTATATAATTAATATTTCTGAAATGTTTTAAGATTTTGGCACAAAATAAGATCATTAAAATCCAAAGCTCTTCTACAACTCTCTCTTTTATATAGCTGCCAGCAAGATTCTAGAAGGTTTCTAGTTCCGGCTTCAATGCAAGAACACTGCTAGGATTTAAAACATTTTTTTTTTACAAAAAGAAGAGTCAAAAGGGCTAGGTGAATGTAGCCCAAGGTCAGCTGCAGTAACCCCACAAATGGTTTGGAAACACACAATGCTGCACAGTAATAGAGAGGCCATCGTATTCAAAGTGGTGCCTTGAGGGAAAGCTGCCTCTGGGTCCTAATTCACATAGGTGCTAACTGAGAAAAAACTGCTGTTAAATCTCTATGTTTTCCCCCAAAGTGATGGTTTTTAATGGAACCATGCAGGGCAACTAAAGCCCAGTGAAACAGGGGCGGGAAGCAAAAACCAAAACAGAACCAAGTGAGTCGAATTCAACTCCTACCAGTTCAATGCGTCAAAGTAGAACCGTGCCATTGGGTTTCAAGGCAGTCATCTTCATGGAAGCCAGCTACTTCATCTTTCCCCAATGGAATGGCTGGTGAGTTCCAACTGCTGTCTGAGCACTTACACTCCAGGGTTTTTGCCACTATTTCACCAAGGATCTTACAAGATAGAAAGGGAAATAAAGCAAATCCTTTATCTAATCCACTGACTACCAATGTTTCCCAAAGTGGCCAATATCACCCGCTACGTGACACTGCAATAATCCAGGGGTGCTGCAAAAACAGATACCTGCAATTTATCATGGGTTATGGGCTATGGAATACAAAGGGTTTTCATTGCCAAGGGGCACTGAGTACCTTTTGCTTCTTTTTGAAAAGTGGATCATAGCCCACATAAGTTCGGAAATGTATGGGTGGGAGATAACCCATAGATGAAAAGCCAACAGATGAAATGGCATTAGCATAGTTGCTCAAATAAAAACCAGGGTACCCAGCTAAATCTGAAAAATAAACAACAATGAATTAAAGAACGTGTATACACACACTTGTACGAGGACTTGCTGTTTGGGTTGTTAGGTGTTCTTTAGTCAGCTTCAACTCACAGCAACACTGTGTACCACAGACTGAAACACTGCTTGGTTCTACACCATTCTCACCCTTCTTCTGAGGCATGAACCCATTGCTGCAGTCACTGTGTCAATCCCCATGCTTCTGTCCCTCCACTTTACCAAATATGGGGTACTTCTCCAGACACTTCTCCAGACACTGGTCTCTTCTTATGTCCAGAGTCCTTGAGACAAGTCTCACCATGTTTGCTTCTAAAAAGTGTTCCAACACAAATTTGTAGGTTCTTTGGACAGTGCATGGTCCTTTCAATATTCTTCACCTTCACTATAATGCAAATGCATTGGTTTTTCTTTGGTCTTCCTTATGCCATGTGCACCTTTCGTATGCAGATGAGGTGATTGGAAATAGTAGGGCTTGGGTCAGACACACCTGAGTCCTCGAAGTAGTCTACTTGCTTTCCAACAGTTTAGAGAGGTCTTCTGTCACAGATTAGGGATCCTTGGTGGGACAGTGTTTGTGCTTCGCTGTTAACTGCAAGACCAATAGTTTAAAACTAGCAGCCACACCTCAGAAGAAAGCCTCCCATAGAGTTACAGTCTGGGAAACTATCCAGCCAGGAGCAGTTCTACCCCGCGTCCTACTGGGTTGCTATGATCCAGTATCCAGTTGATGGCAGTGAGTTTGGTTTTTGGTTTGGTGCAACAGAGGTACCCAATTCAATGAGTCCTTTGACATCTGGACTGTTGTTTCCATGAACATTGATTTTGAGGCCACATAAAGTGAAATACTTGACAATATTCCCCATTTATCACGGTTTCACTTTGTAAGGATTTTGGTTGCTTTACATTAAGTTGTCACTCATATTGAAGATGGCAGCCCTCACTTAATCTTCATCAGCAAATGCTTCTAGTCCTCCTCACTTTCAGCAAGCCAAGCAGTGTTATCTGCATATCAAAGATTGTTAATGAGCCTTTCTCCAATCCTGATGTCATCTTCTTTTCATGTAGTCCAGCTTCTACAATTATTTGCTCAGCATATTGAATAAGTACAGCAAGAGGATGTGACCCTCATGCACACCTTTCTTGATTTTAAACATATATTTACAATTTATATATATTTACTTTAGGTATATACATTTTACTATGTTTATATGCATGTATGTACGGAGGCATAAGTGACATCCAGTCACTTCTGACCCAAAGCAAGTTCTGACCTGCAGTGACCCTGGGTGCAGCAGAATGAACACAGCCTCATGCTGAGCCATCATTACGATTGTTCTTACGCTTGAGCCCATTGTGGTAGCCACTGCATTACAGCATCCTCTCAAGGGCTTTCCTTTTCTTCACGGCTCCTCCACTTTACCAAGCATGAAGTCTTTCTCCAGGGACTGGTCTCTCCTGACTGTCCTAAGTATGTGAGACCCAGTCTCGCTATACTTGATGGATGTAAAAGGATCCTTATATGAATTAAATCACACATACACATGCACACCTATATATACACACATGGTCTATTTTCAATTCCAATTCTATGGACTTCCCTGTATAGTTTTGTTTACTGTATCTGGCAACCATATCCAAGAGAAAAGCAAAACAGCTCATTGAATTACACGGACACCAATGAGTAACACATGTGAAAATAGTTCTATAATTGTCTGTTTCATTTTAGTGATTTCTATATACTTCATCTCATGTACTTTGGGCAGGTTATCAGAAGAAACCAGTGGTTTGGCAGAAAGAGGGGATTGTGTCTGATAAATAGAGATCAGTAGAAAAGAGGAAGTCCTTCAATGGGATAGATTAGCACAACAGCTTTGGAAGAGGCATAACCATCACAATGGTGCAGGGCAGAACAGGGGTCTTTGTGTGTACAGGGGGCTTATATCAGTTAGAATCCACTCAATGGCACCCTAATAACTACCAGAACATTACTTGTGGCAATCATCCTGAAGGTTTATCAAAAGCATTCAACCAGATCAGCAGTTGTCAACCTTCCTAATGCTGCGACCCTTTAATGTAGTTCTTTGTATTGTGGTGACCCCTAACCATACAATGGTTTTCTTTTTTTTGGGGGGGGGGCATCACTGCTCGCCGGTGGTGGGAGTAGGAGGTCCAGCCCCTCATACAATTATTTTCATTGCTACTTCATAACTATCACCTTTTTACTGTTATGAATCAGGCGACCCCTGTGAAAGGGTTGTTAGACCCCTAAGGGGTCATGACCCACAGATTGAGAACCACTGAATTAGGTGAAAGGAATGAGTGAAATGGTGTAACGGATGAAATGGTGCAAAGATTCACACACATACACACACACACACATCAGACCATCTGCTATCAACCTGTCTTCAATAAATTAACATATGGCGAACAAAGTCATGCCAGGAGCTACATACAGAAACTGGTCTAATATTATCGCCACACTCTTTAGTATTAGCTGCATGATAATCTAATAATTCTATGTCTCCATGGAAAAATCAATCACTAGAGAAGGCAGTTCCTCACTACTGACCTGCCCGCCACATTGAAAACAGCACTACCATCTAAAAGAATGATTTTTTTCCCCAAGCAATTATTAGATTGGTCATCTCATAAAGAAAGCACATATTTGATTCTAACACACCCAGCTTCAGGGTCTGAATCTTACAGAAGGCAGGAAACTGTTGTACCTGTCATGGCAGAAGGATCATTTTCATTTGAGTGCTAGACAGCCAATCTCTTTTCAAAATTATTTTTCCATGGGTGCTCTCCACTGTATCCTGTGGGTGGGGTACCCCACCCTCTCCCCCACAGGAATGGTAAAGTATTGCTTAAAAAAGTCTGCTTACTCACTCTAAATTCTTAGACAATATTTTCCTCATGAAAACATAATCACAATTAGACCAGGCCCAAATGGTCAAGTTAAATTGGAGATTTGGCAACTATGAATGCTTCTGGATTATTCATATATGACACTTCTCTTTTTCTGATGTGTTTGATTTGAGCTATCCAAAAATTTGTGCCTAAGAGAACTTAACCTTAAAGGTTCACCCATCTGGGCTTTGGAAATATACCCGTTTGCATAAGGCTCTTCCAAAGAAACGAAGTCCTTGATTACATTTACTTCTATTTGTCACTGAGCATTGTGAGGACTGCTGCATGCTAAATCTGAGTGGGCACATTATTAACCTTTTCAAATTCGGCATTAAGTAGACTCAGCTGAATATTTTCTTAATTTGTACCTTAGGGTTTTCCAGAGCAGCTGGTACAGAGTATTAGTTGAGATCTTTGATTTACATCATCTAAGTACAAATGTATATTCTACTGGGGGAGAGTGTGACCTAATCCTTGCAGAGGAGGGTCAATTAGCAATAAGAATGAAGCAAAAACAATAGCAAACATTTTCTGCATATGTTGGATGCCCCCAAGCACTATTCTAAAACCCTTACCACGAAGACTTTGAACAACCTTCTGAGGCTATTAGCCCTCCCATTTTGAATGAGAAATTGAGTAAGACCATTAAGAATGCAATAAGAAAATGAAGAGTGGTGAAATTACTTGGCTGAAATTGAGAGTGAGTCATCAATAGGAAAGTGAGAGGGTCTAGCTGGAGAGTCCCTGTGTACCACAGTACAGCAAGGCCTCTACAAACATCAGATAACAACGGAGAGCACCCACCTCCTCTGGTGAGGTTTCTTGGGGAGAAGAATAACACTTACTTGACCCTCACCCTCCAGCCTTAAAAGAAGCCCTGGGGGCCTACATGTTGGGCTGCTAGCCCCCAGGTCAGTGACTCAAAACCCTCAGCCTCTCTGTGGAAGATGAGGCTGTCTACTCTGGTGAAGAGTTACCATCTCAGGAACCCACAGCGACAGGACGAGTCAGAACTGGCTCCATCTCAGCCAGCATGGGTTTCGATGGCTACACATTGTGGGCTGCTAATCCCCTCATCAGCGGTTTAAAAACCACCATCCACGTAGAGGAAGGCGAGGCCTTCTGCTTCAGTACAGATGTACAGTCTCAGAAACCCACAGGTTTACTCACCATTCCATCCTCTAGGGTCCTGTGGGTCAGAATTGACTGGAGGGCAGTGAGTTTGGTGTTTTGATCAAAGCTTAAGGGTTTTAAGGAAATTTTCTTTTGAAATTTGGGAGCTATATATCACAATAAAATTTGAGAGAACTATACATCGTTGAAGGTTTTATTCTTCCTTGATTCCTAAATACAAGTGGCTCAATGAGGCTTAGCTTTGCCTAAACTTGCTAGCAGTGCATAAATAATCCCAAGTGGCCACTATACACGCTGGAGGGAAATGGTAGGTATACACAGAGAATTTAAGATAAACATGGTCCCCTCACCTTCCTCCAAGGACCTCTGGTGGTGCAGCCGATTAAGCCTGGGGCTGCTGAGAGCCAGCAGGCAACACTCTGCTCCCTGAAAGGTTTACAGTCTGGAGGATGGGTTCTGTAGGGACACTTCTCAATCCTTCACTCTGAGTCGGTGTGGACTCTCTGGCAGTGAGTTTAATTTTTTTGGTCTAAGCTTAATGGTTTTAAAGATGTTTCCCTGAAGCCTCTGAGACTGTGGGGTGGGGGTGGGAGTGGGGGGTAGGGATGGCAGGACTGAGGGTAGAAGAAACAAATAGGCAAAAAGGGAAGGGCTGACGGAGAAACTGTGGCAGCATGACGACACTTGGGAGTGCAAGGGATCTCACGCTTTGTAAGGACTGACAGTTTTCACTCCGTTCCGTGAGGGTGCTCTGAGCTGGGCTGCGCTCCCCCGCAGACGGCACGTCTTATGAATTTACTGCAAGCACTTCTAACTGCAACTGAGCCCCTTTAGAGCCACCTTTAGAGAGACCCAAGCCAGGAGGAAACTTCCATTCGCATTGTCTGTTTTCTCCAATAGGAAGTAAGCACAAAGAAACAGAACCTGGAGAAAGCTGTTTGTCCTTTATGGTCTTCAGAGCTCCAGACCGGGTTTTTAAAATCCCGCTGGCTCTGGTCCCATTGCATCTGTATGTATGCTGGGGGTTGGGGGAGGATGGGGAGTTGGGGGTGTGGCTGAGGCTGCTCAGCAAGCTCAGGACCCTCAATAAACCTCACTCAGACCGTGGATGACTGCAATTGTCCTGCCCTGGAATATCAAAAACTCTAAACTCATCATAACAACTCACAATAACGCTAGAAAACAGGGCAGACGTGTTTCTATGGCTTTCTGAGACTGTTTGTCTCTAGGAGAGAAGAAAATCTCAACTTTCTCCTTTTGAGAATGCAGTGGTTTCCACCTGCTGATCTTGAGGCTGGCAGCCCAAGATGTAACCCACATCACCAGAGGCGGTTCCTGGTTTCTACGGCACAGAGTGGAACTGACCCTGTGGGCTGCTGAGACAAGTCAAGTGGAAAGCGTCCTCGCTCAGAACCGCTGATGGTCTGCTTACCTTGTGCTTAGCAGGACAACTTACCACTATGCTATCAGGACTCTGAAACGGAGGGCTTTAAAGCCTGAGGATGCTTGCACATGTGGGTCTCTCCCTCTGTCCTCTCTCTCTCTCTCAAGCTTGGGGAGGCAGATGCTAAAATGCACTCCTATTAGGATTAATTCAGTCCCCGTCCCCCACCCACCCCAATGGCAGAATTGTGTCGTTCTGTTGTTTTCAAGGACAATCTAATCACAAAGACAAACTTATTTTCTGGCTATGCTGGCTCCTTCAGGTTAACTGCGCTTCATGAGCAAATTTGAAGGGAGAAGAAAGTGAAGGCATTTTCCATTTCATTTCGCAAATAGCTCTTGTTTCCACTAAAGCAGAATTCATCATAAATAGCGAGGCGGGGCGGAGCATGTGGCGAGCTCACGCGCCGGATCCCGGCGCTGGGCACCAGGTGCGATCCCAATCCCGGATCGCGCTGAGCGCTCGCTGAAAGGGCTCAGGGGCCGTGCGTCTCCACACCCGAGACCAGTGCTAGGGAGAGAAGGGAGTTTTCGGACGGGTTCAGTCCGTGGCCTCGGGTCGCGAAACTTTTCCTTTAGATATTATCCTTTGAGAATGACCTGTCATGACCCTTTCCAAGAGATTTATAAGTGCTGGGGGTGGGGGGTAGGGGTGGAGGGGTTGGGAAGGAATACAGGACTAAATTATGTTTTCCATCAGCCGGCGATGTCAATTTTTGATTATCCTTACTGAAACAAAGCATCTCTAGCTACTTTTTTCCCCCATAGGTGTTTATGCATGTGACCTTAGCCATGACCCTGCTGTCCCCTGCCACGATTCTAAGAGACTTTTCCGGACCCCTGGACCCTTAAAGGACACTCAACTGGCCTCAGAATCTCCCCTGGGCTCGCTCTGCCACGGCGCGATTTCCTCCTCCTGCCCTGGTTGACCCCGCTGTCACGGAGCCTCTGTGGTCGGTGTGACCTGAGACCCCGGGTCGCCGGTGCGGAAGGGGTCTCCGCCACGGTGTCTGTGTATGGAGTGGGAGGTGCTAGTCTTGGCCAAGTGATTCCTTTTCCCAGAGAAGCATGTTTACAGGGCTCTGGGACCACAGGCTAGACTTGCAAACTCTCCGCCGAGATAGAGACCTTCCACCTGGCCCGAGGCGCCTGCAGCCGGCCGGCTTGCCCGTGCCGCACCAATCCTAAACCCACAGGGACTCGGGAGAGACCGCCAAAGCTCGCCCGGCCGCCGCTCGGACCCTGGCAAAGACATTTCTCCCCCTGGCTTTCGTAGTTGTCTCCCAGTCGAACAGACCACAAAGTGTGGTCACAGGCGCTGAGGGAGGCAAAGGGCACCCGGAGACCCTGGAGGGGTTTCGACAAGCATCGGTGTCGCCCAGCTCGGGTTCCCCCGCGCGGGCGCAGCCACCTGTTCCACAAAACGGGAGTTTCTCTGGCACGAAAGACCCTGCTCTTCCCTCCCCCCCCCCCCACCCCACTGCCCAGGAGCTCCAAAGACGCCCGACGCCCCCAAATCCTAAAGCGCGCACACCTGCGCTCAGCCCCGGCGGCCGCGAGCACCGTTCCAGGCGCCCGGGCGCCGGGACTTCCTTGCCCAGGCTCCCGACTGGATCCCCGAGCCCAGGCGGCGCGCCCAGTACCTGCGGTGAAGATGCAAAAGGCGAAGAGCGTCTGGGCCACCATGGTACCCCTGGTGCCGGCTGCCGAGCCCGACGCGGCGGCTGGAGAGTTTGCTGGGACGGACCGTGCGCCAGCGGCTCCTCGCCTGCACCTCGGGCAGCGGTGGGAACCGGGCGGAGCGCAGTGCCCGGGCGGCTTCGCCTCGGCGGACGGACCGGGAGGCGCAGGCGGGCGAGCGCTGAACTGAGCGGCTCCGTCAGCTGCGTGCCCTCCGGCGCCCAGCGCTCCTCTGCCCCATCCCCGCCGCCAGCCCCCCGGGGCCGCCTCCTCGGCCGCGTCCGCCGCCGCCAAACCCCTCCCACCCCGCCCTGCGGCGCCGACGGGGCCACCCCCTGCGCTCAGGTCCCGGGAGCGCCAGCCCAGGGCGGCCTCTGCTGGACAGTCGGGACGCGAGAGCACATTTAGTCCGTGAATGCCGGGACCGCGGACACTGGGCTGGGAATTGGAGATATGCAGACACGAGAGCCTGTCTTCATGTCTGCCTGAGGGAAGCTTATCTCTGCTTTTCTTACAGGAGGTTATACATGTGAAACTGGTGGCCACGTGCCATCTGATCACCTCCATCATGGTAGGAATCTATTTCTTTCCAAGTACGGGAACCTCCTCCTTTTCTCCCAAAGTTGCTGCTAGTCCAGAAGGCCCTCCACACGCTCAACCCCACTGTTCACCCTGGTCGCCAAGCCTGCCCCACTCCCATTCAGCTCTGACTAGGAGAAAGAGTACTGAGGGCCGTTGGTATTGCCTGTGTGAGGTATTCTAAGGGACCCTACTAGATAGAATTGTTTCCGTTTATAAATGAGAAAAGATGTGCTCAAAGACATACCAAGTAAGGACTGGACCCCCATTGAATGTAATAGCATTCAATACCGCAATGGCTGGCATTTCCTGAGTGAGCCACTGTGTGTTAGGCTCTGGAAAGACACTGTGCAGGTGTCATTTATTTCTCACAACAGTTCTATGAAGTGGGTCCACTTCTTATCCTCACTGCCAGGGAGGGAAATGGAAGCACAGAGAGGTTTTCCGTACTAGTTCACACCACAATGGTACTAGATGCTGGGTTAGTCTGGGTAGACTAGAGAAACAAATTCATAGACACACATATGCATATAAGGGAAAGACTTACATAAAAGAGGAATGGAACATTGAGAAAGCATCTAAACCCAGTCCAGTCCAAGGTCATAAGTCCAATATTAGCCCATATGTCTGATACCAGTCTATAAAATCTCCTTCCGATTCACGAAGTCACAGGCCAGTGGGTGCAGAATCCTGGCTCTGGTAGGGGGCCCCTCATGGCTCCCTGTTTCCAGGGTTCAGGGTCCATCAACAGTATCCATTGGTGATAGAAACATCTCAGTTTCTATGCTGACAGGGGTCTCTCTGTGGCTTTTCCAGCTTCAGAAGTCTGGTTTCATCAGTTCTACCCAGTCCTCTAGTGTCATTCAATGGCAGTTAGTGAGTTTATCTTGTGGGTGACTAGGTCAATTCCTCTGTCTGAACCACCAATATTTTCTGTTGATCCTGGTTGCATCTCCATAAAGATTAAACTGAGCCCGTGGGTGTTTTGTTTTCTTTTTCTGGCAAATTCATCGACTCCTGTTCGAAGAAGAGGCCCAACCAAGAAAGAAAGCCCAACCGAGTGCTCATCCCCCTCCTCTGCTCCCGGCGCAGGGAAACTGCAGATTTAATTTGTTAAGTATGTTCTCTGAATGGGTTTGACCTCGAGGTCTAATCTCCGTGCCTATGAAGAATTTCTGCATCTGCATTGTGGTTGTCATGGAGGCAGGGACCACACACAGATGGAATTTTGCAGGGACATTCTAAAAGACATTGGTGCCTTTACACAGGGCCATTTATGTGACACCGTGTCAGAAATAATGACTTCTGAAAACAGCTCTGTGGAGCAATGTATGCGACTGAAATTCAGCCGAGCCTAATGGAGGACCTCTGGAGTGCCAAGCCGGAGAGGCTTGGCTAGCTCCGATGATGGTTTGACAGCCCGAGGATGGTGATCCTTGCATCTAATTGGTTAAAACAAAACGTTCATGATTTTTATTGTATGGAGAATGGAACTGAAACATTTCTTTCATCAACATTTAATTTAATTGGCAATTCAAATGTTACAGTATGAATTGAATTAATGTATACTGAAGTATTTACTGTATCCCCAGCTATGTTACGACCTGGGGGTATGATGGTTACAAGAGTCAGGGCAGGCTGCATTGTGCTGTTATAAGAAGAGCACCCTGAATCTCAAAGGCATAAGGAAATAATTATGTATTCCTTGTTCAGACAGTGTTTGCTGTGGGCCCAGGTCACTGTACTCTTCCTCAGGAATTAGTTTTGTCCTCCCGTCCTGGATATAGGGAAAGGGAGAGATGAGTAGCCAAGAGCAGTTTTCAAATCACGAAAATATGACACTCCTCTCATATCGTATTGGAAGCACCATGGGGTGCTCCAACTTCAAGAATCAAGGACGCAGGTGTGCTCTGGTGTGCCCCTGAAGTAGAGAGCAAGATCCGGTTGACCAGCTGCGATGGATGTCATCCAAGTGGGTACTTGTTCCTGACATGAAGATGCTCATCTTTTAATGGAGTCAAACATTGCATGCATGATCACAGACATATGTTTAATAATGCGTTATTATGGTTATGGTGACTGCTATGATAGTAATGCACAATGGTGGAAGGGTGTGGCTGTAAGCAGTTTTGAAGGTTCAAAGCCAAAATCAGGGAGAAATCTTGATCAGTAGCCCAGGGGATTTCTTGACATTCTTTGGCTCCTTGGCACTTTCTTCCATGGTTTCTCTCTCCTGTACATGTGTGTCTCTTTTCATATCTTTCTTTCGTTTGTAAAAGACATCATTTAGAAGGGATTAGGTCATGGCATCATTAACATAACAAAAGAAAAGTAATTGCCACGCAGGGTCACATTCACAGGTATTTCAACATATTTTGGTAGGGAGCACAATTAAAACTGTAATACTCACTAACATTGATTGAACTTCTGCTCTGTGCTACTTGTTCCAAGTATTTAATGCATATGAATTTGCTTAAATTTTGCACTCTATCTGCTCAGTAGGGTTGTTGGGTCAGCATTAGACTGCTAAGTGCAGGGCCGGTGGTTTAAGGTCTCTCCTCCCATAGAGGTTTACAGTTTCAGAAACGCTATCCCAGGTTTTGTGAATTGGAACTTACCATATAGCAGTGAGATTACTAGGTATGAGGTAGCTAATATAATTATCCCAGTTTTACAAATAAATAGAATGAGTGATACTTAGAGTGTAGGAATAATGGAAAGTGCATTTAAGTGAAGTTCCTTGGTAAGGGTCTTCTATGCATATGAATAAAGGTGTGGAAAGACTCTAAAGGGAGGATTGCTCAGCTTTCCTATTCCACTCAGCATCAGGAGCAGAGAATCCCAGGCCCACTGAGAAGAGTTCAGGGTGAAGCTACGGAGATTCTGTATGGAGAAGCAGCAGAGAAGCAGCACCCGGACTAGGAGACAGAGCAGTGGGCTGCCCCTCCACTGATCAGTATAACTGAGTGCCTGGGGGCATCAGCAATACTAAATAAACTTGGTAACACTTGGTTGAGCCGCACAGAAGCTAAGAGACCAAGTGGACCAGAGAGAGTTGAGAGGGCTTGACAACATGGCGGAAGTTGTATGGACAAAAGAATTGTATTCTTAACATTTCTGTAGCCTAATAAAGTCCATACTTGTGAGTCTGCCATGAATCCTTGTGGTCATTGCTATACTCTTGAACCCGGCAGAGAAGTGAGAGAGTCTCGAGAGGAGTGGAGGGTGTCAGAACAGGGCACAACAAGTCAGCGCGTAGATGCATGTCTCACCTCTGCCTCATCAAAATCAGTCTTGGTCTGGTGTGCAGTTGTGTCCTCCTCTCTAGGAAGGTCGGGTTGGGACCCTGGGGGGATCAGATGTGGCCCTGACACCATTTCCACAAAAAACGAAAAGAGGCGGTGAGCGATTTCAGCAGGAGGACTTGCTTACCTCAGCAGGGGCAGGAATGGAATTTTCATGTAATTCGTAGGCCTTAGAGCAAAACGCGCTTTGTCATAGATTTGCCTTGGTTCTTTAGTAATGCCCCGTTGGGATACAAGCTGACTTCCACTCTGCTTTCATCATTGTTAAATTGAATTTCTAGTGTTGTCGGCTTTCAACATCTTACTAAAAATCGCCCTTGGTTGAGTGCATTTTTAACATTCTGAATGTATTATGCTTTTTTTGAGTGTCAACTTCAGACACCTGGTTTCATCATGAAGAGACAGGAGGCATCGGCAGAGAGCAGGGTGAGCCTTCTTAGACTGTTTTTAGAGCCTGGGAGACCACTGGGGACTGTGTTTTCATTGGCGTGCATTTGGTCAATTAACCAACTCTACGGCAACCGTTTATGGACATCTCTAGGCCTTCATTTTCTCATAGGGTTTTTTGTTTTGGTTTGGTTTTTTGCATATTGACTAGTTTATTATATCCATGAAAGGCTTGACATGTTACACATGACCAATAATTTAGGTCTGTTATTAGAAGCGAAACTTTGGGAGGCATTTTTTAAAGCCACATTTTGGCCTCTAAAATATGAGCAGAGGAGAAAAAATTTCTTCTTCCCTCAGGTAATTTTTCACACATACAATTACGTGAGTTCAGTCTGTCCTCAGCGCTTCCACTCCTGTTACAAAGGAGCTTCAGCTGGATGCTCTGAACTATTCCCGACAGCCCCACCCTGGTCTCCCTCCTCCCAAAGCCAAAGATGCAGCTGTCTGGAGATCCTAATGCATTTCAAGTTGGCTTCATTTCGCTTTCGCTAGGTTGCATTCCAAAATCATCTCCTCTGATTTTGCCATGCTTCTTCCATCACTTTGATTTTCTTATCTTCAGTATGAAGGCCACTGTAAGGGTTTGGATTTTAAATGGGCTCCACTCCTCTTCCCCTCGAAAATATATATGTTAACTTGGCTAGGCTATTTTTCCTCAATATTTATCCTATGTTTCCTGATGTGATGCAATTATCCCATGCATTGTAAATCCTAATTTCTATGATGTCAATGAGGCAGGCTTAGTGGCAGTTTCGTTGATGAGATTTTAATTTTTATTTTGAGTCCATCTCTTTTTTAAAGGTAGTTATATTGGTATATATTTTACATATAACAAATTTAAATGTTCAGTTACATTAAGAAGATTTGTGTAATCATCACTACCATCAATTTCAGAACATTTTCTCCCACTGGTGGCCAGATCCCCATTCCCCCCCCTCCCCCCCCGCCCAATGCTCCCCTACCATGCCCCTAGATGATTGTCAATCCAGTTAGTCTTCACAGATCTACCTGCCCTGGATTTCATATACAGAAAAATCATACAAAGCATAAGCAGGAAGAAAATAAGCAGCAACAGCAAAACTCCAACAACAATGACTAAACAGAACCAGAAAATTTCAATTAAAAAAAAAGGAAAGTCGAAAATATTAAAATTTTGAAAAAACTTTAGAATGGGTCAAAAGAGAGATCTAATGATAAGGTATTTCTTATCTATTCTTATCTATGATAAGGTAACTAAAAATACCAACCTCACTGCCATCAAGTTGATGTTGACTCATGACAAGCCTGTAGGTCACAGTAGAACTGTCCCCGTGGGTTTCTGGGACTATTTCTATTTCTGCAGAAATAGAAAGTCTCATCTTTCTCCCGAAAAGAAGCTAATGGTTTTAAGCTTCAGACCTTGTGGATTGCAGCACAACTACATCTGCCCTAATTGACTTTACAATGCTCTCTGTCTGATGGTAAGGCTAGTTACATACCCAGACTATGGTAGAGTGTGGGTTTCCACTATTATCGGTAGTCTTCTAGGGATATTCACAATTTAAATGCTGATACTATTCCCTCCTTTGGTCTAGAGCAGTGGTTCTCAATCTGGGGGTCACTACCCCTTTGGGGATAGAATAAGCCTTTCCCAGGGATTGCCTAAGACCAGATTTCAGATGGTCTTAAGAACTAAGACACCGCTCCTCTATCCATCTCCAGGTAGGTCTGCCCAAATGCAGACATGCCCACATCAGTGGTCACCACAACATGAGGAACTGTACTAAAGTGTAGAGGCATTAGAGGCATTAGGAAGTTTGAGAACCACTGTGGTCTAGAAAGATGAGTTATAATGCTCTCTGTCATAAAATGATAATGAGGTCTCTACAGTGAACCAGAAACATCTATAAACCATAGACACATGAATGAATTTTGAGCTCGCATTTATTCTAGTCCCAATCTAAGACAACTTAGTTCTTATGACATTACCCTGTTTAATATTCACTCTCATGAAGAAATCACTGAAGCTATGACAAAGTGTGATGAAGAAACCAGATGGTGCCCTGTCATTAGGAAGAATAGTGTCTGGGATCTTAAAGGTTTTTCTTAAAGCATGGAGTTTCTAAGTGAAGTGCTAACTAAATCTGAGTGGAAGGAGCCTCTGGTCTGTGTGTTCTGAGTCCATCTCTTTAGAAGTGTAAGAGGTTAAGCAAAGGAGCAGAGACCAGAGGAGACTTACTACCACAAAGGAAAGCAAGCCAGTGGTGGAGTGTGTCCTTGGAATCAACTTCTCTGCACTGGGAACTTCCAGAACTGCAGATATGGAGAGCAGAAACCTGTCCCCTAGAATTTGTACTTTGGTCTTGGCCTGCTAGCCTCCTAACTGCAAGAGGATAATTTTCTGCTTGCTAAAGCCATTTGCCTGTATTTCTGTTACTGCAGCACAAGATAATTAAGGCAGCAATGTTAGTGGTAATAAAGATTAAAGACATGCATATAAGATGTGCAAAAGGGTAAATCTGGAACTTAGCTAAAGGGCAGTTGTTTTAAAAAAAAAGGTGTGATGATCACTTAAATAGCATTGTTTAAAGCTGCATGAACTACTTGAAGACACCCTCCCATGTGTCAGTGATTTGTATTTTAATTAAGAAGGCCATTAAAATCCTGTTCTTGTAGATGATGTAAATAATGAAACCTCTTATTTAAACAAAATGAAGCAAAACTTGATGGAATTAATATTTAGACTAAAAACTGTCCAATAGGGATAAAATGTTACAGATATAATTTAAAATTCCTAGCAGCCATGTTTTTTGTGGAAAAAGCAAATTCAAAAGAAATAAGTGACATTCATTTTAATAATATACTTTAGCCCAATATATCTAAAATATTGTCATCCCAACCAAATCACAATTAAGCCTAGTACCATTGAAGTTGACTCTGATTCCATGTCTCAGAATTTGGAAGCTGTGCATCTTCGTGGGAAGAAAAAAACTTCCTTTTTTCCTCTTGTGTAAAAGGCTCGTGGTTTTGAACCATGGACCCCACATTTAGCAGTCCATTGCTTAACTGATAACAGCATCAGGGTTCCCTGTCACTGCAACAAGTAATTGTGTTAGTCTGGGTAGACTAGGGAAACAAATTCATAGAAACTCTTACATGTATAAGAAAGAGGTTGTGGCAGTCTTGTAATTGTGTCAATTTCAGGATTGGGGGTGTAGGGGTGGAGTCTAGCTTGTCAATCTGGAGATAGCCAATGAGACCTCTGTGCGGGAATGGCTTTCTCCTGAGAATTCTGGAAAGTCTCATGGTATTTCCTATTGGAGGTGAGAGGGTCACCACAGCTCAATCTCTTGGAACCATTAATACTGAAAGACAACATGGCAGCATGCTGATAGACTCCGAGTCCTGAACACTGGAGGAGCCAGAGGAGAAGCCACATGAGCTTACCTTGATGGAACAAGACCTCTGAAGTCAGAAAAGCCACATAAAGACTCATTCTAGTGCTTAAATGCTTGAGAAGCTACAGAGATCTCCCTGCCAGCCAGTGCTGATATGCTTCTACCACCATGGGTACACAATTCTCTGCACCCCTGTCCTGTGATTGTCCTGGCATCATTGCATGTGCCTCATGAATCTGAAAAAGACTTTATAGACTGGTATCAGACATATGGGCTAATACTAGACTTGTGGACTTGGACTGGATTGGGTTGGAAGACTTTCTCAATGTTCCATTCCTCTTGTATATAAACTTCTTCGTTATATACATACCCATGTTTATGAATTTGTTTCTCTAGTCTACCCAGACTAATACAGAGGTTTATATGCAAAAGCAATTGAACTTTGAGAAAACATCCCAGCCCATTCCAGATCAAGTCCTTAAGTCTGATATTGGCCCATATGTCTGATGCAAATCTATAAAGTCCTCTTCAGATTCACAAAATACATGCACTGATGCCGAATACAGGAAGATCATGGGCCAGTAGGTTGGAAGTCTTGTGAATACAGTGGTGTAAGAATCTCAGTGCTGGCAGGGGTCTTCATGTGACTCTTTCAGTTCCCAGGGCATGGGGTCTATCAGCATAGTGCCATGTGTCTTGTCAGCAGAGCATCTCTCAGAGTGAGTCTTGAGTCTTGTCAGTAGAGAGTCTCCAAGGGACTGAGAAGAGAGAGAGAGGGGGTGTGTCTTCCTGCCTCCAAGAAGGAAAAATAGGAGTTCCCAAAATCCTCAGGAGAAGGTCACACCTACATAGAGGCCTCATTGGCTATATCCTGATTGACAGGCTAGCCTCCACCCCTACAATTTTAGTCCTCAAATGATTACATAACCCCACAGTAACCACTATGAAAAGGTTAATGATATATTTGATATTCTTTTTCTGAGCTCCCAAAGTCTAGGGCATATTTTACCCCTAAAAGATATTTCCATTGAATTTGGTTGCCTTTCAGTTCTATAGCTACAGTAATGAGCAGAATTCCTATAAAATATTAGTCTGATTGCTCTCCTTGCCTTTGGGAGTAAAGAATGGCATGGGTGAAGCTTTCTAGATTGTCCATACTTTATAGACTTTGGAAGCAGCAGATCTACTGATGATTCCCTGGCCTTGAGCAAGTGAGCGAATCTCACTTGAGGTCTCATTTTCACCATCTATGAAGTGGAGATGATGATGATGATGATGATGATATCACCTACTTGAAAGGGTTATTGTAAACGTAAAATACAGGGAACTCATTTAAAAGAGATCTGGCACAATTTAAAGCAGAGCTGCAGTACATAATTGCTGTTATTTGGGGTAAAAATTATTATAATGATTGCTAATAGTAAAAGCTTATTGTTATCATGGTAAGAATTACTAGAATTAGGGATCTTTACTTTATAGAAGCACTGGTAATAAAGGTCAAATATGTACAGCCTGGAGCAGAAGTTTTCATTCTTTTGCGGCCCAGGACCTGCTTGTTATTGCTGTTGGCTTCATGGTGATAGATGCAGAAATTGCTCAATACTGTGCCTCCTCATCCGTGACTTGTCCAGTCCACTGTTGAGGCGCATTAAGAGTTACCTTCATTATTGCAGACTCCTTACTAATCATGATGTCCTTTTGTAGGAATTGGTCTTTCTTAAAGACATGTCCAAAGGAAGAAAGCTAACCTCTTACGGTACATTCTTCTAAAGACCCTTTTATACTTATACAGCTTATTCCATCAAAAAATATCCTTCTGTCAATCAATACCATCCTGTAGGACAAAGTAGAACTTCATCATAGTGGTATGAAAAAAAAAAAAAGCAAAATCCCTGCCGCTGAATCTAGTCTGACTCAAAGCACATAGCAAAACTTTTGGTCAGGATGGAATTGTACCTGTGAGTTTTCCAGCTTGTACCTCTTTATGGAAAAAGTAAGCCGACAGATGAAAATCTGTAACACTGGCTGGTGGTTTTTAACTGCTGATCTTGTGGTTAGCAGCGCAACATATAAACACTATACCACCACTGGTATAGTGAGGTATCCTCAGTACCATAGGGTTGGTAAGATTGAAAATCTTTACAGAAGCAAGGTACCACATCCTTTCCAAACAGGGCTGCTGAGTTTGATCTTCCAACCTTTTGGCTAGTAGCCAAACATCTAGCACCGTGCCAACAGGGTTATAATTTATTAACATTCCCCAAAATATTTTCTTTCATCAGGAAAACATTTGAGAGCCCTTTAAGATAGTTGTCATTTTTCTTCTATGTTACAATAAAACTCATAGTAAGTCAGTTTCTTCAAAGTTAGTGTAATTACGTAATCAATAGAATTTTAATACTCTGCTATATTTATATGTATCTCTGTCAATGTTAAAGTCTATTGACTTATCTTGCACTTTGTATCTTTTACTCTGCCTTAGGTTGGGTTCTTTAGAGAAGCAAAACCAGTGACCGCTATATCTGTGTGTATGTATGTTTGTGTAAAGATAAATTTTTATCAAGAACATGGCTCAGATAGTTGTAGAAGTGGGTAAATCCAAGTCCAGGCCGGTTTCCAAACAGGAAATCCAAGTCTGTCGGTCAGATGTTAAGCTGGAGGTTTCTCCAGGCTTGCGTAGATACGCAGGTCAATAAACCTAAGTTTGGTGGTATGTTAGAAAAGGTTCCCTAGAGAAATGAAATCAGGACACTTGTGATTTTAGATAGAGCATGAAGGAATATAACAGTTAATTAGCATACAAAGCAGTATGAAGGGCTTAGTTCAACTCATTCCTGTGTAACAGTTAATGTACTGGAAGTTCTTCAACTCATGAGGGGTCCAAAGTAAAGGAAGCAGTCAGCCGAGTCTTCCCTCAGACAATGTAGGCAGTCTTGCGAAAGGCAGCAAACTGCAAGGGGTGGTCACTAACAATCAGCAAGACAATAAGGTCCGAAAGTCCCAAACCCAACAATGTATTCAACTGCAGAATGGTCGAGCAGGTCTCAAAGGAACCTCAATCTTTAGCGACATTATCCACAGGTTGGCAGTCCCACAGGTAGTGTAATTCGCAAGTTGAGGTAGAGAACTAGTAGTTGATCACCAGAGAACGAGAGAGAAAGGCAGGGTTTGTCAAGCCATTTTATCTTTGACCTCTATTCAAACTGTGACCTTATTAATCCCACATGCTCCTATTGACCAGGTTGGCATAAAAAATTTAATTACCACAGGTGGGACGGAAACAGGCTAGTGGCTACTGGGGCAGATGAATTTGAGGTTAGCAGGTCAGGCTGTGATTACAGAGGTGAATGAAATCAATACTGTTTGTTTATTCGCAAGTCTTTAAGGCTATCTTTTGATAGCTGGGCACCATCAGCTTTCTTTATCACATTTGCTTATGCACCCATTTGTTATCAGTAGTCATACCAGGGAGGTGAACACGCAATGTTATGATTTTCAGTGCTTAACTCCTGATAACTGATCATTTTAGCACCTCGTGGTCACACAGGCTGGTGTTCTTCTTCCATGGGGACTTTGTTACTTCTCGGCTAGATGACTGCTTGTTTACTTTCAAGCCTTTAAGACCCCCGACACCATATCTTTTGATAGCCAGGCACCATCAGCCTTCTTCACCACCTTTGCTGATGCACCCATTTGTTTTCAGTGATTGTGTTGGAAAGGTGAGCATTGTGGAATGCCAATTTAATAGAGCAAAATGTTCTTTTACTGAGGAAGTACGTGAGTGGAGGTCCAATGTCCATCTGCTGTCCTAAAACTAACCCTATATGTATATACAAGTAGATCTATTTCCTCATCATCTTATATGTTTACCTATGTACATGCCTGTATTTGGACATCTATATATACCCTTTATCACCCAGTTCTTTCCACTATTTTATTTTACTTTCCTCTTGTAGCACTATCATGCTCAGCGTCCTTTGGGTTTCAGTATTTTCTCCCTGTTACATTGCTCTTGATCAATCCCTATTGTGCCTCTAGTACCCACCTTGTCACTGATTTTGAATCCCTTGTTATACCCTTATCCCTGGACTAGTCAAGACCACCACCTTTCCCCCTCCTCCCTATCTCCCATGCCCCTCCCCCACTCCTGAATCATCAGTCCTGTCATTTTCACCTCCACATTGTTCATCCAGCCTCTTATCTCGATAGAACTGGAGAGACCCAAATATGTACAAAAAACACATGCATCCTAAGATGAAGCAGCCTAAGAAACTAAAATGACACTAACAACTAAGAAACCCCAATGTCATATATATGTATATATGTGTGTGTATATGTATGTGTATATATATATATACCTGTAAATAGTTCAGGGTCTGTTTGTTATCCTCCAGGAGTGCCCTCCAGTTGAGTTGGATGGGGTAGTACACCCTGGCCCCAAAATATATCATTGGCACTCCATATGGAACGCCATGCTCTGTTGCATACCCTTAGTTTTTGCCATGGTGTGGTTGGGTCAGACAGGGTATAATCCCAATCCAGTTTCTCCACTGTTGTCCCCCCAGAGCCTTGACTCAAGTGTGCTTTGGAGGGCAACACTGAAGCTGAAGGGGGAGGAAGTGCATTCTGGCCCACTGAGCCTTCAGGATGATATTCCCACTCAGAACAGCCGGTGCACAGAGAGGATTGTATGATTGGCCCCACTATGAAATACGGTATTTCTCGCTCCCCAAGCTGCAGCTTCAGTGTTGTCCTCCAAAGCATACTTTCCTGGGGAGAGGGGTAGCTGTGTCCATAATTGGAATTGAGAGTTCAGATCCCTCCACTGGTTCCATGCTTCATTGCATCAAGCTTCATTCACATCTGGGAACACTGGATTTAAGTTACGTCACTCTCTTCCTATGGAGATATATAAAAAATATGCTCCCCTTGGGTGGGTTCGTACCCCATTCCCTCTCTACACATCACCATCTTCCCCTTCCCCCAGTCCCCTAACCTAGTTGGCTACCAGATGCTGCCTTTTCCCCATGCAACCTTTTGCATTATTATTATTATTATTATTATTAAGCTTACTCCAGCAGACTTATGTTGTACATGTCCTTTTATGCTTGGCTAACTTCACTTAGCATAATTTCCTCCAGTTCTTCCCATGCAGTTCTTGCATGCTTCACGTGTTCATCACGGTTTTTCAGTGCTGCATAGTACTCCATTTTATGTATATACCCTAACTTTTTAATCCATTCGTCAGTTGATGGAAATTTGGACTGCTTCCAACTCCTTGTGATTGTGAACTCTGATGAACATTGGGGCACAGATGTCTGGTTGTGGATTGTTGCTTGCCTCTTCTAGGTATATAATCAGTAGGGGGATTGCTGAGTCATATGGTAACTCAATTTCCATCCATTTTAGATCTCTCCAAATTGATTTCCATAGTGGCTGTCCATATCTACAGGTCCATCAGAGGTGAATAAGAGTCCCTTTCTCCCCACAGCCTCTCCAACACTTGTTTCTTTCTGATTTTTTTGAATTGGGTTATCCTTGAGGGTGTTAGGTGGTATCTCATTGTTGTTTTGATTTGTATTTCTCTTATAGCTAATGATTGGGAGCATTTTCTCATATGTTAATTGGTCATTCAGAATTTTGCCTCTGTGAAACTTCTGTTCCGTTCCTTTGCCCACCTCCTCAGTGGGCAGTTAGTTTTGCTCTTTTTGAAAGCTATCAGGGTATTGTAGATTTTAATAATTAACCCTTTATCTGATTTGTCATTGATAAAGATGTTTTCCCAGTCTGTCTGTTCTCTTATTACTCTCTTGGTGAATTCTTTCAATGTGCACAGTGTTTTATCTTCAGTATAGTCCACTTGTCTATTTGTGTCTCATCTGTGTTTGTGTCCTTCCCTATTTGTGATAGCCTATGTAATTCCTGTGCCAATGTTCTCAGGTTGGTCCCAATTCCCTCATTAATGGCCCTAATAGTTTGGGGTTTTAAGATCTGTGATCCACCTTGAGTTTATTCTAGTACAAAGAATGAGGTAAGGGTCTTATTTCATTTTTCTACTGGTAGATATCCATTTTTTCCCAGCACCACTTGTTGAAAATGGCATCTATTTCCCATTTGATATTTTTTTGGGCCTTTATCAAAGATCAGTTGTCTGTATGCTGATGTTTTTATTTCTGGGTTTTCAGTTCTTTTACATTGATCTGAGTATCTGTCATTATGCCAATACCATGCTGTTTTGAGCACTGTGGCTGTATAGTATATGCTAAAATCAAGTAATGCAAGTGTTCTTCTTGGTGTTCTTCTTCTTGAGAAGTTCTCTGCTAATTCTGGACTTCTTCCCTCTCCATATGAAGTTGGTAATTATATTTTCCATTTCTTTGAAGAAGAATGAGGGTAAATGTATCGATATTGCATTAAACTTATATAGTGCCTTGGGTAGAACTGTCATCTTCACTATATTGAGTTTTTTGATCCATAAGCATGGGAAATTTTTCCATTTATTGATGTCATTCTTGGTTTCTTGTAATAGTGTTCTGTAATTTTTATCATAAAGATCTCTTGTTTTTTTTATTCAGGTATATCCCTAGATATTTCAATTTGTCCTTGGCAATTGTGAAGGGTGTCTCTTTTTTAATCTCCTCTCTGTGGTCTTATCTAATGTGTATAGCAGTTTGATTGACTTCTTATTTTTGATCTTGTATCCTGCCACTCTGCCATACTCTATTTTTATCAGTACTCGCCTTGCGGAGCTATTGGGGTTTTCCATATATAAAATTATATCATCTGCAAATAATGATAATTTCATCTCTTCCTTCCCCAAGTGAATACCTTTGATGTTTTTTCTTTGCCTTATGTTGTTAGCTAAAACCACCAGTACAATATTGAATAAGAGTGGGGACAAGGGACATCTTTGTCTGGTCCCTTTTTTCAGTGGGATTGTGTTTGTCTTTTTTCCATTGACTATCACATTGGCTGTTGGTTTTTCATATATAGCTTGCATTATCTTGAGGAATTTTCCTTCTATTCCTATATATTTGAGTGTCTTAAAAAGGAGTTGGTGTTGGATGTTGTCAAATGCTTTTTCTGTATCTATTGATATTATCATCTGGTTCTTATAGTGTTTCATGTCAATGATGGCAAATGATACTAATGGTTTTTCATATGTTGAACCACCCCTGCATCCTGGGTATGAACTCCACTTGGTTATGGTGAATTATTTGTTTTATATATTTTTGTATTCTATTGGCCAGTATTTTATTAAGGATTTTTGCAACAATGTTCATTATGGATATTGGTCCATAGTGCTCAGTTCTTGTGGGATTCTTGTACGGTTTTGGTACCAGTGTTATATTAGCTTCATAGAAGGAGTTTGGGAGTTTGCCATTTTTCGAGAGCCGTACCCTTTCCCAAGTCACCCCCACTCACCAATCTTCAAGAGCTCCGGATGTAAGCTACCTATTTGGCCACCATCTTCCAAGGGGACCCACAATTTTAATGGTAGAACCAAGCAATTATATTAGAAGCAGGCCACATTCTTCAAGGGACTACCTTTTAATTGTATCAGAGCTGTGATCTCCAAAGGGTGCAGCAAAGCACCTTAAACTTCTTACAGCTGATTTCTTGCTCAAAGCATATCATATTATGAAGTTGATCATATTGTATTAGATCAAACGACTATCTTGACTGCCAAGTGACTGAGAATCCTAGTCCAACCAAGTTGATACAGGTTCTAACAACCATTCTCACATGATTTCCATAGCCTCATAGAGTGATCCTATGGAGAATATTGGTTTATTGAGTTCTGCAACTCTTCCAAACATTAGTGCATTTCATTACACATGCAACTCGTATAGTCTCAAGAATTACATTTGATAGCATCTTAACCTACATGTTCTCAGAAAAGGTTTTATGTCTTGAGAAGTTGACAGGTTAATAGTGGAAGATTGAAAGAAATTTGCTAAAATTTTAATTTTCCTTTGAAAGTAGTGATTCTCAACTTGTGGATTGAGACCCCTTGGGGTGGTCTTACAACCCTTTTGCAAGGGTGGCCCAATTAAAAACAGTAGCAAAATTACAGTTATGAAGTAGCAATGAAAATAATTTTATGGTTGCAGGACCACCAGAGCATGAGGAACTGTATTAGGGCCTTGTGGCATTAGGAAGGCTGAGAATCACTGCTTTGAAAGCTTTAATGAAATCATTGGTATGATTCTTAAGGTTATATGTCAGCAAAGGTAGGCTACGATTCTCAGTAGTTTGATAACCTGTCTAATGACTTTGCATTTTGTGATATGAGGCGAGCAAATAATCAGATGAAAGAGCAGTCTCTTTAGTATGCTGTCTGTGTCCTTTTTAAAAAAAATCACTTTATCGGAGCTCATGCAGCTCTTATCACAATCCAGACCTACCTGCTCTGTGTCAAGCACAGTTGTACATCTGTGGCCACCATCATTTTCAAAACGTTTTCTTTTTACTTGAGCCCTTGGTCTCACTTCACTTCCCCTCCTCCCTGCCCCCAAACCTATCACTCCCCCCGCCACCAACCTTTGATGATTTACATATTTTTAATGTGTTTCACTGACCTCTGTCTCCCTTCACCCACTTTTCTGATGTTTGTCCCCCTGGGGTTATATGTAGAACATTGTTATTGGTTACCCTCCTAGTCTCGCTATTCTCATAGGGGTTTATCTGAAGGGTTTATCTGTCCTGGATTCCCAGTGCTTTCAGCTGTTATCCGTGTTCTGATGCTGCCCACTCTTGTTCTCAACCCTGCACCTTTCTTGTCACACCACCTCTGGTCCTTGATATGCCAGCATGCTGTCTGAATTTGGATTCATCACCCCTGCAACCATGTGAGCCAGCAGAAGTTTTCCGCCTATTGTCTGACTCACTAAGGACTTGATGGCTCCCACCATTGTATGAAGCATTTTCTCATGATTTTGTGAGCCATTTCCTTGTATTAAATGTCTTTCTCTATGTATCCTTATGCACTTCACTGGTGTGACTCTTCTGAAGATGTCAGAATAAGACAATTGGCAACACATTCTTTCAATTGTTTTACTTGAAGTGACAGGCTGATTTTTTCTGGAAATAGTTTACAGATACTCAAATCTGAATAATCACAGATTATCTGTCAGTTGCTCTTTTAAGGAAAAATTGTGGTCCATGAAAAAAAAGTGGCTCATCAATTTGGAGCTTGGACAACCATATACAGTATTTGTTTCCTTGAGGTAGCCAAATGCTTTATCCATAGATTGTTAAAAAAAAAAAAAAAAAACCCTCTTCATTCTAAGGTCAAACTTCAATAACTTGAGTGAATTTTTTTCTTCTTCATTGAGGACATTCTGAAGGGATACCCCACCTTTAATTAGATGAGCATGGCTGTGAAGAGTACCTTGATCTCCACCTTTAATTAGATGAGCATGGCTGTGAAGAGTACCTTGATCTCTGGTACATACAGTTTACTACCACTACATTCATCATGCTCCAGTAGCAGAAATTATATCTACAACTGCCTTTCAGTGAAACAAATTACCCATCCTAAAATGTCAGTAACATCATATAATTATCATGTAAGCATTTTTGACATGGTACACTGAAAAGGAGTTCTCAGATTCTCAAGTGTAGGCACCCCACACTTTGAGAACTGTTTGGAAAGAAAGAGGCACAAACAGGAGAAGAGTAATGTGTCAGTCATATGCTTATGTTAATTTTATAATTGAAATGTAGGGGTGGAGTCTAGCCTGTTAATCTGGAGATAACCATTGAGTAGCTGATGAGGCCTTTATGTGGACATGGCTTTCACCTGAGACTCCTGGGAAATCTCATGATATTTCCCTCATGAAGATGAGAAGCTATCTTCCCCAGTTGTTGGGAGTTAGTTAGAGAGATGATTAACCACAGGCAACACAGAATGGCGGCGTCTGGGAGACTGGAGTAGCCAGTGGAGAGGCCACATGGCTTAGCCCTGATGAAGACAGACCTCTGAAGCTGGAGTGGCATGCTGTTGATGGACCTGAGCCCTGGAAGCGAGGAGCCATGGGGAGAACCCTGTTGGTGCCAGGACTATGTACCCACTGACCTGTGACTTCATGAGTCAGAAGGAGACTTTATGGACTGATTTCAGGAATATGGGTTAATATCGGACTTGTGACTTTGAGTTGGACTGGGCTGGGATGTTTTCTCAATGTCCTGTTCCTCTTGAATATAAACCCATTCCTTATATCCATATGCGTGTCCTTGAATTTGTTCCTCTAGTCTACCCGGACTAACACAAGTAACATGGTGGCATTCCAGTTCTTGGTCCCAATGTGCCTCTGTGCACTCTAATAAGTTCTCCCTTTGATTATGTTATTTCATATTGGGTTTCATCACCTGAAACCAAAATAAATTTACTCATTCTGAGAGCACCAAAGACTCATTTCCAAACTCATCTATGTTTTTTGTTTGTTGTTGTTAGTTTAAATGATTTATTCTTGGCTAGTAACCACAGGTGGATGGTTTGGATCTTTCAGAGAGTAAATTGGCATTTCTGGTAATGTTAAAAGAGCTTCATACACTCCAGGATCAGCTGTCATTGATGCTGTTAGGTGCCCTCTAGGTGTCTCACAACAGAACGAAACTGATGGATCTTCACAATTGTTTGGTTTGAGCCCATTATCGCAACACTGTGTAAATCTATCTTGTTCCAGAGTCTTCCTTTTTCACTGTCCCTGTACCTTCCTGAACATCATGTTTGTTTGCTTTCCCCAAGGAACTGGTTTCTCCTGATAACATGAGTATGTGAGATGAAGGCTCACCATTCTTTCTTCTCAGGAGCATTTTGGCCATAATTGTACAAGGTAGAGTTGTGGGTTCTTTTGGCTGCAAAGTACTGAAGTAAAAGGAAATTTTCACAGAGTTTAAATATAGAAGATATAGAAACTTACATGAAGAAAAGTTTGATCAGTTGAAATTCATATAATCATGTTTGCACAGTCAAAAGACCCCTTCAACATTATTTGTCTAATCACAAAGCTTGAGTCACTTAACAGTTTATTCTTTGGGTACTTTGAGAACCCACCTGAAAGAATGCACTTTTAGTGATGCCCACAAAAAAAAAAAAAAAGAAAAGAAAAGAAAAGAAACTGTAAGAATGCACTTTTGGGGAGCATGGTGTGCAAGGAAAGGGAAGAAGGGCAGGGCATGCTCACAGGCTTCTTGAGGAATTATGGTTTTCTGACTTTGGAAAGTGAGTACAGAATAAAGAGTAAATAGAAAAGAAAAAATGGAGTCCGACTTACATCACTGGCAGAAGCCTCACTTTTTGTCAAGACCCTCACTCTCCTCCTCCTCTATATCCTCATCTTCGAGTTCCTTCTTCATTTTAACCAAAGATAATCTGACGACATCAAAACCAATTATGTCTACTCACCACCACCGCCAATTTTAGGACATTTTCTTGTACTTATTCTTGTGCTCATTGTTATTTGTCCCTTATCTCCCTCCAACATCCTCTGCCATAACCTTAAGAGACGAATAATCAAGCTACTGACTTGATAGATTCCAAAGAAAGAAAATCATACAAAAAACAACGGTAACAAAACACATAAAAACCCAAAAGAAAATAGTGAAGTTAGAACAAATTAAAAATTAGTTGAAAAGGCGAAAAGATGATTAGATGTGGAATTGAACCTAACTCTACCTACATTATGCACTTCCAGGTGCGCTCTCTCTGAGGATAAGTCTATTCTTATTATTGGTCTCAAGGAAATCCATGGAGGATTTATCCCCATGGGAGCTCTGCAAATGGATTTGGAGATTTCACTGCCATACATCAAAATTCACTGCTATCTAGTTGATTTCAACTCATTGTAACCTTCTGTTATCTAGGTGCTCAGAATTGAAACCCAAATATGATGCCTAAGTACCTAGTTCTTTTGAGTTCCTTCACAAACTCACCCAGTAGTGCTGTGGCAGAAGATCTGCCTATTTGCTCCTGTAGGAGTGATAACCCTGAACACTCACTGGATAATTCTAGAGCACATAGGGTTTTCTGAGTCACAAATCAATAACAAAGACACACTAGCTAAAGTCATTTAGTGTGTTTGATTGTAGTTACTGTCAACAGTTTTTATTGTTTAATAAAAAACGACTGTTCAATTGAAAACGTTCGATCTTGGCCTGGGCTTAAAACAAACAAATAGTAACTGGATAATATATTACAATAAAACTTCACCATGCAGTGGAGGTGAGCGCATCTAATAACCAAATTCTCTGTCTATTCTGAAGCTCTGATTACTACTGAGAATGATTCGCTTCAACATAGCTCTTAAGATCCAGGCACTTGGCTGGGGCTGGGGTGAGGCGTCATTGCAAGGTTTGCCCAGATTCTCACCAAATGTCATTTTGTTACTGAAGTCTTTCCACTCCTCTGGGGGCTTTGATGAGGAAGCAGATCACAGGTCTTTATATATTTAAATCCCTTAGGCCTCTCTGTTTTCATTATCCACCCTGTCCCAAAAGCCCTCAGGAATGTCTTTGTTTTAGGGAAATACTTTTCCTTTTGTTATTCTAACCCAAAGACTTTGTCTATATCCTAATCTTTTCCCAGTTTTAGGGATTAGGTTTGGTTTCCAAATCCAGAAAGATTTCTGGGCATATTATTTTGTTGAGCTGCTTACCAAGATGGCAATGAGCACAAGAATGCATTCTAGTCAACTTAAAAGAATATATATATGTAGATAGATATAGATATTACAAAGAGCTGAAAGTCTAGGACCAGAGACCAGAGATTTTTCCAGAGAATAATAGGAACAAAATGGCCAAATCTCCAGAAAACTTCCTCCAGGAAGAATGATAATCATTAATTTCTTAGCCACCAAGACTATGTACACAAATTAAAATTTTGGAGCACAAGAATCTGACTGGTCTAATGTGAGTGAAAGTTAACCCCTTAGCCGTGGCGAAGAAGTGGCGAGCTAGCTCTAGGAGAATGGGAAACTGCACCATGAAACAAAGTAGTCCAGAGTCTTCCAGTAGGAGAATGTGTTTGAAAAGGTCTGGTATCTTTCAAGTCAACAAGAACTGACCCTTTGGGACAGTCATTGGAATGCCTGTGGTATCACAAACCTGATCTTACTACTTAAAAAAAATTTGATATCATTATTGTCCTAAAGAGAATACTGGCTAGAAAATAAACTTGTTGCTGTGTAACTTCCCTGGTCAAAATTGAGGCTCATATCTCTTAATCTTTGAATTTGCATCACATCAATTCTCCAGAAGGGAAATAAGGCCACATGAATTATTGGGTTAATGCATCTGCCTTTACGAAGAACATCATAAATCTACTCTCAGGAAGTAAAAGACGTGACAGGTCACCAGTAGTGCCTTGAATAACTGCTTGCTCACTGCAGTGGGGGCAGTAAAAGGGAACGTGTTGATCATTCAGAGGAGCAGACACACTCTGAGCCATTGCCATAGAATCATCATCATCTACTCTTCTTTTTTTTTTTTTTTTTTTTTTTTTTGGGCATCACTGCTCTCCAGTGGTGGGAGTAGGAGGCCCAGCCCCACTGCTGGAATTGAACCTCCGTCCCAGTGGGCCGCAGTCCCGCGCACAACCACTACGCCACCGGGGCTCAGCCCCATCATCTACTCTTAATGATAGTGATTGCACAATTTAGCAATAGTTAAGATAGTGGAGCTTCCAGATTTAAGAGTATCACTTTGAAAATGGGGCTTTATTGGTGTTTACTGTAAAACAGGAATACATTTCTCCATAGTACATCCAAATACAGCCTATGATCTTCAATAAATATTTTGACCATAATAGGCATTTTATTCTGTTTGTTTCATTTGTAATTTTGGGAATTGCTAGCTGTTCTTTAGATGGTATGTTGTGTTAAGAAAACATCTGAAGAGACTAGTGATTGCAGTCTTTTGTGTGTGTGTGTGTCTGTGTCTGTGTGATTGCAGTCTTTAGCTATGCCATACAGTCACTGAAATCAATGAAAGATCCTTGTGTTATTTCCTTTCCTTAATGCTACTAATAAAAAGAAGCAAATAAATAAATTACTGAGTTACAGATGAGCGCATACCTCAAACCAAAGGCACTGCCTTGATTTGATGCTATGGTTGAATCTGTAGGGCAGGAAAGAACTGCCCCTGTGAGTTTTTGACAGACAGACTCTTTTGAGGAGTAGACAGTCTGGTCTTTCCCTTAACGAGCAGCTGGTGGTTCCAAACCGCCGATTTTTCAATTTGCAGCCCAACAAGTAACCGCGTCTCTACCAGGCCTTCTGTTTAAAATGCAGGGACTTCTTCATCGAAATGGTTTATGCTGTGTAATGAAATTTCAAATGCTATTCTATCATATTTTTTCAAATGCTACTTTAAAATACTAGTACTGGGCATGCAGTCTTGCTACCTTGGGTAACACTGTTGACAATTAAAGAAGAAGAGGTTTGACAAGGATTTAGGAGGAAACGTTGGCAAGCCAAGGCAATATTGAATACACCTAGGTCCTTTTTGTTACAGGTAAAATTTCAATGCACTATTTTTATAAAATGATAAGCAGGGCTTCAAAGTAACGCAAATAATTTTTGTAGACTTTAGTCTTAGTAATTCATATTGTTTATGAAGGGTCCCTGTTTTCATGATTTCATGGGAGAAATGAAACAAAAAATAATGTAACTAATTACTCAGTGCCCTGCAGATCAGAGAATCTGAGCATCTCTATTTTTGGTGGGAAAGGCTGTTTTTGTTTGTGTTATCTGGATTGGCTTGTAATTTGCTTGTGAATACATGCCAGATATCCAGGGGACATTTGAACTCCCTTTTGCATTGGCACTGTCATAGAATAGAGGATGCTCAGTCACAGATCTTACTTCTCAGTACCTCCTCCTGTCCTTTAGACATGACCAATGATCAGTTTTTTCCAATGAAGTGTGGCCATTATAAGCGCCTCTTCTTAGGCTGAGACTTTGAAGAAGTAAGTAGGGCTTTCACTACCTTCTGTTTTGTTTCATTTTTGCCCCCAAGATGGCTGGAGCTCGGAACTCTAACTCACTATGAAGAACATGTTCCTATCCCCAACCACGAGTGGCTGCATTATATTATTATGTGAGCAATCAACTTTTATGATCTCAATTCACTCAAGTTTGGGGTTTTATGTATTACAGAAGCTACTATTACCCTGAATGATATATCTAGCAGGATGTTTTATAGTTCTTTTCAGCAATCTAGTCAGATCGATCATTCGTTTATCTGTCGTCCATTCATGCATCAGATAACTATTGAGTGGTTATGCTTTGATCTCTCACCTGAAATGCCAGTGGTTTGAAACCCGTGTTCTACAGGATAAAGATGAGACATGCTACTTCCCCTAATATGTATAATCTTGGAAAGTTTATGAAGCAGTTCGACTCTAATATATTAGCATTATCAGAAACAACTTCACAGCAGTAAGTTTTTTTATTACTTGCAATTATCACCTCTCTGCCAGTTTGTCATACTGTGCTGGCTTGCGTGTGGCTGAAAGCTATGTCACCAATATTTCAAATACCAGCAAGGTCACCAAGGCTGGACAGGTTTTAGTATAGCTTTCAGATTCAGACAGACTAGGAAGGACAAATTGGTGATCTACTTACAAATATATGCTAGTTACAACCCCATGCATCATGGAATATTGCCGTAGAATTTGATTTAGAGACTTTGAATCTGTCATCCAGAAGGGCCAATCATGGGAAGAAGACATCATGTTTGGTAAAGTGAGGGCCAGTAAGGACAAGACTACAAATGGTAGTCTGTGCAAGCACTAGTCTGACATAGCTAAGCCCATATTAACAAAGATAGACACAAGGCTCTATTATTGATATTTATAGGGTAGATTCAAGAGTGGAGGGCTCCAGAGGAGATAGAGATTTAGCAAGTGAATTATGTCATGAGTGAGAAAGAAAAAGTCCAGGCTATGAATGAGAGCACATATCAGGGACAACTCATCCATCCCACGGTCCAGCAGGCCTTCTGTGGAAGGGGTGCAGACGCTGAAACGTGGAGTCAAGTGGAAATGGGCTAGAGAAAGGCTGGGATTAAGAGGTGGGAGCAGAGGTGAGGCGCTGAGCACACACCACAAGAAGAGAGAGCAAGCAGCATGTGTGAAAGTCCAACAGCTAAAGGAAAGTATCTTGTCCAGCAACAAAAGGAAGACTGTGCCCAATGTATTATGTTGTCTACGGTGTTACTTACTAATCAAGAAATTTAAAGCTCTGGCATTCCAAAGATGCTTGGCACTATACAGTTTTCAAATTAGACACTGGTTTCTGGACACTGTGAAATGTGAAGATAATGAGGGTATCTAGCATGGCCTGACTAGTTGTATCTTCTTAATGTTGTCCTGTTGCTAGGTCAGGCAAGGGATAGGCTGAGCTAATTGTGCACAGGCTTTTAACAGCTCTTCCTTACTGGCATTGCAATGTTATACCACCAATTACCTGGCAATATCTGCTTTCAATAGTTTGCCCTATTATATTTTTATATAAATGCAACTTCTAATCAGAGACCAAAATTGGTCAGCTCTGTTGATCCTATTTTCTCTTCCCCTCCTCTCACTCCCCTACCTCCTTCTGCTCCTTTTTTTCAAGAAAATATGATTGCTATAATTTTTTTTTGGCATCACTGCTCTCTGGTGGTGGGAGTAGGAGGCCCAGCCCCACTGCTGGAATTGAACCTCCGTCCAATTGTGGGCCGCAGTCTGGCACACAACCACTACGCCACTGGGGTTCAGCCGATTGCTATAATTCTTTGGAAGGGATATTTCTATGGGCCTAAGACATATTAAATACTGGATTGTATATCTATTGGAACTTACAAGAAACAGAAACCTCGTGTTAACAAATGAACAACGGAGACCCTATGCCACCCAGAATCTTGGAAGCTAAACTGTCTATATCCTAGAAATACTTTAATAAGACGAATATTGTTCCTAGGGATCCCTTTCTCTCTCTAGTTGTATTAGTACATTTTTGCATTAATACAGTATCTTCCTCAAGTGTAACCCAGTCCTATAGTCCAAGGGGAAAAGAGGTCAACTTCCAGCACCTGTGCAACCTCACTTCATGCTTTTGAAACCTATAAAAGCTTAAAACAGCTGAGTAATTTGTTTTTCCAGAGAGAGCCAAGGTGGGTTGTGTTATACCTGGAAAGTAAAACAAGGTTTAGTCAATTAGGAGGAATTAGTTGAATACCTATCAGCTTGAGGAGGATTACCATTAGAGAGGTTGCCTCTATTTCTCAGTCCTTTTGGTAGAGCAAGTAACAGCAGCTGAACTAGTAACCAGCTGCCAAGTGGTTGGTGCTGATTTATGGTGATCCCATGTGTTTCAGAAGAGAACCATGCCTCCTGGGATTTGAATGTGTGTGACTGCTGGAATAAATTACCAGGCCTTTCTTCTGAGGCATCTATGGTTAGGTTTCAACTTCCAAACTTCAAGTTATTAATGAAGTGCTATCAAAATGCTTGCCTGGTATTCTATTCTGAAAATCCAACCATAGAAAGGCCTTTGGGAAACAGTTTTGCTCTGACACGCTTGTGGTGGCCTTGAGGACTGATGGACTTGATGACACTTGGTTTAGCTGTAGGCCATTTGGAACCTGCAAAAACTGATGCTGGACACAAACAGTGTTGAAGGTATTGCTTACCCCCACCCCCACCTCCCACCCCTGGCTGAACTCCATGACCCTAACTTGGCTTTTTATTTTTTATTTTATTTTAAATTATTTCATTGGAGGCTCCTACATCGCTTTTCACCATACATAGTTCAATACATAGTTACATTTACTGTGGCAAGCACCCCCACTTGCCTGCCCTCGTCAACATTCTCCCAACATCTGCCTTTCCCCTTGATATGAGCTTCTCTTCCTTCCCCCTCCATCCTTCCCACTCTCCCCCCCGTCCTCATTACTTTCCAAATCATTATTGTTTTGTCATATCTTACACTGCCCGACATCTTCCCCTGCCCATTCTTCCCTATGTCCGCCCTCCAGATAGGAGACAGTCTGCAGATCCCCACAGCTGGCTTCCTCTCTCCACTCCACCCTCCTTCCACCCATCTAGCAACTCCACTTCCGCCACTGACCCCGAGGGGTTCATCCACCCTGAGTTCTCTGTGTTTCCAGCTCTCATCTCCGCCGGTGCACCTCCTCCAGTCCAACTGGACATGCAGGGCAGAGTTGGGAAGGGACCATGATGGTTGGGGGGAGGAAGCCTTCAGGTAATAGAGGAAAGTTTTATGCTTCATTGCTACCTCACTGCCCCCTGACTGACCCATCTCCTCCCTGTGACCCCACGGTAAGGGGAGTGTCCAACTGCCCATAAGTGGGTCTTGGGCCCCCACCCTCTATCCCCCCCATTCTTATTGATTTGATTCTTGTTCTTTGATCTTTGATATCTGCTCCCTTCGACCCTACATGATCACACAGGTTGGTGTTCTTCTACGTGGGCTTTGCTGCTTCTACGCTGGATGGTCACTTGTTCACCTTCAAACCATATTACTGTGTACGCACTTTCCTGAGATGATCACTGAGGACAGGTGGGGACATGAGAAAGATTAGTGAAGATAGCTGATGGGACCCAGCTATCAAAAGATATAATGCCTGAGGCCTTAAAGGCTTGAGGACGACAAAACAGTGCGGCAAAGCCTACCATAGAAGAAGCACACCACCCTGTGAGTCCATGAGCAGTGGAAAGAACAAAAACAGGCATCAAAGAACAAAAAGCATATCATTATGTGCCCACTCTCCTGACATGATCACTGAGGACAAAATGGTGCAGAGGCAGACAGAGCCAAAGAAACTGATGGCGCCCTGCCACCAAACGATAAAGTAGCTGGGAGCTTGACTTTTTAATTAGACACCTTTCGCAATTTGATTAACTCAGGTTTCTTCTACTGGAATTTGACATCCAAGCTTCGATACGTAGTGCTTGGCTCTCAAAATTGTGGTGCAACTGATGGTATTAGGTTTTGGATCTCCAATTATGGCATGAGCTACATGCATCACCCCGTAGCCTGGGACAAGACTCTTAGAGGTTCTGGTTTCCCATCTCTAGGCCACGGCCTACTCTGGCTCCTTGGTGTCCATTTTTCTCTCACCCTTCTCTTCCTTCTCCTCTCTGGACTTGTCATCAAGGGAGTGAGACTGAGCTGGTATAATGGAAAGAGACTGGTACTGGGCTTGAAATCCAGGTGCAGAATCCTTTCAGAATATCACTCTTTACAAGTATCCCCTGATTTTCAAAGTTCATTTTATTCTGCTTGAGTCTTGGGAAAAGCTAACATTCGTACCCGTTTTCACAAACTAAGGCAATCCTAGAGTATTTTAAAAAATCCTTTCATTGGGGGCTCATACAAATCTCATCACAATCCATATGTAAGCCCATTGTGTGACAAGCACATTTGTATATCCATTGCCCTCATCATTCTCATAACATTTGTTTTCTATTTAAACCCTTGGCATCGCTCCTAATATTCCCACCTCCCTCCCTGTTTCCCCTCCCTCATAAACCCTTGATAATTTATAGATAAGTATTACTTCATCATATCTTACACTGTCTGGTGTCTCCCTTCACCCACTTCCCTGCAATCTGTACCTCAGGGAAGAAGCTATATGATGCTTGAAATCAGTTCCTGATTTCTACCCCACCTTCCCACCACCCTCCCTGTATCGCCACTCTCACCACCGGTCCTGAAGGGATCATCTGTCCTGGATTCCTTATGTTTCTGTATTCTGTCTGTATGCAATGGTGGTGAAGAAATCTGATGGTGCCTGGCTGTCAAAAGATATAGTGTCTGGGGTCTTAGAGGCTTGAAGGTAAACAAACAGCCATGTAGCTCAACAGCAACAAAGCCCACAAGGAAGATGCACCCTAGCCCCTGTGACCACGAGGTGTTGAAGGGATCAGGAATCAGACATCATGTTCATAAAATCATATCGTTGTGTGCCGACCTTCGCCTAAGGACATGTTAGCCTCTGTGAGAAA
Source organism: Nesogale talazaci (assembly GCA_004026705.1). Classification (NCBI taxonomy): domain Eukaryota; kingdom Metazoa; phylum Chordata; class Mammalia; order Afrosoricida; family Tenrecidae; genus Nesogale; species Nesogale talazaci. The sequence goes on along the minus strand of PVJH01001176.1, from coordinate 62,098 downwards.
AGGGGGACGATATTGTTTAGTATGTGCTTTGCAGTGTGGTTGATGTCAAAAGAGCAACTCCCACCTTGAGCAAGTGTGAGTGATAACCTCGGGAGCTATACTCAGCAAGTCAAGGTCACGCCACCATAGCTTTGAACTGTGTCTGTGAATATTATGTTCGTATGACTTTAGATTTGATGCAGTTATTTGGCACAACTTGGTAGGTTATTTGGGGTATCTGAACATTGAACATGTTTTCTTATATGAATTCCTGGTAATTGCTTCTTCAATTGATGCCCTGTCTGCTTACGAATGTTGGAGAGTGGAGAAACACTGTATTTGTACAAAAGAATAGGATTCCAGACGTACTCTCTTTGCAGTGATGGGACATTGGTGGGAGAGTTGCTGGCTTGGGCACTGTTGGCACAGTGATCACGAGCTGCGCTGCTAGCTGCAAAGCTGGTGACTTGAACCCTCCAGCACCTGTGCTGCACAGGAGGGCGATTCTCTACAACCTCAGACACTGGAGGCAGGTCTCTGCAGTCCTCAACGGTGCCTGTGAGTTGGAGTTTGACCTGACGGCTCTCAGTTTGGTTTGGGATTCGGAAGGCCCCGGGTTCAATTCCTGGACAATGCGTCTCAAGGGTGGCTGCCACCTGCCTGTCAATGGAGGTTTGCATGTTGCTGGGATGCTGACTAGGAATCACTAGAGCGGCCAGAGTTCATTGGACCAAGAAGAAAAGAAGGTCTGGCAATCTGCTTCTGAAAACCAGTCAAAGAAAACGCTCTGGGTCACCACTCTGCAGTCTTCAGTCAGTCCTGGAGCAGCAGGACATTTGGTAGCTCATGGGACAGCCCGACAGCATCCATGGACAGGTTTTAAATGGGGTCCACCCATAGCATACATCCAATAAAAACCCACAGACACACTTTACTCAAGTACACCTTGCTTTCTTGTATTTCACAAATACTGTGCTTTTTTTTTTACAAGTTGAAGGTTTGTGGCAACACTGTAGTGAACAAAATCTGTCAGTACCACTTTTTCGATAGCACATCCTTCTTACTCCGTGCCTCTCTGTCACATTTTGATAATTTTCACAATATTTCAAACCTTTTTCGTTTTTTTTGAACAACAAATAGCAAACTCCAAACTCACTCCATCAAGTCAATTTCAACTCAGAACTACTCTCCAGGACAGAAGAGAACTGCCCTGGGGTGGGGGACTGGGGGTTCCAAGACTGTACATTTTAACAGGAGCAAAAAGTCTCATCTTTCTTTCGAATAATAGCTGATGGCTTTCAGCTTCTGGCCTTGCTGTTAGCAGGCCAACCCATAACCCACTATGCGACCACCAGTAGTGCACTACAATGTATTGTAAACAAAACTTCTACCTGCTCTGAGAAACCCCAAATATTTGACTCTTTATTATGATATTTTATTGTGGTGGTGTGGGACTGGACCCATATTATTTTAAAAGTATAATTGTACAGTAAACTAATTTACATTCTTAAAGTGCTTAGAATTGTGCCTGGTATATATTAAATATTGTTCAAATCTGAGCTGTCAGCAAATCATGTGGGCTAAACAGATCTGTGAGGTCACCAAGTCCAACTCTTAGTTTTTATACTTGGAATTAAAAAAAGTTAAAGCTAGCTATCTTCTGATATTGTTTTTATTTAATAATTGTAGTTATAAAAAGAAATTATAGTGCTGAATAATGTGCACATTATAAGAGAAAACATCCATATCAACTTATGCGACTTGCATTTACACTAAATGTAATAGGAATTGATACTCAAAGAAACTATCATAACATCCCCAATTAATGAATCAAATTGCATAGAATTTCACAACAGTGTGTTATTTTATTTAAGAAATATATCATATTTATATTTTATTTAATATGTATCTTTTACTTAGTTTATTGAGATTAGGGAAACTTACTAGTACTAATGAAAATTCTAATGTATGAGTTCTTTGGTGAAAAAAACATATAATATGTGAATCTATTTTTTAACTTATAGAAATTTACTTAGGTAAATATTATTTTGTGGTTAAAAACACAATTTACTTAGAAAAATATTTTTTTGTGAGTAAAAAATATTTCAGTAATTTTCCTGATCTGAATGATCACATTCTGAATTTAAGAAATCAGTTAATAGGTTTCTACTACATATTTTTGAAGGTTTTCTGTTTTTGTTTCTGTTTTATTTCTGTCTGTAGCCTTTTGTCAAATTTTAGCAAGTATGACAAGAGATTTAAAAATGAACAGTTGGATTTCATGGATATAAAGCTAGGTTAACAAGATTACTTTTGGTCTTAATTGTTTAGAAGTCTAGATTTCATTGGATGAACTAGTTAAAAGCACCTCAACAGTGAAGATATTTTGCAAAAAATGCTTTTTAGTCTCACTTCCACAAAGGCTTTTAAGAAAATGTCTGTTCTGCTTAAATATACTTATGTCATGATACATTTTTTATATTTAGTGACTAGGCGGCCCAGCAAGAAAACAAATTTCAACGTTGAGAACCGACTATACAAATGTCCAATAGCCACGTCATGAGAATGCACTACGCTTTGGAACAAGAAGTGACGTCCTATAGGCCTATCTCTGGCTTTATTGCGAATAGTCATCAGCGCAAACACTATTCCGTCATGCATGGGGTTCTGCTATGAAGCACGCTTTTAGGTAGAAAGCTGCCAAATGAAAAGGAAACAAAGACAAGGTGGAATTCTGACTCACAATCGCAACCTACAACAACTTGTCCAAGAAACCAAACCACAATTTAGCAACCAGCCCAGAATGAACAGGGCTTGACTAATAACTACATTCTTACTTTTAGGGATGGGGTAGCGGGAGATGTTTCTAATTTGGGACTAACCAGAAAAACCCAAACCAGTCATCTAAGGCACCGCTGCTTCTTTTTTAATCATTTTATTCGGGGCTCATACAGCTCCTATCACAATACACACATGCATCCATTGTGTCAAGCACATCTGTACATTTGTTGGCATCATCATTTTCTTTCTTTTTTGGGGGGCTCACTGCCCTCTGGTGGTGGGACTAGGAGGCCCAGTCTTGCTCCTGGAGAGCTGCTGCTGGATTTGAACCTCCAACCCAGTGGGCCGCAGTCCTGTGCACAACCACTACGCCACCGGGGTTCAGCCCTCGCATCATCATTTTCAAAACATTTTCTTCCAACTTGAGTTCTTGGTATCAGTGCCTCATTTTTCCTCTCCCTTTTTCCCGAACCCTTGATAATTTATAAATTACGTATTATTTTTCTGTGTCTTACAAGGACTGATGTCTTCCCTCACCCACTTCTCTGTTGTCTGTGTCTCAGGAGGGGATTATATAAAGATCCTTGTGATTGATTTCCCCATTCTCCCCCTCCTTCCCCTTAGCCTCCTGGTACTGTCACCCTCATTATCGGTCCTGAGGGGTTTATGTGTCCTGGATTCTCTGAGTTTCCAGCTCTTATCTCTACCAATGTACACCCTCTGGTCTAGCTGGATTTGTAAGGCAAAATTAAGGTCATGATAGTGTGTGGGGGTGGGGGAAGGAAAGGAAGCATTAAAGGACTAGAAGATAGTTTATGTTTTATTGGTGCTATACTGCACCCTGATTGAAGATGCCACTTCTAGTGAGTTTGCATTCAGTTTCTGTATGCCAACAGCCTCCAATCAGGTCATGCCTGGAGCCTTCACTTATTCCCCAACAAAGCTTTTCTAGTCTCTTGCCTTTCTTTAAGTACACAAGGTCTGGTGACTCCTTTGTCATACAAATGGATCTGGTGGTCATATTATTGATTTTTCTACTGTTTATTTTGCGGCGTCACTAACCTAATGAGTGTACTCCCCGATGGTATGCACTTCACCTCTGGTGCACAGAGAGCACACCCTCAAGAGAGCCAAATCTCCTTTTAGTTCTAACACTTTCACCAAGCGGTCCCTTGGACTCTGCCTCCATGGAAGAGCAAACCAGTTCTCAGCTCGGCCTCCCTTTCTAAAGGCAGGGACCTCTCATGGGTCGCCTTGCCTGACCTTCTGTTCATAGCCTGACTCTTTTGCTCCCTCTCATAGTCTCCGTGCCACAGTCCCTGGTGCCCCTCTGCTTGTGGCCTCCACCACTTCAGAGACCACGAACATGCAGCCTTGGCAGCTCTTCTTTCTTGATGATCCTGGGCATTTTCTCTCTCTGCTTCTGAAATGGCTCTTCTACACAGAGGAAGGTTTGTGATAAAGGTATGGTTTTTACCTTTCAGCGGACCATATCCCTAAGGAAATAAAGAATAGGGCTTAGTTCACACACTCTACTAAGGTGGAGGCTCAAGACATATCTTGCTGTAAAGTGAACCATTAGCAGAGCAGAAAATCCCTTCTCAAATTGGATTGTAACCACAAGTGAAGAGGTTAAATAAATTACATAAGGGATTATGGCTAGAAGTGCCCGATTAAGTTAATTGGCTACATCTCAGCTATTTATCCTCAATTTGGTGCCTGGGTTTTGATCGTGATTCTCCATTCTGTCTTTGGTGGAACCAAGTCATTATTTTTCATCCTTTTTGGCTCTTATTTTGCTTCTGCTTTGTAGATGTACAATCTGAAATGTTGTTGGTCAGCTATTAACTGTAATGAAGCTATTTGACCCTTCAGTGAAAAATAGTGAATTTAAAACCAGTTCCCTAGAATTAACAGGACAGGTTCACTTTGAAAATGGAATTGGAACATTAAGTACACACCAGAGGAGCAATTTCTTGATTCCAGAGGATCCCTTTATTTATAATCAAATTCATATTCTCAAATATACCTTTGCCTTATCCTTTATATTTTACTTATTCTCCAGATAATACTCTGTCATCAGACCTAACACGCTACAGACAAAGCATTCTACTAGAATATGAAAATTAACCCAGAGAAGAATCTATTGCAGTTCAAATAGATCCTACCACTGCTTATTCAAACTTTTACATTATTCTTAAAATGAGAAAAGAAGCTTACAGGGAATTATAACCAATGGCATTTCTATCTGTACCTACGACAAATACAATTGGAAAATTCAATTTCTAGGGTCCCTGTCCTCCAGAAAGAGAATTGATAGTGATAGTCTATTGAGAAGACGCTAGGGGATTCCAAATTTAAAATCAACAATCATTGTAGGGCAATGGGCCAAATTTTCCAACTCCAATTACCTGAAGTGATTAACACATTTCCAAATATGTGATCCAATGAAGGCCTTTGTTCCAACCTCTGGTCATGACTGGGTTCTTTTTTTCACATATTCCCAATGGCTATTACTTCCTTTGTAGCCAGGACATCTGACTCTGTTTGTCTCAGAAAAGCATTGCATACAATTTGAGAAGAATTTATACACAGCGACTGATTGTGTAAATTACTGAGGCTGGGAATTCTGATTGAGACTTGATAATACCAAACAAGGCCACCCTTAGTTACTCAGCTAGTCTATCCGAGTGAACAATCAGAAAGTCTTATATTTGTGGAACCATGAATATATAAAAGACAGTGATAAACTCATCCCTTAGAGCAGCAGAAGTTATTAACAATACCACTTTTGCCTCAGGTAGAATACAGATCAATCTCAACTTACTCAGACAAGTGGTGAAGAACAATCCCCTGGTTCTAGATTTCTGGTTGAGTAGTCATTCTGATGCCCAGCCCATGCCATTGTAATTCTTCTTCTTGTATTTAGATCAATGAAACAAAGCAGAAGGGGCTATACCTTTATATCAGGAACAAGAAACCCCCAAACACTTGTTTCTCTAAGGCTGATGACCTATGAAATTGGTATTTATTACCTGGGTTGGACAATTGAGGTTTCTGGTTCCATGATTCTAACATTAACCATTAACTCTCCTTGCTTTTGTCTTAGTGATCCTGCTCTTGGAGCGTCGCATTCTGCCTACAACATTAAGTGCTTTTAGATAAGTACTCCTCATCATATGATTGGCAAGATGATACAGCAAAGCAGTCAGAGAAGCTTTTGCAACACTGTTGCCTATGGAGACGAGAAACAATCCCCAAACTGTGAAGGTCTTTATTTCTAGACTTCCCTGAACTGACCAACTTCCTGCAAGTGAGATACTGATCAACATAAGAGACTGAGAAACAAGACATAGAATCTTTACCCCTAGTCTCTGCAGCAATTAACCCAGGACGAAAAGCCACTGACCTGTGCAGCAATCAGCCTGCAATGGTCAGCACATAGTAAATGACAATTTTTCTAACTGTTGCCTTTGGTTCCAATTCCTGACCAAGCAGAGAAGTTAAAATATTATTTTCAAACCAAACACGTAGTTTTACACTTTGCCAGACAAGAACAACTCAGTGACATGTGTATTAAAGAGCAAGTTTATTAAAGATAAAGATAGAGAAAAACAAAGTAGGAAAAAGAAGAAAGACCTGCACAGGTTGAGAGAGAGAGAGACCAAGTCACAGGTTGAGAGAGAGACCAAGTGTAACACAGGGGCCATCCCCAGAGAGAGGCCCAGTTCATATTCAGGTTTTTATTGGATTGAATAGATAACCTTATCTTGGCAACTATGCAAGCAAGTAGTTAGAGAACAGAATTTTTTGCACTTAGCCATAACATGTGTGCTCTTCCCGGGAACACAGTGTATGCGGCGATTTGACATTTACAGATAAGGGTTGAGACATTCAAGGGCGGGCAATGACTGGAGCCCAGAAATATCCCAGTCCTATTACAGATACGGGTTGAGACATTCAAGGGCAGACAGTTACTGGAACTCAGAAGCATTCTAATTCTAAAATGATTCTTGTGTGACTAATATTTTAGCCATCTGTAACAGTATGACATTCTACACCTAGTTACCCAACTCTAACTTCTTGATGTAAACAGTTTCTCATCAGGCATGCCTCAAGTCTTCCATTTTTTTTTTTTTAGGCATCACTGCCCTGGTGGTGGGAGTAGGAGGCCCAGCCTTTGCTCCTGTGAGTGGAAATTGAACCTCCATCCCAGTGGACTGCAGTTCCGCGCACAACCACTACGCCACTGGGGTTCAGCAAGTCTTCCATTTTTCCATGGTTAAGTTTCCCAACTCTCAAACCTACCTTTGAGTCCATGCTAAATCTAAGTATTAGTAGCCGAGTCACTTGCTACAGCAAATGCTGATTTCATAGCCTATGTTGATTCTCCTTTCATTCGACATTTATTTCTACAGCTTCCAGTTGGTGACTAGCTCTGTTTTCAAATGATAGCTAACCCAATGGGCATGAAGTTGCTACAATTAAAGTCATTTCTATACTGAAAGGTAACGATGACAGGAATGAAAAAGTTTCTGTTGTTAAATGAAGAAAATCCATTTCTGAAGAAAAATAAATAAATTTTGGATTGAATACAATGAATAGATCAATCACTAGAAATATATTGAAAATCTGAAAGGAGAGGAAAATGAGTGATTTGACTCTAGAAAGTGACTTGATGGGCTTGATAAAGTCGTTATATTTTTACAATGGAAAAGAAAGAAAAATATTGTTCTTAGTTCTGTGTTGTTTGGAAGCAATGTTCACACCCAGGTGATAAAAGCACTTTTAAAAAGTATTTGGTGCCAAGCACTACAAGTCCTTTATCAAAAATGAAAAGTAGGAAGTCTGTTGCTTTTTCCAGGGGAGTAGGATAAAGGTTTTCTGTTTTGTATTATAAAGCCACCCAATATTCATAGTGTAGCCATCAACCAGTTTGAGTGGTGGAGTAAATTATCTAGCAAGGTTCTTAGTAGAAGAAGTGATTGGGTGAGATGATGCAAACAGGTAACAATCAGAGAAGAGAAAGGTCTGTCTGTGTTATCTGTAGCTGGAGCATGGCTAGAACTTGGATACAAATCAAGACTTTAAGGACACATTCAGGTCAGCATGGTCAGCACATGGTCTGTGTTGAGTCTCAAGAAAATGCAAGCATTCCTTGAGTGAGTGTGTCTATCCTGGAGTTTGTTTGGTTCTTGTTCTTTGCTTTATAGACTGTATTTTACAGCACTAGATGACCTGTTATTTTTAGATAATGTTGTTTTAGAAAGTTATTTATCAAACTTAAAAATATTCTGAGTAAATGCAACCAGTCTTGTATTCCCAAATTTGAGCACTAATAAATAGAAAGGACACAGCTCAGTTCCTTATTATGTACCCGAGTGAACTGTAGCCCCCTGCTTTCTTACGGATGCATTCCATGTGTCTCTGGTTCCTCTACGTCTCTGTTCATTTACAACAGTTTCCACCTCCTTGGTGAGAAGAATGAGCAATCTTCGAAGTAAAGGGAGAAACCCTAGGATCTTGAAAGAGCATGCTCAAGCTATCTGTCTGTAGTGACTGGGGCCTCTGAGACTCCAGCCATCACAGTGTATGGCACAGAGACTCAGAGTTGCAACACAGAGACTTTGGCCCAAGGCTGTGGAACTGTTGGGCAGACTGATAATTAGGACAGGCTTCCTGGCTCAAGGAGACAAAGGCCAAGGGATCACATGACTGAGCCAGGTTACGAGCCCTAGAAGAAGACTTTTTTTCTTGGTCAATTCTGGAAGAAGGTCCCCATCTCTCCTGATGAAGTTGCTGGATTTGCCTAATGAAGCTTTTCATCTTTTCCCCTCTCTCTGCTCCCTTCACTTATTTGACCTCTTTCATGGCTCAAAAGCAATAGATTTTAGGACCTACCCTACACTACTATCTTAGAACAAAGAGACTGAATGGCCAAACGAGATGATAAGCACATGTGTGTTGTTGCTGTCAGACGTCCTCCAGCGGGCCCCACCTCATAACAACCCTATGCACACCAGAACAAGACACCTCGGGGCCTGAATCATCGCATTTCTTATATGCGAGTCCACTGTTGCAGCTCCTGTGGCAGTCCATCTCATCAAGAGTCTTCCTCTTTTTCTCTGCCTAGCTACTTGACCAAGCATGCAACTCTTTTGGAGGGACTGGTCTCTCCTGACAACATGCCCAAAGTACATGAGATGAGATCCTGCTAGCCATTCCTTTAAAGAGTATTCCAGCTATCATTCTTCCAGGACAGGTCTTTTTTTTTTCTTTTGGTAGTCCATGGTACTTTCAATATTCTTCACAGCACCGCAATTCAAGTGTATTGATTCTCCTTCGATCTTCCTTATTCCATGGTCAACAGAACTCACAGGCAATAGACACAATTTTAGAGTTTATTAGGGAAGTCAGTAGGTTACCACAAATCAAGATTAGCAAACAGTCTTTGGTCTTCTCAGCCAAGAGCAAAGTCTCTCTCTCCTGTGCTCAGTCTCTTAGCCACATGGTCCCTTAGCCTTTTCCTCCATGGACTAGGAAGACAGTCCACCTTTCATTGTATCCTTCCGTCATGTAATCTCAGGCCAGATGAGAAGAAGGTGCCCCATGGTCTCTTTGCTCTGACTGAGTCGTCATGGTGACCTCTGGTGTATCTGGTCTCAGTAGCCTCTGTCACTTCAGACAGAGATTTTGAAGGTGCTCCTCTAAGGCCCTTGGCGGTTTCTTTATTCTCTACTGCTTCCTCAAAGATAGCTCATCAAAGATGGTTTACCCTGCCTTAGAGCCAGCCCCCGCCTTGGTGTTACACAAGACCTATTTGCATGGTTCTATCCAATAATTAGGTGGGAATATCAGAGGTTTGGGAAGAAGAGCCATGTAAAGGAGGTGGGAGCCAGTGGAGGCGTCTGAGAACCCATCCCCAATCCCAACCATGTGAACAGCTGCTTCTCCCCGCAAGAAGAATTTACTTTAGAGCACAGTACTGAAGTTCCGGAGAGAGGGACATGACTGACCAGAGCCCACAGAGGCAAATGAAGGGGGAGGAAGAGAGAGTGGAGTGCATCCTGACCCACCAAGCCTTGAGGACTATATCCCTGCTCAAAATAGCCAACATACAGAGAGAACCAGATGGCCAGCTCCACTATGAGACGTGCATCCCTTACTAACCCATGGCCTTATGGGGGACAACACTGTAAACACAGGGTTGGAATTGCACATGGCCTGACAGAACCACACAGAGGAAAACACTAAGTATTTGCAGCAGAGCAGCAAGGGAAACAGAGCATGGGGGGCCTGAGGGAGTGCCAAGGATAGACTTTGAGTCCAGGTTGTGGAACCTCATTGGACTTGACCTGAGGTCACTCCTAGAGGTCAACAAACAGACCTTGAACTGTTTACAGGCTTTTCTCTTTTGTTACTATATATATATGTATATATATATAATTTTTCTGTACATCGTATTTTTCCTTGTAGTTGTCACTTTGTTTTCTTTTGTTACTTCATCTTTCTATGTCTTCTTTTTTTGTGTCTATTGTTATTTCTGCAGGTCTATCTAGATAAGATAGGCTGGATGATCAGTCTGGAGGGGAGAACAATGGTACCAATGGTTTTGGGAGGATATGGAAATGGAGGAGGTGGAAAAAAGGAGGTGGTGTTGACCAACCTAGGGACAAGGGAACAAGTGATCCAAAATCAGTGGCAAGGAGGGTATGAGAGACTTGGTAGGGATTGATCAAAGGCAGGATAACTGAGAGAAATTATTGAAACCCAAATGAAGGCTGAGCATGATAGTGGGACGAGAGAAATAAAAGGAAATAGGAAAGAAGTAGTAGTCAAAGAACAATTACAGAGGGCTAAATAGAGGCATATACATAGGTACATATATTTATATATGATGATGGGGAAATAGATCTATGTGTTTATATTTATGGGTCCAATATTAAGACAGCAGACAGACATTGGGCCTCCACTCAAGTACTTCCTCAATGCAATAACACTGTGGTCTATTAAATTGGCATCCCATAATGCTCACTTTCCTGATATGATCGCTGAAGACAAGTGTGTGCATAAGCAAATGTAGAGAAGAAAGCTGATGGTTCCCAGGTATCAAAAGATATAGTGTCTGGAATCTTAAAGGCTTGAAGGTAGACAAGTGACCAGCTAATTCACAAACAACAAAGACCACATGGAAGAAGCACAATAGTCTGTGTGGCCACAAGATGTCAACGGGATCAGGAATCAGACAAAAAGAACAAAATAGCATATCATTGTTGTTTGCTCACCTTCACATTAGGTTTGGTTATGACAAATGTGTGCATAAGCAAATGTGGTGAAGAAAATTGATGATGCCTGGTTATCAAAAGATACAGCATCTGGAATCTTAAAGGCTTGAAGGTAAACAAGCAGCCAACTAGCTCACAAGCAACAAAAGTCACAAGGAAGACGCACACCAGCCTGTGTGACTACAAGGTGTTGAAGGGGTCAGGTATCAAAGAACTAAAAATTATATTATTGTAAATGAAGGGGAGTACAGATTGGGGATCCAAAGCCTATCTGTAGGTAATGAACTTTCCATTACAGAAGGGTCACAGGGAGGAGATGAACCAGTTAGGGTGCAGTGTAACAATGATGAAGCATACAACTTTCCTCTAGTTCTTCAATGCTTCCTCCTCCCCATTATCATGATCCCAACTTTACCTTACAAATCTGGCTAGATCAGAGAATGTACACTGGTACAAATAGAAACCAGAGACAGGGAATCCAGGACAGACGATCCCTTCAGAACCCGTGGTGATATTGGGAGGATGGAAGGAAGGTGAGGTAGAAAGGGGAACTGATGATAGGGGTCTACATACAACTTCTTCCTTGAGGTTCTGACAATGGGGAATTAGGTGAAGGGAGACATTGGACAAGATAAGATATTACAAAGTAATAATAATTTGTTAATTTTCAAGGGTTCATGAGGGAGGTGGGAGCAGGGAGGGAGCAGGAACAATGAGGAACCAATTCCAACAGCTTAAGTAGAAAGCAAATATTTTGAGAATGATGAGTGCAGCAGATGGACACATGTGCTTGACATACAACGGACATATTATGTATTGTGATAAGAATTGTATGGGCCCCCAAGAGAATGATTTAAGAAAAGAAAATAAATTCAATTCCACCACATCTATGGCTCATAGAAGTGGGTTCCTTCTAGCTGGTTCAAAGCCATGGATCAGGTGTTCACTTGGCGGCTTCTTCTGACTTCTAGTTGCATGGGCTAAGGAACCAGGGGCAGGAAGGTGAAGTAGGAAGGTCAAAGGAAGGTGGGCACAGAGCTGAATGAATCTGAGTTTGGTCAAAATAATCTGATGTGACCAGTTCACTGGTGGTGCCTGTGATTGGCACGAGATAGCCTAATAGTTTTAGGATTCAAAGCCAGCAGAAGCAATGAGCTAGTTTGTGCACAGTGTCAATCTATACTAAAAGTTGGTCACATCATTAATGAAAATTTCCCTCAATTTTATCAAGGCAGTGACTTGATAAACGATGAACTAGCTCATTTTCCAGCATCTGCTTGGTGGCTTCATGGCGGATCCCAGCCTGGAGTTGACCACACTGTGTTAGATCCCATTATAGGAGAATCCTGACCCACCAAAATTAACATAAGATCTAACTATCCCAGTTCTATTTTTCACAATTCTCTCAAAACTTATACAACAAAGTTATTTTCTTGTTTTCCCCTATTTTTTCTCTAGTGTTCAAAGAATACAAGACTTGCATGCTTCTATGGCATTCTGTAATCCTAATATAATACTTCAATTGCATTTTTAGCTATTACTATTTCACTATGGTTAGGCTGTAGGACCTTTGAGATCGGAGCTTGTCTGAGTCATTTTGTGGTTATCCAGGTTTTTCTACATTGATGGTACTACTGCATCTGCATCAGTAGGTGGTTACAGATTTTAAAATGAATGTAGTTGGACTGGCAGGTGTAGTGCATGATTGTCATTGATGTAAACATTGGATACAGGCAGAGAGGTAAAAGTAAACGAGTTTGTGGGGGTGCCAGGCAGCATCTAGACAGAAGTGAAAACTATGCATCTCATCTGATGAAACAGAGAAGGCAGAGATGATCAAAGAGAAACTTTCTTTATGCTAAGTACTTGTCTCTGTCCCACTGGATGATGTCTTCTGGTTTTCAAAGACCTGCACAGTCCTGGCCTGTGGTTTGTCAGTTTCTCACAGTCTCTAAATGCAAGGCAACCCCTCAGGGTGGGGAGCAACTTGGGGTAAAGGACACGAAACAACTTGCTTGAATAGGACTGTTTATTTCACCCAGATTGAGAATCTCCGCAGGCATCTAAAGAGCTGTAAAATAAATCCTAATTATGTCTTACCCTCAAACTCTCATAAAAGAGATTTGGTTTGTTGAGATAGCATCTGTCACTGTCAATCCTCTCTTGGCTGACAGGAACCTCCAGGGCCCTGACTGACCTATTCTGACCTATTTTCCGTGCCCAGGGAGACCATGTTTCACTGACATTTGGAATTCCTTACAATGACGCTGCCAAATTCACCTCGGAACGCAGAGATCCTGCAAGGATCTCAGGACCTTTCTGTTGGGCAACATGGCCAAGAACACGTTTGTCACCTCATCTGATGACTAAATATCTTCTAGAGCATTTTGGCTTTTTTTTTTTTTAATACTGTGGCTATTATACAGGTCAAAAGATCAATTCTTCTAGGCCAGGCTGGAAGATTGTTGTAGTCCTAATTTTCTTTATTTAAGGATCACTGCCAATTAAAAAAATCATTTTATTTGTGCTCATAAAATTCTTATCATCATCTATCCATCCATCCATTGTGTCAAACACATTTGTACATCTGTTGAACTCATCATTCTCAAAACATTTTCTTTCTACTTGAGTCTTTGGCATCGGCTCCTCACTCCCCCACTCTCTCCACCCCTTTCCACTCATGAACCCTTGATAAATTATAAAATAAATAGGTTAATTATTATAAAATATAATTTATTTATTATATAAAATAATAAATTGTTATTACTTTGTCATATCTTTCATTGTCTGATGTCTCCCTCCACTCACTTTTCTATTGTGCATCCCCCAGGGAAGATTTTTTTTAATATAGATCCTTGTGATCAGTTTCCCCTTTCTACTGCACCTTCTTTATCCCCTCTTGGTCTCGCTATTCCCATTAGTGGTCTTGAGGGATTTATCTGTCCTGGATTCCCTGTGTTTCCAATTTTTACCTGTACCAGTGTACACCCTCTGGTCTCGTTGGATTTGTAAGATAGAATTAGAATTCTGATAGTGGGGAGGGGAGGGAGAGGTAGGGAGGAAGAAAGCATTAAAGATCTAGAGGAAAGCTGTATGCTTCATCAGTGCTACACTGCACCCTGATTGGCTCCTCTCCTCCTTGAGACCTTTCTGAAAGGGGATGTTCAGTTGCCTACAGATGGGCTTTGTGTCACCACTCCACATCCCCCCTCATTCACCACTGCCAATTTAAAAAATGTTTTCAGAAAGAGAAAATTAGCAAAGCTTGTTGCAAGGTGTGTGTTGATTTTAAATATAAATATAAATGATGGGAGAAGCTTTGGATAACCAAGGTGATATAAAAACTTTATGGATATGTAATGATTATGTTGACTAAGTAGAAATTTTGGCATACAATAAGAAAACAATTTTATGCATGTTATATGCACCCTTTTAAGACCACCATGAAGTTTGTAGAAGTATTTCTTTCACATTCATTTAAGTAAAATTTAATGAAGACATACATTTAATGCAAACCTTTTTGTCACAAAATTCAAGTTCAGACCAGGACTTAATTGCATAAACCAAATGAAAAAAGAGACCACAGACAAAAATTGCCTCATTCTTGAGAATTTTGCTGTCCAGCAGAGGCAAAAATATTAATCCTCCTGAATGCTATGATTTCTTTCATTTTTTCCAACCATTCAACGTGACACTTCTAGTTTCATATTGGGTTTTAAAGTAGTCTTGTGATTTAAGAAAGCTGCATACCAGCTTTTTGTGCATGACCTACTTCTAATCCATAGGAAGTATTTATGCAGACTTTTAAACTCTAAAACCTATAACAAGAAGTACCCCCCTCCCCCAGTGAAGCTCTTGTACTTTCGTTTCTTTACTAGAACAGTAACTAAACAAAGCCTCATTGCTCTTATACTTCCTAGCTAGAATTCAGACATTGTTCTATATCTAGCTTTCTGAGTGGTTTCTGACTTGGGGTCAGGAGATCAAAACAAAAATGAAAGCAACCCCCCCCCCCCCCCCGAAACAAACAAGCTTCACTGAGCCAAGTTCTACTTGAGCAACCCTATAGGACTGGGTAAAGCAGCCCCTGTGGATTTCCTAGACTGCAGCTCTGCACAGGGATAGAGACACTCTGGGAGTGGCTGGAAGTTTCTAACTGGTCATCTTACGGCTCATGATCACTATCCCACCAGGGCTCCTGTGGGGTCAGGAGATAGCAGATTATACTCATCTCCAATGAGGAAGCTCCATGATTTGGAAGACTCCCATCAAGTGGCAATATCCCACATGACAAACTTTCAATTCATTTTAATTCATGGTAACATCATGTATAACAGAATGAAAGGCTATCTGGTCTGTGCCATCTTCATGATCTCTGATTATTTAATTCCACTCTTATAGCTATTGGATTATTTCCTCTTATTTAAGATTTCTCTAATTCCCATTGACTCTCTGCTTTATCAAACATGATGTATTTTCTGTGATTCAGTCTTTCCCGATGATGTGTGCAGAGAAAACAAGTTTCATCATCCTTGCTTCTGAGAAGCCGTCCAATTTTATTTCTTCTAATATTGATTTGTTTGCTGTTCTTTCGACTATCAAAACAAACAAAATAAAAAACATACACTGTGTCATGTGCCATCAACTTTGCTCAGTACCTCAAATAGTTCATAGGCCAGAGCTAATGCTCAATGTCAAGAAAATGATTTTTCAAAATTTTCTCTTCTGCCTTAGATGGTGCACTGTGGAGTGCAATCGTTATTGTTTTGGGAGCTTCAGCAGCAGTAAATGCAGAAAATCTTTATGTTAATACACTGTAATGGGTATAATCCTATGCTTCAAAGTCCTCACACATATTCAAATTTATTTAAAAATGAATTTTCCTAGGGCTGAGCCCCGGTGGCTTAGTGGCTGTGTGCGGGACTGCAGCCCACTGGGATGGAGGTTCATTCCAGCAGTGGGTCTGGGCCTCCTACTCCCACCACCAGCGCAGTGATGCCTGAAAAAAAAAAAAGAATTTTCCTAGATACAGAACTCAGCACTCATTATCACCACTTTTATACATACAAAGTAAAGAACTCTATTTTGCTTTGGCTTACCAAATATAAATGAATAAAAATACATTGACTTAAATAATAGGTTATTCCACAAATAGGAATAGTTGGATAGACGTACAAAAGGAATTTATCAGGGCTTGTTGTCTATTCTCAGATCCCATTTTCAAAATTTCCTCTCAGATTAAACAATATAATTAAAAAATTGTGAAACCATGATACTTAGGCAGATCAAAATGGACCTATGTAAAAATTTGCAATAGAAGACTCTACAATTCAGAGATGTTTTGGTTAAGATTTCCTGTAAAGCATTGATTCAGCCCCTCTTCTGAGAAACCAAGGGGAGGGGGAAGAGGGCAGGTTTAGTAGAAAGTGCTGCAATATCAGGATTGTTTCTGGAAGCATACAATGTCCAGAAATGATCTGATAAGAAAGCTAATCTTAAAACAATAACTCAGATTGTTCTTAGAAGGAAAATAGATTAGCTGACAATGGAAAATACCTGAAAGGATAAGTTATTTTAGAAATCTTTATCATCAGGATGACTAAATTGATTCCCATGTAGAGAGGACGTGTACTCTTGTTGAACTTTGAAGCACATTGTACTCTATTATGCTGCCTGGTTCAAACTCTTTATAGTCTCAATACACAGTAACTCCACTTTGCTTGTAAAAGACCATGTGCTTCCTTCTTTGACGTATTGTCAGAAACGGCGATTAGAAGGTGCTTTGCTCTCATTCAGTGGGCTGGGAGCTTTGGGAGCAGCTGAACCATTTTGGACTCTGAGCATCTGAGAAATCCCAGGAGTCATCCTACAGAAAATAACCTCTCCTACACTAGCTTCTCTTCCTTTACATGATAGCTTTTGAGTTGATATTGTACAATTACTTTTCTGCGTTCCTAGGATTTTGTTCCACTGTTTGTTGGAAACACGGGGAATATCAGCACCAGAAACCAGAATTGAGCTCAAACGCTTGCTTATCATTTCAGCAAGCATTTTGGCCCTAGAACATGCATCTTCTGTTTGTCTGGAATTAGCTCACCAAAGGCATTCTGGAAGGTCATGGTCAGCTTGGCATTCTTCAGTCTTTCTGATGTAGTTTTTCTCATACCAAGTCAGAACCAATGATCCCAGTTTATAACAATCCCAGTGGGCTGCTTAATTTGATTGCCTATGTTTAGATGTTTGTTTAAGCTCTCTGATGACAGTTTAATAAATCAGCGGTCACTTTCGGGGTTCTATTTAGTTGGAATGACTAGTATGTGTACAGAGAGACTAGATCTTTAGCCAGCAGAGTTAGAAGGACTGGAGCCATGTTTCATTTGATTGATATGAAAAAAGCAGTGTTTTGACCCAACTGTGCTCCCCAAATGTGAGCACAGATTTAAGCATTTTAAAACTCCTAAGTTGTTTGCCAAAAAAAAGATCACTATAGTAAATCAGTATTCCTCCTGTTGAAATACTGTTCTCCAGTATTTCGGTTGTTTTGTGCAGTTTGGAAGAGTCCTTCAAAAGTTCTCTTGGAGCTACAGGACCTCAGTGCCTGGTAGCCTCATCCCTCTTGACTCTTATATTTTGGCTCTGTCAAAGGCAAGTATTGAACTTCTCAGTTAATTTACTTATGATTCTGTTACCTTGGTGTATGAAAGAAAAACAAACTAAAATAGTCTTCTTTTACTATTCTCTTGGTAAGCCACTTTGTCTTTTCTTTATCAAATTCTTTTGTCTATCCAGTATATACCAATTTAAAAAAATAAATATCCAGATTAGTCACACACCTATCCTCAGATTTATCTTATAGATCCGCTGGAAATATTCCTCAACACTCAAACTCATGATCTCCAGTCGATTCTCACTGATAGTAACCCAATGGAACAAAGGTGAACTGCCCTGGTGAGCTTTTGAGTGTATAATTATTTACAGGAATAGAAAGCCTCTTCTTTCTTCTGCAGAGCAGCTGGTGGCTTCACACTTCTGATCTTGTGGTTAGCAGCCCAATGCATAACCACTATGACACCACAGTATTCTGGAACTACTACAGTTTAAGATAAAGTTAACTACTTTTCTTAAACACAATATATTTCACAGAATACCACATCTAGCTTATGTTTAGACTTTGCATTCAGTAATGACATAAACATTATTGTCAGGATGAATTCAGTTTCATTAACTCCTGAAAACTTAAATTTACTTAAGTGTTACATTAAGCCAATAAAAATAATGCCATTTGAAGAAATATTATACTCTCATTTTAAAAGGCACATTTATCATCAAAATCAGCATTTTAAGATCTATCTTGAAGTACAATATTATCTGTAATAGGATAATATCTATACCTACAAGGAAGACCAATTTATATGACTATTATTCAAATTTATGCATCAACTACTAATTCCAATAATGAAGAAATTTCAAAAACTCTACATCATTATAAATTGAAAAGATTAGAATGTTTGAGACAAAGAAGAAGGATTAGTAGTCGGAACCTATAACCTTGGAAATAGAAGCACAATTATAAATCACAGAATAGAATTTTGTCAAGACCAATAGCTTCATTACAAATACATTTTTCAGCAATAAGCATTAATTATATATGGATCTTGCCAGACATTATTCACAGGTAATCAAGTAGACTCCCTCTGGGGAAAGAGAAGATGGAGGAGCTGAACATTATTAGCCAAAACAAAGTCAGAGGCTGATTGTGAGACAGACTCATTATTTACTAATATGCAAGTTTAGTTTTAGTAAGAGTAGGAGAATATTTCATTTTCTGAATCTATATGTTACATATCTATAGGTTATTTTAAAGAAGGAATTTAGTATAATTTGTCTGTTGTCAAAGTTTTGTTATGCCAATCAAAGTATAAACCTATTCTTTTGTTTCAGTGAACATTTCAAGTAGACCATTTTCTATCAAAGGTTCTCAAAGTAGCTACTAAAAAGTTTAAAGTTGTGATGGACCCAAAGCCATTTTTTTCTTGGATGGGAAAAGAACTGAGATTTTCAAGAGGCCCGTGAAAAACACACACCATGGCTTCCAGCCACATACAATTCAAACTTAATTTTACAGCAAGCTCTAAGAACAAAATAAAATAGCAAAATGATATTAGCATTGGATTATCAGGTCATGTAAAGGTCATATGAGGCAACCATACCCAGAAACCAGTTTATTAAAATGTATATAGAAATTCATAGATGAGATTGAATCATTTTAAGAGAAAAACATTTCTTAAATATATCAAGATGGAGGGTATGTCAGTCTGGGTAGACTAGAGAAACAAATACATAGACTCGCATCTGGGTATTAAGAAAAAGCTTATATACAAGAGGAATGGGACATTTAGAAAGCATCCCAGCCTAGTCCATTTCAAAGCCATAAGTCTGATATTAACCCATATGCCCAATATCAGTCTATAAAGTCTCCTTCCGACTCAAAGCCACAGGCCAGAGGGTGCAGAGTCCTGGTGCCAGCCAGTGTCTCCCCATGGCTCCCCGCTTCCAGGGCTCAGGGTCCATCAACAGCATCCAGTGGTGGTAGAAGCAACTCAGCACTGGCGGGGGATTCCACCTGGTTTCTCCAGCTTCAGAGGTCTGGTCCCATCATGGTAAGGCCACGTGGCTTCTCCTCCGGCTTGTCCAACTCCTCGGACACTGCCATCTTGTCTGTAGTTCATTGTCTCTGAGACTAACTCCCAACAACTGGGGAGATAGCATTTCATCTCCATCAGGGAAATATCATGAGATTTCCCAGATGTCTCAGGAGAAAGCCATGCCCACACAGGGACCTCATTGGCTACTCAATGGCTATCTCCAGATTAACAGGCTAGACACCACCACTACATCTCAATCATGAAATTAACATAAGCACATGACAGTCACAGAGGGTAATTACATCCTCTACAAAAATCTGAACATCAAGTAAAATTTCCAAAATAGAGAAAGACAACACAAAAGGAAATTAATAGTTCCTAACTGAATAAAAGAGTAGATAGAAAGTTATCATTACCCTAGAAATTCCAAAGTACTTCAACTATATTCAGTTTTTTTTAATGTGAACTCCAAACCAGCATACCCCTAGGGGAAATTCAAGCTCATTTATTAATTATGTTAAGAAAGCGGTTGAAACATTGTTCTTTGAAGGTCAGATATAATTGGTCTGCTATGGGCTTAATCACTGTTTTGTTTTCATAGGATGTCTTCTTTACATAATAGTTTACTAGTGGTTGATAGGCAGCCTAATGCTTTGGCCAATATCATGTTCAAGATTATTTTTTGGGGTTAAAAAATGTGTTGATTTTTACTTTTACATTTTTGGCTATTGTTAGACAATGAATTCATACTATCTGGTCATACTATTATTTTTTATAATTGGTTATTGTAGCAGTCACCTAATCTGGTGTTGATTTGAGGATTAAGAGGTAGGCATGGAATCTAACCTGTCAATCTGGAGATAGTCAATGAGACCTCTGTGTGGGCATGGCCTTATCTAGAATTCTGGGAAATGTGGTCCTTCCTTCTTGGTGACAGAGACACTGTCTCTCTCAGTTCATTTCTTTGGAGACTCTCTACTGACAACACTCATTTAGAGACGCTCTACCGACAAGATTTGCTTCCTGGGAGATATCCCAGAGAAGAAGCCATAGGGAGCTACCCTAGTGCTCTGAATCAGACAAGCTACATGGATGCAACCAGACCTCTGAAACCAGAGGAGCCCCTTGAAGAACCCTGCCAACACTGAGATGTTTACGACGCCACTGGATCCAAAGGAATTCTACCCATCTGGCTTGTGATCATCCTGCATTCGGAGTCACTGAATGTGTTTTGTGAGTCTGAAGAAGACTTTATAGACTGGTATTGGACATATAGGCTAATATCAGACTTATGACCTTGGACTGGACAGGGTTGGGATATTTTCTCTATGTTCAATTGTTCTTGTATATAAAACTCTTTCTTTCTTTTTGTCATTTTTGGGGGGCATCACTGCCTCTGGTGGTCGTGGGAGCTACCCAGTGCTCCTCCTGAGAGCCGCCACTGGATTTGAACCACCAAGCCCGCGGGCTGCAGTCTTACACTCAACCACTTACTCCACCAGGGCTCAGCCCTATAAAACTCTTTCTTATACACATTTGAGTGTTTATAAATTTGTTTCTCTAGTTGACCCAGACTAACACAATAATCATCATTTTACTCCTTTTGAATGTAGCATCATCAAACCCAATTTTTTTTAGTTTTGACAGTTTTATTGACATATAATTCACATACCATACAATTCAATAGTGAAAGCTTTTTAAAAAGAATAGCACAGTCATCACTACAATCAATGCTAAAGCATTTTCTTCATTCTTGCACTTAATAGTGCCCTGTTTCTCCCCAACTCCCCCTGCCACAACTCTATGAAAGTATTTTCCT
This sequence comes from Nesogale talazaci, assembly GCA_004026705.1. Lineage (NCBI taxonomy): Eukaryota > Metazoa > Chordata > Mammalia > Afrosoricida > Tenrecidae > Nesogale > Nesogale talazaci. Next base: position 40,589 of record PVJH01001176.1, on the reverse strand, counting down.
GTTACTTTATAGATTTATAGATATAGATTTATAGATATAGATATAGATTTATATATATATAGATATTTATAGATATAGATATACTTTATAGATATAGGTCACATCATAAGAGCAAATTACTCTTAGGTTAGAAAACCAATAGTTTTAACTGTGGTAGTCACATTGTTTATCTATAGAATTACATTACATTACATTACATTACAAAAGCTAATTACTTTAGATTGGGAATAGAATTAAGTGTGAGCCCCAAATCCATTCATCTACCTATGGCTTATTTGTATACTCTGATTTACTTCAGAGACATCATGACCCTTAGAGATAAACAGAGCATTAAATATCAACCTCATAGCTTATAAGATATTTCTATTGATAGTATTACTAGTTTACCCAATGGTATAGAATTTAAACCTTTTGAGAAAAGGAAATTATATGTTGTATGCTAACTTTTTAGACCCCCATACACGAATCGTTGACTTGTACACATTAAAATCATCAGTGACTGAACACTATTTACACAAAGAATGAGGGTGAAAGTAGGACAAACCTTTCAGGAGCATTCATCCACAAAGGCAAAGCTGACTTTGACTAATACATATCATCAAAAAGAAAAGAGAGCTTGAAAATAGTCAATATGTGCTACTTTCAGGCTACTATTTATTGAACACACTCAAAGCCAGGTTTCCAAACCAAAGTCCAACACCGATCAATCCCATAAGCTTAGTACAAGGTAGATGTTGTTCTTTCTAGTAGCTGGGCAAATTCTGATTTCTTTAATATGTTTTGCTATAGTACCATATCTTTAGGGATAGCTCCATGAGGGCAAGTATTGAGGAAGGTCACATCATAAGAACAAATTACTCTTAGGTTAGAAAACCAATAGTTTTAACTGTGGTAGTCACATTGTTTATCTATATAATTTTTATTTTTAAAATTACTATTCAAATATTTGGTGCCATCCATAAGGTTTTCAATGGCTAATTCCTCAGAAGTAGACAACTTATTTTTTCTTGTTGTTTTTTTTTGTTTTGGCATCACTGCCCTCTGGTGGTCGTGGGAGCTACCTAGCCTTGCTCCTAGAGAGCTGCTGCTGGATTTGAAGCCATGGGCCGTAGTTCCGCACTCAACTGCTACACCACCGGAGCTCAGCCCCTAATTTCTTCTTTATATTCTGTTCTTAGTCTATAGACAATGGATAGACCTGTCATTTTGGATGACCCTGGTGAAACTTGAAGCAACTGTGACAAAGCTTCCAGCCCACCAACCAACACAAAAACCACCATAGTACAGAAAGTTGGAAGACAAGTGATGAATGACACAGTGGTGGCAACTATGGGCTCAAACATAAGAACAATTGTGAGGATGATGCAGGACCAGGCAGTGTTTATTTGTTTGTTTTTTGTTGTTGTTATTGTTGCTTTTTGGTTTTTTTGGCATCACTGCCTCTGGCATTTGTGGGCACTACTCAGTGCTGCTCCTGAGAGCTGCTGCTGGATTTGAACCCCCAAGGCTGCAGTCCCGAACTCAACCGCTTGTGCCACCGGGGCTCAGCCCCAGGCAGTAGTTTCATATACAGAGGGTTGCTATGAGCTGGATCCAACTCAATGTCTCCTGATTACATCATTGAGGTATTCAGAGTCTTGATCATCTTGATATCCTGTGGTATATTTGGTATAATATTGGTGTGTTAGTCCTGGTAGACTACAGAAATCCACAGAAACTCTAATGTGTGTGAGAAAGAGCTTTATATATAAGAGCAATAGAATATTTAAAAAACATCTCAGCCCAGTCCAGTTCAAGGTCATAAGTCTGATATGAGCCCATATTTCTGATACCAATCTATAAGTCCCCTTCATACTCATGAAGCATATGTAATGACACCAGGACCATCACAGTGCAGTGGATTCAAAGTCTTGTGGATCCAGTGGTGTTGTAAGCATCTCAATGCTGGCAGGGGTCTCCCCATGGCTCCTCCAGTTTCCAGGGCTCAGTGTCTATGAGCATGTTGCCATGTGTCTTGTTAGCTGCGATGTCTCCCAGAAGCAGAGAGATAGTGTCTCCTTCTTCCAAGAAGAAATTACCATGTTTTCCAGAATTCTCAGGAGGCCATGCCCACACAGAGGTCTCATTGACTCACTCCAGATTAACCGGCTAGACTGTACCCCTACACCCTTAATCCTCAAATTGACACCAGATTAAGTGACTGGCACAATTGAAATGTCTGAATTAATATTTCCAGAACTCTTGGCTCTCAACACTGATTTGTTCACATATAGTGGCTGAGCTAAAATTATACAGAATGGAAATGAATAACTTTGTGGGCTAAAAAATTACCATCAATTTTATGTAGGAATATTAGTGGTACTGTCTGCTAAATGGGGCTCCTCCCTTTTTTTAATCTGTAGCTTTGGACTGGTTCTTGTTATAGCATTTTTATGTGCTTATATATAATAGATTAACTATGAAGGAAACCAAGAAATATGTAAAGAATGTAAAATTGAGACCAGAAAAGCAATCTTGAGGGCTGAGCCCTGGTGGCTTAGTGGTTGAGTGCAGGACTGCAGTCCCCTGGCTTGGTTGTTCAAATCTAGCAGCAGCAAGCCTGGGTAGCTCCCACGACCACCAGAGGTCAGCGATGCCCCCCTCCACTCAAAGCAATCTTGAATCATTAAAAAAAAATAGCTAGGAAATGAGAAAATCCTTTTCATAGAATACTTTGTAATCAGAATTGCGCTATCAGTTATAAAAGTCCTTGTATTAAAGAGAATTATATTTTACATAGGTTTATATAGTGTAACTCAAATTAGAAATTTCTGTTCATAATCTTAATAAGGCTGTATAGATCACAACTGAAAAAGTATCCGAAATTCAAACAGAGAATTTCAAAACAAAATTGCATTAGGTTTCCCATAAATCTCTTGTGGTAGAGTTTGTATTTAATAGATGAATGTTGCTGTGTTTATTTCAATGTCATATATTTTGTGGTTGTGTGGAATATAGCTGCTACTGAGGCACATGAAAAGCTGCTTATGACCCAGGGCTCAAGGAGAAAGAAGATGTTTTGTAAATCATGATAGCAACATATATACTAATGTGCTTGAGACAATTGACACATGGATTGTTATGTCCTATAAGAGCCCACAATAAAATGACTTATCAAAATAAAAAAAGTTTACATTAAAAAACTTCTTATGTATAAACACAAGCTTCATAGAATATATTTCCTTACTTTCTTTCATGTTTAATATTTTCTCCTTGTTCTTAGAATTTCCCTCTTCATTGGTCTGGGCCACATCCATATCTCTAGTCAACTAACCCTGAAGACAGAACACATAAACTTGGTGAAGCCAAGAAAAAAGGGTACCTTTTCATGTAATAACAACCAATACTACTGAACCCCCTCAGGCAGATTCCTTACAGAAGACAAGGCACTTCATTGTGAGTTACCTGCACTCTACCGTTGAGGTGGAACCAAATGAGGGGAGGGCAGAAGTGAGTTCTAAAATCCAGAGACATTGTCGAATGAACTTCCAATGAAGGGTTGATCCTGACCATTCTGTGAAACCAGGAAAAGAAGTCATGTTTCAAGGTATAAAAGAGATTTCATTTCAAATATAATTTAAGGAGCATATTTATTAAGTCTAAAGAGAGACAGAAACACACAAAGACAGGGACACATTATCTGGATGAGGGAGGCCACCAACATGAGGTTAAAATGGCATGCAAGAGTTTGTTGAGATCCAGCATTTAGGGCATGAGAGAGCAAAGAAACTGTCGCAAAAGCATGATTGGTACGAGATCAATACGTTGCAATGACAGATGTGACTACAGAAGCAGGAGCCACTTCATGATTGGACAAATGTAAGACTTAATAGAACCTGCTAAGAACCAAAGTTCCTCCATGTTTGCCTCTGAGCCCACTCTGCAAAGTTCAGCCCCCAAGTCTGAATCTGTAAAAAGGTCTGCACACGCAGGAAAGAATGTGCTTTAGTCACAAATGAGCAAACCAAGGGCAGTGATAAACATGAAGAAATCAGTAAACCACGAATGAGGAGGACTGAAAACAACTATGTGGAGCTTTAATGACACCTGTGGATCAAGGAGACCTCAGGCCTGTGTTTGCCCCACCAGGGAGCAAGTCTATTCTTCCTTTCTGTACCTTTCAAGGTAAGGGCTAGTCCCTTAGTTCAGGGTGAATGCAAGCTCCAGCCTCAGCTTGGGATGATGCACTGTTCTGCTTCAGCCTGTCTGCACCCAGGCGAGGAATAAACTTTGCTATTTACAACTCATCTGGTCTTGTGACTGAATGGAGTCTCCTTTCTCAACTTTATAACATGAACATTATTAGACACGAGAGTTTATAAGATTGGTCCAAGCCCTTCTGACCAAGGCAATGAGGGTGACCCTGATATGGCTTGACTTGACTATGCGACCCCATGTACCATCTGTGACTTCCATCAAGAAGCAACCAAAGAAGACCCCCAGAGGTCTGCCCCTCCCTGGACTGGCCTGAGAACTGTGGAAGCAATCCACTCCCAAAGGCATTCCATCCACATGGAAGATTATCTGTATCCATGGCTAGTGATCCAAAAAGCATTCAATGGAGACTGCATTAGTCTGGGTAGACTAGAGAAACAACTTCATAGACACACATATGTATATAAGGGAGAAGTTTACATATAAGAGAAATGGAATATTGAGGAAGCATCCCAACTCAATCCAGTTCAAGCCCACAAGCCTGATATTAATCCATATGTATGAAACCAGTCTATAAATAAAGTCTTCTTCAGATTCATAAGGCACATGGAAAATCACCGGCCAGTCAGTGCAGAGTCTTGTGTATCCATGTAGAAACATCTCAGCACTGGCAGGGGCCTCTATGTGGCTTTTCTCGCTTCAGAGGTCTGGCTCCATCAGAGTAAGCCCAAGTGGCTTCTCTTCTAGCTCCTCCAGTTTCCAGGATTCAGGGTCGACTAGCATGCTGCCATCTTGTCTTGTCAGTAGTGTGTTTTCCTGGGACTGAATAGATAGTCTCTCACCTCCACGGGGGAAATATGGGGAGATTTCCCAGAATTCTCAGGGAAAGCCATGCCCACACAGAGGTCTCATTGGTTATCTCCAGAATGACATGCTAGAGTCCATCACTACACTCCCAATCATGAAGTTGGCACCAAAGTACATGACTGCCACAGAGACTTAATCTATGTGTAGATTCTGCGAATGGATTTTGACCTGTCACTGATATCTGTAGCTTTTGCAAACCATGGTTCTCAGAACTTAATGTCTCATACAGTAGAAAGAGATTTAATATCAATCTTGTTATTATAAATGAATTACATCTGGAAACCAGCTGATGGTTAATTATAACATGATAGCACAGGCTGTTCTTAGATTAGATGACAAACAGATTACTTGATCAATGGAAAAAGTGAAAAAATTCTATAGAAACCTCAAAGTTGATTTTCATGAATAAAAAAGTCTTTTATTGCTTGCGCTTTGAAGCACATCATACTTTCACTATTGTGCTGCTCAGATCAGACCGTCTATTCTAATAAGATCCTTTGCTTTCACTCCTAAGAGAGCTTGGGATTTTGCTTTTGGATAGATTTTATCTAACCAGATCTTTTCATTTTTCTTTAGAGTTACTGTGCTCTACACTTAGTGTAGAAATGGAGTAAGACAAGAGAGATAAAGCATGTTATGCATTCAAAGTAACCACTTTTCTGTTAATTGAAGCTTGGCTGCTGTGTTAGTCTCCTGGAGTTGGCTTCCTCGTTCTTGGAGATCAGTTCTTTCATTAAGTATCTGGGTCCTTCTGCAAAAGACCAGCAGGGTGTCTGCCACAATTGTCTGGCAAACATGCCCAGACATGTCTGGGTACCCTGTCTTCTCAGGCTGCAAACCCAGCTTCCAGTGACAAAGTCATCTCATATCAGAACAAAATCAGAATCTTACATGCTTAGATCCCTATCATTTGGCAAATGAAACAAGCAAAGTTGAGACAGGTAAAATAATTTAGTGAAGGTCATCCATTTAGTTAGTGACAGGGTTCAGAACAATTCCTGAAACTCCCGGAATTTTAACTAATGTGCTTTCTACAACAGATTTCTGTCTGTTCTCACTCATTGTTGGTACACTGAAGTTGTCTATAAAGAAGAGTATGTCCAGGAAAGTACTTCCTGCTTTCAGACTCGAATAGCATTACATACCACTGTACATAGCAAAGGAACCTTGGGTGGGATTATGCTCAGACATTGGGCTGAGAGCCTCAGTAGGTGTGAGAAAGATGAGACAGTCTGCTCTAGTAAAGGTTGACAGTCTTGGAAACCTGTGTAGGGTCACAATGAGTGAGAATCAATTCCATGGCAGTGGATCTATTTTGGTTTGGTTCATTAGCATCAACAGCATCAAAAAAGCAGCAAACTTTAATTCAATAAATCATATATATATACATATGGTATTCTAATCCTTTCTAGGCATGAATGACAACTGGAAAAAACTGAAAACAATATTTTATCTTTCTTTTCTCTATTGCAATTATATCATGAACTTTTCTTTTAGTTCTCTTTTGTTCAGAAGTAAATCACTTGACTGGTTGCTTGTTTCACTTGAAGTCCCTGGTAAAGTTTGAGGGGTTTTAAAGTAAAAAGAGTTTGTGGAATTCCAGAATGTAGCCAGGAGAATGCTTTTGGGGGACAAGCCTCTACAAGCAACAAAGTTCTAAGGAGCAGTTGTGCAATTGAAAGGAGAATTAAAGAGGCGGTTGACAAAGGATGCAAGGGTTTACCTCTTCCTTGAAGTTGGAACAAGAAAGCACAAGCAAGACTGTACTTTCTAACAGACTTATCTAATCTTGGGGCATGCAAGACATCATATAGTAAGCTTCAGGACAGAGTAGAACTGTCCCTATGGGTTCCTGAGACCGCAAATCTTTACAGGAATCAAGAGCCTCATCTTTCTCCTGAGGAAATGGCTAATGATTTTGGACTCTTTATCTTGCAGTTACATCCCCAAAGCACAAGCCACCAAGGCATCTTCAAATCTACTGCACTTGATCAGGACCTTATTTTTTGTTCTTAAAAATATTCACCCCAGGGCTGAGCCCCGGTGGCGTAGTGGTTGTGCGCGGTACTGCGGCCCACTGGGATGGAGGTTCGATTCCGGCTCCCAGGAGCAAAGGCTGGGCCTCCTACCCACCACCAGGGCAGTGATGCCTAAAAAAAAAAAAATATTCACCCCAAATGAGAGTAATATGTTCATGTGCACATCAACTAATAGCCCTAGAGATCTGTCATCACACTGAAAAATTCAGCAAGCTGGTGTTCATCAGTGTCAGGCTGACAAATTGCCGAATCTAGAGCAGCTTCTTCTCCCAACAATGAACACTTTCACTTCATTTTGCTTTTTTATTTTTCCCCTCTGTTTCTAAAGGAGGGAGATGGGGGAAAGAGTGATGTCGGTTCATCAGAGCTGGTTGTAAGACGATGATTCTCTTCCATGTGAAAGAATGTTAATTCCTTCTAGACCTGTCGGCCTGGTGAATTTCTAAATAGCCCCCCCCCCCCCCCCCGAATACATCAAGGAATGATGCTTCACTTCGAAGCTGCCCCCTCCCCCCCAGCTTTTTTTCCTTTCTCTCTTGAAGGATGGTAGTAGGAGTACTTAAATACATTAAGGAGTGAAATCGGTTTATTATTAACTTTGGCAAATTGTGGAATGCTAGTTCTCTGATATTCTGACCTAGTACCTGAGACATGCCACATGCACTTTGTCAGTGTGTATTTATAGGAACAAGAACTCTTTCTTTGGAAAGAAGCTCCTTTTGCTTGGATCTGAAGGGGGAAAAACGTGGGAATTTAAATTGAGGGGTTTAAAAATAATCTGCTGAGTCAGCATACTTGGCTCAACGAGTCCTTTTCTCTATTTCTTCATGTCCTGTTACAAATTAAGGAACATTCTGGGGGCAGAGATATGCCCATGTTGTGAGATGAGAAATTAAGGACAAGTATCCTTTAACTAGGAAGGTTCTGGTGGGGCAGTAGTTAATTATTTGCCAGTTGCTCCTTGGGAGAGAGATGTGGCAGCCTGCTTATGTAACTGTGGACCATTTTGAAGCCCGTGTAGGAAGTTCCTTCTCTCTTTTTTTGGGGTGGGTGGGTGGGGAGAGTATCGCTGCCCTCTGGTGATCGTGGGAGCTACCCAGCCTTGCTCCTGGAGAGCTGCCACTGGATTTGAACCACCAAGTTCGTGGGCCCCAGTCCCGCACTCATCCACTATACCACCGGGGCTCAGCCTCCTTCTCTGCCTTACAGGCTCATGATGAGTAAGAATCAATTCAGTAGTACACACCATCACCACCTATGCATTGATATGAGGTTGAACTACATGCTTACAAAATCTTGGTCCAAATATGGGACTCACTGACTTAGAATTCTGAAGCTTCTGCATTTTCAGTGACATCAATTATTTGAGAAATTCAGGTGATGACATTTTGGGGTATCTATGCCAGCCACATTTTTATCCTAATTTTTGTACTTCATTTTTGCTAGAGAAGATCTACTGGCTTCAGTTGAATTTTATATTGCATCCAAGCTTTGGTCTCTCTGTGTAATCTATGTTGAAAATATGAAATGTTTTGCATTCACAATATTTTCAAAAGGAAAAAAAAACATGAAGGGAATTTCTTCTGTAAGTAGCTTCTTTTGTTGACTTTAATATCAAGAGGCCCTTAAACCTGGGACAAGATGTGATCTGTCATGTTCATTAATGGAAGAATAATTCTTCTCTTTTACAAATGTTTGTTGAAACATTATTTAAAATCTGTTATGAGCAAGCCCCTTTACATCCTTAATATTTTCTTTTATTCATCTCCCTGACTCTTTGCCATAATTTCAATGAGACACTTCTGTAATGTCAATGTTTCATTTGTAGCTTATTTGGAATGATTGGGTTATTTTATGCTTTTATCTACCATGGGGCCTGGAAGTCTATCCATGATAAAACTATTATGATTCTTTTAAACCATTACTTCACACACTTGAAGAAAATTACTCCTTGCCTTGAATTTCTTATCAGTTTGTATCACCTTTCTGAAAGCCATTCAAATCTGTTCATTTCTAGCATTTCCTTGGGCTCTCAGGGATTTTTTTGTGTCATCTCTTGCCATCACTATCATGGGTGATTTTAGGGTCCATGGTGTCTAATGATCTCTTAGCTCAGGTCAGAGGTTTCCTATACCCTCATTTTCAATACTTAATCATTGAAGTTGTCCATTGTTTCATTCCTCTTGGATTAATAATCAATACCCTTGGAAACAGTCATCAACATATCTAACAACATGGGGGAAATTGTGCTACAAAAAATCTCTTTAAAGTGTTAAAAAGAAGTTGTCAGTTTGATGAGCAAGATCCTTTTTTTTTTCAGTTGCCTCATGCATATGCAAACATTGTGTAATTAAACAGGAAGGGGGAGGAATTGATGTGCTTGAATGGTGGTGGTGGTGGTGAATACTATTAAAGAGACCGTGGATTATAAGAAGAATAAACAAATCAGCCTGAGGAGAAATGTAACCAGAATGTCTCATAGAAGCAAGAGTAACAAGACTTTGACTTGCTTAATTGGGCTCATAATCAAGAAAGACCAATTTATTAGAAAAGAATTTCCATGTTGGTGAAGCAGAGATGAGGGAAAATTTCAACAAAATGGATTGACATACCACTTTGAGAGGATTATGAGTGAAGGGACAGAGCCTGGACTGTCAATCAAGATATAACCAACGAGGCCTCTGTGTGGGCACAGGCTTCTCCTGAGCATTCTGGGAATGCCCGTATTTTCCTCTTTGGTGGCAGTAGACACTTTTCTCTCTCTCTACTCACTCCCTTGGAGATGCTCTACTGACAAGACAAACCTGTTCATGCTGATAGACTCCATGCCCTGGGAGCTGGAGAAGCCACATGGACCTTTCCTGATACAGTTGTGGGTGCCGGAGAAGCCACTAGGAAACCCCTGCCAGTGCTGAGATGCGTACAATGCACTGGATTCATAAGACTTCCCACTCACTGTCCTGTGATCTTCCTGTCATTGCATGTGTTTCGTGAGTCTGAAAAGGACTTTCTAGATTGGTACCAGACATAAAGGCTAATACGAGACTTATGGACTTGATGTGGACCGGGTTGGGATGCTTTCTTAATGTACAATTATACTGTATCTAAAACTCTCATACATATATGAGGGTCTATGAATTTGCTTCTCTAGCCTACCCAGACTAAAAATGTATTCAAACACAACAATCATGAATATGCTGCAGGAGAATCAGACAATGTTTTGTTCTTTTAGGTATAAGGTTACCATGAATATTGGATAACATCTAACAAGAACAGACTGTGGCAATCTGTTTCCGTGAGCACACTGTGGTTACACCACACATATTTAATACATATTACTGCATACAAGGTGCTACGCACAGCTTATATTTCTGGAATTCTATCCTCTCACATCCACATTCATCACATTCATACTATACCTATCTTTGAATTTCTGGAAATTTAGGACCCAAGGATATCTATCATCTCAGGTGTTCACTCCCCTTATGAGTTCATCCCCCCCCCCCTTCAAGCTCTTTTAATTAAGATTGCATTCCATTACAGAAAACAAAAGTCTCAACTAATAATTTAGTTCAAATAAATAGTCGCTTATGTTCTCCCCACATTACAGGGATGTTACAGGTAGAAAGTACAATAAGGTTTTTTAGATCATCATAAGGCCGCAGAGAGTCTTCGAATCTCCTTTTCTCTCTTCTATCCTTAGCTTGATGGCTCTTATCCTTATGCTTATTGCCTCATTATGAAAGGATAGCTGCTACAGCTTGAGGGTCTTTCCACATAGGATGTGATGGGGTGGGGGAGTAGTGGTGGGGAGAGCCAGCCACAGTCTCCACATCTGTCCTGTTTTATTGGGAGAGCAAAACCTGACTTTAGTTTTTTTGTCATTACCCAGACCAATGCCATGAAATAAATTCAGCTGACATTAAAAATGGGGAATAATGTATGTAGCTTTCTCCCCTCAACAGTAAGGGAGACAAGAAAGAAGAAATCTAGGGAATATAGGTTGAGTGACTCAACCTATTCTGCCTACCCTACTGGCTTCAACCACCCTTTTGCCAAGATAACAATAATTATAACACCCTACTCACCTATTACATGAACCACCAACTTTTTCCTATTTCTTGGTATTCATTTTTAATGTCCCCCATATTGAAGCTGGTCATTGAGGAGTTGTCATCAACAGTGATGAGAGTCCAGCTAGAGTACTTATAAACTCATAAGGGGAATGAAAACATCAGATGACATTATTGGGTCCAAATTTGCAGGAGTTCAAAGATAGACCGGTGACAGATAGATAGATTTATAGATAGATAGAATTCAGTTTGCCATCTCTCCTTCAACTTAAGCAAGTTGCTATTTTTAGCATTTCTATTTTAATACCATAAATAGAAATAAAGTGGATCTTCAAAATTGTTTTTGGGAAAAATCCATTATTTATATTTTCATCTTTTCAAGAACTTTTTGGCATGAGTATTCCGTTTCAGGGAATGCTTCCCTCGTTCATCAGAATACACCTGGAGGAATTTGCTCCAAATGGTATGCAAAGAGCTTCAAAAAGTTTATGAAGATGTGCTTGTGTTTGGTCTATTTGATGATATTTATATTTCACTTATTTGATAAAGCGTGATCTCCATAATCACCTAAGGCCAGCACAGGCTGCTGAGTGGATTTCCTCTTTCCTTTTTGGTCGACTGCACCTTGCTCTGCTTTAGACTGACATCTGGTGGTCAAGAGATCAACCAATTGGTCCTGCTGAAAAATTCCATGAAAGCCAAGACTTGACCAGGTATATTGCACTAATGCTGGTAAATATTGCTCCAAGGGTTTATTTACTCTCATAGTCTATTGAACATAAGCCAGATTGGCTGTCTGAATTTGACCGCACTTTTCAGTAGCTCAAAATATTTACAAATGTATCTCTAAGAAATATAAACAGACAGATTTGTGTATAAAAATGTTCCTCAAAGTATTATTTATAATAGCAAGATTGGAACTAATCCAAATGTTTAAAACGTAGAGGTGGTTCAAACTGGAGAGGATTTAATGACAGAACTGTGTTTATGACATATTAAAATCTGAACAAAACAAATTAATAAGACACACAAAATTCCATGATTTTAGTTTTGGTTTTCTGTACTTCCCCCTTTCAAAAGCACAGGCATGTAATATTTTTTGAATCAGAAGAAAAGGCACCAGAAATAAAGCCATGCTACTATATGGTACTTTGTATAGCAGAGTACAAATATACAAATATAAGTTCACCTTTCTCCCCCCAAAGCAACACATCCTTTCAAAATCTCTCTAGATACTTGTTGAGCAAATATATTGCTATAGAATACTGGTATTAAAAGCTGAAGATCAGTTCACTGTTCTCAGGATCAGGAATAATTCAGAAAGCTCAAGCATGCAGCCAGTCCTTCCAATCTTGTGGTGGAGAATAAAAGCTCATGTCATTTCTTGCACAATTCTATAGACTCATTACTGTATTCAGAGGCTTATATTTTGCTTCCCAGAGTAGTTGGAGGGGTCATGAAAGAAGACAGTAATTCACAACCCCTTGCAGTAAGCAGAGTTCTATTTATAACTGCACACAGTCCATTTCTTAAATAATAACTTTGCGATTTTCTTGATACATTGCAAATCTTGCTTTCTTTTTCTTTTCTTTGTCAAAACATCACTTTATTTAAAAAAAATAAAAAATTTTACTGGGGCCTCTTATCACAATCCATCCATCTATCCATGCATGTTGCCGAGCACATTTGTTGCCATCATTTTTCTCAAAACATTTTCTTTCTACTTGAGCCCTTGTTATCAGCTCCTCATACCTCCCTTCACCTGCCCCTCTCCCTCATAAACTCTTGATAATTCAAAAAAATATCATTTTGTCATGTCTTACACTGTCTGACATCTCCCTTCATGTATTTTTCTGTTGTCTTTTTCCCAGGGAGTGAGTTATATGTAGATCATTGTGATGGGTTCCCCCTTTCTACTCCACCTTCCCTTCACTCTCCCATTATCACTACTCTCACTATTGGTCCTGAGGGGTTCATCTGTTCTGGATTCTCTGTGTTTCCAGTTGCTATTTGCACCACTGCATATCCTCTGGTCTCGCCGAATTTGTAAGGTAGAATTGGGATCATGATAGTGGGGTGGGGGGTGGGGAAGGAAGCATTAAAGAACTGGAGGAGCATTGTATCTTTCATTGTTGCCACACTGCACACTGACAAGCTCATCTCCTCCCAGCAAGGGGATTGTCCAGTTCCCTTCAGATGGGCTTTGGGTCTCCATTCCACAATTCCCTTTATTTGTAATGATATGCTTTTTTGTTCTTTGATATCTGCTACGTAATCCACTGCACCTTGTGATCACACATGCTGGTGTGCTTCTTCCATGTGGGCTTTTTGGCTTCTCAGCTATATGGCCTCTTCTTTACCTTCAAGACTTTAAGACTCCAGATGCTATGTCTTTTGATATCTGGACACCATCAACTTTCTTTACCACATTTGCTTTTGCACCAGCTTTATCTTCAGTGATCATGTTGGGGGGAGGGGGGTGAGGATCATGGAATGCCAGGATAATAGAGCAAAGTGTTTTTGCATTGAGCAAGTACTTGAGTGGAAGTTCAATGTCCATCTGCTACCTTTATACTAAACCTATAAATATATGCACATAGGTCTATTTCCCTATCATCATATATAAATATATTTGCATATGCCTGTCTTTAGACCTTCATAAATGCTCTTTGCCTCCTAGTTCTTTCCTCTATTTCCTTTTACTTCCCTCTTATCCCACTATCATATTCAGCCTTCATTTGAGTTTCAGCAATTCCTGTGAGCTACATTCCCCTTGATCAAGCCCTACCAGACCTCTTACACCCTCCTCACCATAGATTTTGGATCATTTGTTGTTCCCTGATCCCTGGATTTGTAAACACTCACTTCCTTTCCCCTGCCACCCCCTCTCCCATGTCTCCTCCTCCCTCCCCTAACCATCAGTCTCATTGTTTTCTCCTCCACATTTTTATCCCACCTATCTTATCTAAATAGACTTGCAGAGATAATAATATGCATACAAAACAAGACACAGCAAGACAAAGCAGCAAAAGAAAACAACAAAAAACCAGTGACAAAAAGAAAAGAAAGAAAAGCCTGTAAATAGTTCAAGGTCTGTTTGTTGACCTTTAGGAGTTTATTCTGGTTGAGTCTGATGGGGTGCCACATTCTGACCCGAAAATCTATTTTTGGTGTTCCCTGAGGACTTCTTGCTCTGCTCTGTTTGCTGTTCTCTTGCAGGCCCTTAATGTTTTGCTTCAGTTTGGTGGGGTCAGATTGGGTGCAATTTCCGCACTATGTCTCCAGTGTTGATTTTTGTAGGGCTACAGGTCAGTGAGGGAAGTTGTGTATCATAGTGGGGCCAGCCATATATATAGAGTCTTCTCTGTGCATTGGCTGTTCTGAGCAGGGATATTGTTCTCAAGGCTTGGGCCAAGTGTGCTTCACTTTCTCCACCCCCCCTTCATTTGCTCCTGTGTGCTCTGATCAGACATGTCTCTCTCCCTGAGGTTTAGCTTCAGTGTTGTCCTTTGAAGTAAATTCTTCTGGGGGGAGGGGGACCGTCCATACTGTTGGGATTTGGGCTGGCTCTTCAGTCTTCTCCACGGGTTCCCTGCTTCTTGCTGGAATAAATACCTTGTTCTCTTGCTTGAACGGGTGATTAGCCCAGAAAGTGAAAAGTGAAGGAACCTCAGTTTGTTTTTTTTTTCAGACGAGCAAAGAACAGTGGCCCTTGGATTCTGGGAGCAGCTGTGGGGTTAACCAAATCTGCCTAAAGGATGTTCCTTTTGTGTAGTTTTACGTATTCCATTTGCTCTCAATATATTTGGATGAAATTTCCATTTACATGGTTGAGAGTCAATTTTGTCTTCCCTAAGGGCATCAGGTGGTAACTCCAAGAAGAAGAAAACAATTTTTAGAACTCCCTGCTGACTCAATCAACACTTTTCAGTTCTAATGAGATGGTTGACTTCTTTTTCTCACTAAGCCATTTGGTCAACAAAATGTCACCCTTGCAAGTGCTAACACCGTTACTTTTAGATGGACAAATTGGGATTGTATTCATTATCCAGTTCTAGTAGGAACTTTACCAGCTTTCTGATGTCTCATTGAGTTAATTCTGCTAAGTTCCTGCTTGGGGCACTGCCAGGCTACACGAAAAAGAAATAAAGTCTGATTGACATACTTCAACGATGCGTGTGTTTCTTCAGCAACGATGTGAAGACAAATTGATTGGATCATTTCTCACTGGTTTTTCTACTACAGGAAACGTTATAATTTTGGACACCAGCACTCAATGGCAGTGAGTGATTGTTGTTGCTTGGTTGGCTGAAATAGACTCACGTAACTGCTGCTCTATCTGATAGTGACATATAGTAACTAGTTTTGCCATTTTCTAGTTGCATAACACATTCTCCAAATACCAAACCCTACAGATGCTCACACAGTATAATCTTTGCACATAATCTACACACATCATTCCAGACACGTTAAACCATCTCCAGATTACTTGTGTTATCTAATGTAATGTAAATGCTATGAAAATGATTTTTTCAAAGCCTACCTCTTAGCCTTTGGAGATTAGTTTGACCACTTAATTTATTGCCTCTCTCCCACCCACTCATCAGTCCTCGAGCAAGCTTTTGAACTTGTATGAGTTAAATTAGTTGACTTGGAACCTGACAACCTTGAGGAATGACGACTCAGCATAGCCTGTGGTTATCTTTCTAATTTACCTATTCCCTTGGTGTTTGCCTTCTCCTCACCAGATTGTAAATTGCCCGAGAGACATGGTCTATCTTTCTCACTGCTGGCTCTAATATGCAAAATAGCGTTCAGTATGTAGCAAACTAAACTATTTATTAATATAGGCAAATTTATTATTATTATTGATGCTCTACAGATAATAAAACATAAAGAGGGGATGCGTCTTACGGATTGTAGCTGGTATTTGAACATGGGATCACCTGACTCAAACTCAAAATCTTTCCATTCTATCAGTAGAATGCAGCCATAGCCACATCAATGACTACATTGCAGGCCATTGATTGCCAAGTCCCAAGGATAGAAATTGTTCTGGTTGGGTAAATAACAGAAATTGAATAGAGAGTCTTTGATTTCCTTTGGTTTCAGGCGAGAATCTTTTAGGACATTTGCCTAACAGTTTTCTAAAGACTTCTTCATAAAAAGTCTTTTGGATTGTCCCCCCAAATTTGAGAGCACACATATTACTACTAAGGGATAATACTTAGCATGGAGCCTCCCCAACTCCCCACTTAGTATGTAGTCTAATGATCTATGAGTTGTGAATTGTTGTGTTGAAAGTTGAGGGCAAGGCAATGTTCTAAAAATATGCTTTCTCTAAAATGTCTTTAAATTATATAAAGAAATGAAATATATTGTTTTGAGTTAATTTACTTTATAAAATAGGAGATGTTCTACCTGTGCCAAGAAGATATGTATCAGGACCTTGCCATTGGAGCTAGCCATTGCTATAGGAGAGTAAGTAAAAACCATTGTTAGAAAATCATAGACAGTTATTTAACAAAAATATCAAAATGTGAACCAATCTTGTCTCAACATATCCTCTCTCTCGCTCTCTATGTGTGCTCTCTCTCTATATACATACTTTCGAAGGCAGTGTTTCCATTTCTCTGCCTCTTCTGTTAAGAATTCTGTGCTTTTTGATTAATATCATTTAAAAATCACAACTGTGACATCCTTAAGGGATTCAGATCATGTTCCTTTGAATTTGTTCTTTTCGTTGCATTTTGAGAATAAAAGGAAGTATGAAGGGGAACGATCAGGGCTGTAAGTATGGACGAGGTAGTTTCTCATCCCAATTCTCAAAGGACAGCCCTTGGTTGCCTTTGAAGAATGAGCAGGGACACTGTTATGATGGAGAAAAAAAAACCTCAATACACTTTTTCTGGACATTCTCCTCACAGTTTGCAATAAAAAAAAAACACTTTTTCTTAAAAAGTCTCTCTGATTCTCCTAAATCCTTTGAGGAAGTGTATCAAGAGTTTGAAATCTTAAAACAGCAACAACAAAACCAAACCAAGCAAAACATTGCTATCCCCTTCTAAGCTGACTTTTCTGCCTTGAATTGAACTGCTAAGAAGACCCTTTTGGAAGTCATTATTATAATTGTTTTTTTTTTCTGGGACACCTTACCAAGATGAAGAGAAGTGTAGTACTTAGAGAATTTGTCTGGAGCCATCCAACCAATGGCAGAGACATGCATGAACACATTTTGTTTGAAATAACCCTGTGTATATATGGACTGCCTGGTATTCACCTAATTGAGGTGAAGATTGAGAGTGTAGGGGTGGAAGATAGCCTATCAATCTGGAGATAACCAATAAGATCTCTGTGTGGACATGGATTTCTCCTGAGAATTCTGAGAAATCTAGCTGTATTTCCCCCTTGGAGGTGAGAGACTCACTCCTCAGTCCCTTGGAGATGCTCTACTGACAAGATACAAGATTGACTCCCTGGGAGACATTGCAACTGACAAGACACATGGAAGCCTGCAGACAGACCCTGAACCCTGGAAACTGGAAGAGCCATGAGGAGACGCTTGCCAGCGCTGAGATGCTTCTTCTACCACTGGGTACAAGAACTTTTTACCCACTGACCTGTGATCTTCCTGCATTCAGCATCATTGCATGTGTTTCCTGAGTCTGAAGAGGACTTATAAATTGATATCAGACATCTGGGCTAATATCGGACTTATGACCTTGGACTGGACTGGGCTGAGCTGCTTTCTCAATGTTCAATGGCTCTTGTATATAAACCTCTTTTTATACACATATGCGTGCCATTGGATTTGTTTCTCTCATCTACCTGGACTAACACAGACAGGAACCCTAACAGCAATACTTTTTTCTTATCTTTGCACAGTGAAAATTTGCAAATGATTATTCAAGTCACTCACATGTGACTACTTGTATGTTGTATCACATGGTAAACATATAACACATTTGTGATACTACTTTTTATTTTCGGTTGAACACTGTCAATACAAATTCCTGGTGTATCTATAGTTAATAGAAGCTTTAGATAAAAACCAGTCGATCCGTTGAGTTTGCCAGGCTGTAAATCTTTATACATGCAGACTGCCACATCTTTCTTCCAAGGAGTAACAGTGGGTTCAAATTGAGGTTGGCAAATAAGCACTGAATGACTGCATCACCAGGCCGCCATTCCAACCAAATTAAACAAGCTGATCTTTCAAATACCGCAAATACTTGCATTCTAAAACTGAGAAAGTGGGCTTTTCAAGAGGAAAGAGACTTTCTAAGTGTCCACACATAAGATTAGTTGGTCAGTGGGATATTTCATTTTCATACTCATATCTGCCATATACTCATTACAGACCATAATAAGTCAGGGTGCAGCAAGATTTTCCTAACGTACTGTAGTTTAAACATAATATATAAGCATAAACTCAAAGTTATACTGGTACATTCTCTAAAAGATAGTATTAATAACATTTTGCAATATATAACCAACACAAACATTGGTTCTATTAAATGCATAATTAAAAATGTAAAATTAATCATTTATCCATTATCTATACATACATTTATATAGAAAATACAAACGTCTTGATGTTGTCATTGAATGCCATCAAGTTGGTTCTGATGTATGCTTACACTACTTACAGCAGAACAAAAAACCTCCTGGTCTTATGCCAACTTCACAATTGTTCTTTTGTTTGAGTGTATTATCAATCCATTTTGTCAAAGAACTTCCTCTTTTCCCCTGCCCTTCATTTTACCAAGCCTGATATCCTTCACTAGGGCTTGATCTCTCCTGGTCATGGGTTCAAAGTACGTGAGGTGTAGTCTCCCTATCCTTGCACCTACAGAACATGCTTCAACACATTTGGGAAACACTGCCTTAGGTCTCTAATATCCAGTATTGCAGATGCTCATTCATATTTTAGTTAGTTGTTTTTTTTCCCCCAATAGGGATGTATGGATCTTCAAAAAAGATTGGATTTGTTTTCATTGGAAACCAGAGAAAGTTGAGGACTAAGTACTGGAGTACTGATTAGAGTGGTGAGATCTTGGAGACAATTCCTTGTGGGATTTAGATTTCTAACCAGTTAAATCACAACTTTGGCAAAGGCCAACACATATGTTGATCCATCATTCCGTAAACCTGATTTTCACAATTCTTCACCAACCTCACATCTGCCAGTGCTCTACAAGTGAATCTGCCACTGATCTGTCAGTTTGTTACACTGTGGTGGTTTGCCTGTTGCTATGATGCTGCAAGCTATGCCACCCACATGTCAAAACCAGCAGAGTCACTCATGGTGGAAAGGTCTCCACAGAACTTTTAGACTAAGACAAAATAGAAACAAGGAAGAGGCAATCTACGTATGAAAAATTAGCTACAGCGGTTATAGCTGGTACATTTTCTAAAAGATAGTATTACCAACCTTATGAACATCACTGCAATACTGTTTGATCCAGTGCTGAAAGGTTAGCCTTTCTTTGATGTTGGAAAGAATTCAAAATTTCCTGCAAAAGGATTGCCACCTCAACATAGAGTCAAGCTTAATGAAGCAGATGGATGGAGGAACGCTTTGGGGACCTTTCTTTACTGGTGATGCATGATTCAAAATCAGAGGCAACAACTTCAAATATTCACTAATAATCACAACATGGAATGTTTAATCTATAAATCTAGGAAAATTAGAAATGGTCAAAAATGAAATGAAACACACAAAGATCAACATCTAGTACTGAAATGGGCTGACATTGGCCATGCATAATCACATAATCATGACTTACTATGACAGAAATGAAAATTTGAGACAAATGGTTTCATATTTATTGTGAAACAAACCTTTCAATATCTTTCTTGAAATGTTATCAGTCAGTTATAGTATATTATCCATACAGCACTATCTACTAGTTAACATCATGATTATTCAAGATTATAACACTAATGCAAAATTTGAACAGTTTGAAGACTGATCCTACAGTCTGAAATCAATCAAATATGCAACGTAGATTTATAATTTATAATTATTTGTGTATGAAAGGTAGACATGGAACCAAAAAAGATCAGCAGTTGCATGGCATAGGTAATAGAAATGCCATCAGGGATCACATAATAGAATTTGAAAAGACCAACTATTTACTTATTGCAAATGTCCATTTTTCAAGAACATCAATGGTGATTCAACCTGTGGATCTTCCTGTATGGGCACATATGAATCAAACTGACTACATCTATGGAAATAGTTAGGGAAACCTGGTGGTTAGTGGTGACGTGTTGAACTGCTAACTACAAGGTCAGCATTTCAAGACCACCAGCCACTCCCCAGGATAAAGAGAAGGCTTTCTACTCCAGTAAAGAGTTATGGCTGGGAAACCCACAGGGGCAGTTTTACCCCTGTCCTATGGGGGTCACCATGAGTCAAAATTAGCCCAATGGCAGTGAGTTGTTTTAGGGAAAAAGTTGATGGAATAGCTCAAAACTATCAGTCCGAACTAAGTCTGAGACTGCCCACTAGTGGCTTTTATGCAACTGTAAGGTGAAGCTGACTAAAGTTACAAGTTCAAGTGAGGGAAAATATGACTTTGAATGTCACTGGAATTTAAAGGTCATTTCAAGTATAGAGTTGATGCATTGTACTGCAATGACTCAAAACCAGATGGGCTTTAATACGTCATCAAAGACATAATGCATGAAGAAACCAAAAGTCGTTACAAAGAGAATTGAAAGAAAAGATCAAAATGGATGTCAGAAGAGACTCTGAAAGTTGCTCTTGAACATAGAGTAACTAATGAAAGGAAGAAATGGTATACGGAAAGAGAGGAATAAAAGATTTCAAAGGGTGCCTTTGTACATTTTATTATAACGAAGAAGAATTCTTTCATAGTTGATAAACTGGAAGGTCAGCAAAAACAAAAACCCAGGAGGACTCTGATTGAAATGGACTGATATTGTGTTAGTCCGGGTTGACTAGAGAAACAGACCCAGAGGCACTCATTTGTATATAAGGAAGAAATTTATTTACAAGCGCAATAGAATATTGAGAAAATATCCTTGCCCAGTCAGATCAAATCCATAGTCTGATATTAGTCCATATGTCTGATACCAATCTATAAATTCCTCTTCAGACTTACACAACACATTCAATTATGCTGAATGCAGGAAGATCACAGGCCAGTAGATGGAGCCTTGTGAATCTAGTCGCAGTGGAAGCATTTCAGTACTGGCCGGGGGTCTCAGCGTGGCTCCTTCAGTTCCTAGGATCTAGTGTCTTATGCACAGGAATGTCTTAAAGGGAGTGAGTGTGTGTCTTGCCTCCAGTGAATTATTTATCTCTGTGGTGCCTCCAAAGGAGGAAATCAAGCTGTGACCTGATTGATAGGCTAAACTCCGCTCCTTTACTCGTAAGTCTCAAATTGGCAATAGATACCACAGACATAGTGGTTACAAAAGACTAAAATCTAGGAAAGCTGTGATGATGATGTAAAACTGGGAGACTGTATTTAGATGTGTTAGCTAGGGGGTTGTTTTGACTTGGAACTGGCTTGATAGCACCCCCAAATAACAATAATACAAATTTGTGTGGGGATGATGCCTGGAGCTGCAACAGTCTCTCAGTATTGGACCTCAATTATTTACAGCTGCACCGTGTTGCAGTATTTCCTTTTATTCAGAATGCATTGAAATAGTAGCACCAGCATTTTATAAAGGTCACAACTTATGGAAGATTTTCATAAATGCCACTATTTTATTCCAAGTTCCACCAAAAGTTAATTTTGTAGAAAATG
Source organism: Nesogale talazaci (assembly GCA_004026705.1). NCBI lineage: Eukaryota > Metazoa > Chordata > Mammalia > Afrosoricida > Tenrecidae > Nesogale > Nesogale talazaci. Next base: position 18,629 of record PVJH01001176.1, on the reverse strand, counting down.
CCTAGTGGAGACCTATGGTCTCTCATGTTAGAATGAGTGCTGTTTTGACTTCTATTTGGTTAAAGAAATCATTGGGTTAAGAGGGTAGAAACTTTAGGAAGGGATTATTTGAAAGTGTGATAAGCAGTTTCCATGAGACTATACTCTTTGTGATGAATTAAAGGTAAAGAAATGATATGCCAATTATTAAACTTTAGAACTCTTATGTTTATGAAAAATGTATGGGCACCCACCTATTTTTTTGAGTATGTAAGAGTACGCATAGTGATGAAGGGCATGCCATAATTGCACCATTATTATGTTCTTGGTTGGGGAGATTGATTTAATCCTTCAGAGGTTTTTCAATTATCCAGCTTGCATTTCTTTTCTGGGTCTTATTTGTTTATCTAAATCATTGACTTGATTATTGGCAATGCTGTAAAATGAATCATTGCTTTTTCATTCATATTACACAGTTTAATGTCTTAGATTAGATTAAAATGTAAACCTCATTTTTATATTGTTTTTCTTGCAAATAAATAAATGAAAAATCTAAATAAAACATCCCTATGGTTGTTTTGTAGGGTGTCAACTTGATTAGGCTGACATCACTTTCTTCTATGTTTCTCCTTAGATGTAGCCATGACACAGGTCCTTGTGTAAGAGGTGAAGGGCAAATGTCAAGCTCCATTTTTGCAGTTAACACACATTGTTAAAGACCTGCTGATTTCTTGATGCAAGGCAGCAGTAGCAACTACAGTAGCAACTACAGTTCTCCAAATGTTACTGTAGCTTTTCCAACTCCTGAGATAGGCATGTGTGGCTGGCTCATGATGAAGTGCTCCAGCTTCATAAAGGATAAGGCACCTACCACATAAAGGTTAGAGGCAACCGAATTTTGGCGCTCATCTCTGTCTCTAGGTTATTCTTGTGAATTCCAGCATAATCTTGTTCTTCCAACCTCAAGTCAATCCTTCATTCCTGATTTTAAGTCAAATTTATCTCATAAACTTTTCTTATAACAAATCCAAGTGTGTATATATATGAATACATATCTATAGATATCTATCTCTATCTGTATACATTTAATAATATGTTCTTATCTACAGGGAGAATTAATGCCTTCGAATCCTTGTGTCGGTGAAGAATATCCAATGTACTATGAACTGTCATAAGAATGAGCAAATATGGTCTTAGATGAAATGGAATCAAAATACTTTTCACAAGTGTGGATGGCTATACTTTGGCTTGCTTATTTTGGATATGTCATCAGGAAAGATTAATATCTTGCCAAACCATCATATATTGCAATATTCAGTGTCAGCAAAATTGAGAAAAACCCTCAATGAGATGGATTAACACAATAGCCATATGATGAAATCAAACAGATTAATGATTGTGGAGATGACATAGAACCAAGTAAATGTTTCATTTGTTATACTTAAGGTTGCCACAATGGAATTGACTGGACGAGAAATAACAACATGTGCCTAAGGGTAAGTAAAGGTGCATGCTCAGGTTTACAAAACACATTTAAACACGTCTCTGGATCATTTGATGGCTGCTGACAATGATCTCAATAACAAGCTGCCTTAGTCTTGTACAGGGTCTTACAATTTTCCAATCAAACCAGTGGTTTCCAATGGAATCTACTTAATCAGTTCAATTCAAGGCAGAGAGGTCAGCCCCGAAAAGTATGGCAAATGTTGAGTGCAATAAGGAATGAATGGATGATGTTAATAGACTTTCTGGAAGAATGTTGGATGATCACAGGATATTATAGCATTTTAATAAAATTGAAAACTGGACGTTAAGAGAAAAGCCAGGAAAATTGTGCTGAGAAAATTGTTTTCCCATCGTTAATGTCAAACATGCTCATTTTTTAAGGTTAGCAAGGTCTGTCCTATGAGAATTTCCTGGGAAAACTTATCCAACCCCCCCTACATCCTTGATCTCGACTCTTTGGACTTCCTTTTGTTTCCCAAAGTGAAAGAAAAGAGAATATAGGAACTAGAATTTTAATGAATTAGAATTCAAGGAACACAGGTGCTAATCAGTCTATTTTTACTTGTAATGACCCAATGTATCATAGAATTAAACCCTGACCAGCCGGACTCAATCCTAACAAGTGTTATGTTATGTAGCCACTGGGTCAATGCATCTCCTTCATCGTCATCCTTTTTTCCCACTGACCTGCTACTTTACCAAGCACCATAACCTTTTCGAGGGATTGGTCTCTCCTGATATCATACTCTGCACATGTGAAATGAAGCCTCCCATCTTTGCTTCCAATGAGCATTATTACTGCACTTCTTTCAACATAAACTTGTTTGTTCTTCTGTCAGTTTATGGTATTTTAAATATTCTTCTCCAGCACCATAATTCAAATATATCTATTTTTCATTGATCTTCCTTATTCATTGTGGTGCATTCTTATGTATCGTAGTAGGTCATTGAAAATACCATGGGTTAGATCAGGCACATCTTAGAGCTCAAAGTGACATCCTTGCCTTTAATGATTAAAAAGGTCTTGTGCAGCAGTTTTCTTGACTGCTGCTTTCCCACATGTTGATGGTGGAATCAAGGAAAATGAAATTCTTGACAACTTCTTTCTTTTCTCTTCATTGACCGTGATGCTGTCTATTGGTTCAGTTGTGAAATTTTTTGTTCTCCTTTTGTTGAGTCATACTGAAGATTCTAGTCTATTGATCAGTAGAGCCTCAAGACCTCCTTGCTTTCAGCGTGTAAAGTCGTGTCATCTGAATAAAGCAGGTTGCTAATAAGTCTTCCTATAAGCTTGATTCTGTGTTCTTCTTTATGTCATCCAGCATCCCCAATTATTTACTCAACATACACACTGAATACCTATGATGGAAGGATATAATCTTAATGTCCATCTTGCTGATTTTCAACATGTATTATTCCCTTAGGAACTCTGGTGACATAGTGGTTATGTATTGGACTGCTAACTGCAAGGTTAGCAGTTTGAAACCACTCTTCGGTCTGTGGAAAGACAGCAGGGCTTTCTACTCCCACAAAGAGTTATTAGCATCTCCAAACCTCACAGGGCCAGTTCTACCCTGTTCTAAAGGGTAGATATAAGTCCACACAGATGTTATGGCAGTGAATTTAGTGTTTGGAGCAATCCCTTGTTTATATGATTGTCTCTAGACCTTTGCACTGGTTCTGCATTAGTTCAGTGAACATACTCTTCTAATGGCTTAGAATGATCCACAGAATCAAATGACTTTGCATAATTAGTAAAACACCAATGTATTTTTGGTATTTTCTGATTTGAGTTAAGATCTATTTGACCTCGGCAATGATAATTCATACTCTCTCCTGGGTCCACATTGATTTCTAGCTTAGAGAGATGAATGCTTTTCTTTCTGCCATGTATAAACCCAAATGAGGAGTATGTCAACAAATAATAGCTTCCCAATTTGATATCCTCTTTGATCAATAGCTTTTATGATTTTATTGCAATACTTTTGCTGTGCCCATGTATACTATCTATCTTGTTCTGTCATATATCCGTGTATATTCTGGTAATTTGCTTCTCTGGTTAAACTGAGCTAAGCCTTTCCTTATAGGTTACTAATGTTCTGCATTTAGCTACACATTTCCCCCCTGCATTAAGGAACCCTGGTGAGTTATATGTTGGGCTGCCATCCACAAGATCAGTTGTTCAAAACCACCAGCTTTTTGTTTTCTGTTTAGCCATTTCAAATTTCAGATGATGCTCACCCTGTAAGATAGGCATAGTTTCTTTCTAGTTTTTAATTTTGTTTTCTGAAACTCCTGGATTAACATTTTAAAATTTATTCTTGAAAGTATTTCTTAATGTTGATGGTATGGTACATTTTGAAGGCTTAAGAATTTGATTCAGAATTTCTCCTTAGGCTGAGCCCTGGTGGTGTAGTGGTTGTGCACGGGACTGCGGCCCACTGGGTTGGAGGTTCAAATCCAGCAGCAGCTCTCCAGGAGCAATGCTGAGCTTCCTACTCCCACATCAGGGGACAGTGATGACCCCCCAAAACAAAACAAAACAAAACAAACCAGAATTTCTCCTTAATGTTGCATCCTTTTATGCTTTATTTTGAGTTTTCCTCTAACTTATATTTATTAGAATACTAAATGTTTTCAAGTCACTTAATATGTTGGGTGTACCAGGGGGAGAATATTGTTTTTTTTTCCTTACAGAATTGAGAGTGGGCATGCAGAGCCTACTATAGTCCACCAAATCATGGGGGCAATGGGGTTACTTTGATGCATGAAAAGAGAGGGCTACAGGGCAGGTCCCAAGTCAAACTGACCCTCCCTAGAAATAAGTGTGACAGAGAACAACACTAAATCTACAGGTTGGAGAGAGGGGCCAGCATGCCACACCCACATGGTAGCAGACCAGGAATGAAGCAGAGAGAGTGATAGCCGGTTTGGAGTCCATGCTGCCACACAAGGCCCAGAGGATGATGTCCCTGCGGGGAGCAAATAGGACATAGAGAGGACTGTGGGGCTGACAACAGCTTGTGCCATGTTTTTTCCTTACTGGAACAGGCTACAACAGAGGACAAACCTAGGGTTACACCTTGGGGAGATAGTACAATCTGAACTTTCAACAGCAGGGGAAACCAAGAAGGGAACATACCAGACCAGTAACTGGAGTAAAGCAAACCTACGAAGCTCTTAAAGATCTCCCAGAATGGAGTCTAGGCTGGGAGGGGCAGCTTTAGGAGTTCCCCCATGTCCAGTGGGGAGATGGTCATGAAGGTCTATGAATGGACCAGGAATTATGTTTATTTCTTCTCTCTTTTTTCAATATTTGGGTTTCTTTGAGTTTGATCTGTGTCGTAGTTGGTTTGCTTACTTATATAAGATAGTCACGGGAAGGAAGCCTGTGGAGAAAGCAGTGGGACCAACAGTTCCAGGGGGACCCAGGAGCTGAGGATGGTGAGGCAAGGGAGTGGTGAGTAGGCAGTGCCACAGACAGGGGAAAACTAGGGAATTAGAGTCAATAACAAGGAGAATTTAGGGACTCAGTCCAGGGGGACAAGTGTGTGTGTCTGTGGTTGTTGGAGCAATAGCAAACTAGCTAAGAGGAGGTACCAACAGGTGGAAATAAGGGGAAAGTGATCACGGGGAAGGAAGGAGGAAGGTAAAATGAAACAGGAAGGACCTAGAAAGCAAGCAATGAATAGAGGTATAAGCATAGCAATGTACATATTAATTCACAAAAATAAAGGTACTGGCCAATGTACATATATTTATACGGCAATACACTGAGGTAGTGGATGGACTTCGGGCCTCTGCTCATAGCCTCCCTCAATACAAGAACATTTTGTTCTAACAAATCAACAGTCTGAGATATTCACCCTCCCAACACAATCGCTGAAGACAAAACGGGGACATAAGCAAATGTGGTGAAGAAGGCAGATAGTGCCCGACTATTAAAAGATATAGCAGTGGAGACTTGAAGGCTTGAAGTTCAAGAAGTGGCCATTCAGCAGAAAAGCAACACATCCACATGGAAGAAGCAAACTGCCAGTGTGCTTATGAGGAGTTATTGGGACTAGGTAATAGGCATCAAAAAACACAACAAAGACCTATTGTTGAAAATGAGAGGGGTTGAAGCAAAGACCCAAAGCCCATCTGTAGACAATGAAACAATCCCCCCAGCGAGGATCAACAGGGAAGGGTGCAGAAAAACATCGACGAAAGGCATAATATTTCACTGGTTCCTTGAGGCTTCCTCATCCCCAACTATCATGACTTCTCAATTTGGATTAGATCAGAGCATGTATACAGATTCAGATAAAAGGTGGATGTTCACAACACATGGAATCTAGGAACACGAGTGGGTATAGCTATACCAGAGTAGAGGGAAGGTGGTTAGTGGAAGAGAGAAAGGGGGAACCAATTGCAATGATTGACATATAGCCATATGCCCCTCTCCAGGGGGAAGAACAACAGAAAACATAGGGGAAAGGGGACAGTGGTAAGTGTGATATATGAAGTGATCTATTAAGGCGTATAAGTGTGGGAGGGGAGGGAGAAAAAAACAGGAGCTGATACTAAGGGCTCAATAAAAAGTAAGTGTCTAGAAAAGAATGAAGGCAACATGTACAAACACTTTATGTAATTGATGTAATAAGAGTAATAAGATAAAATGATTTTTAATAAATAAAGTAAAATAAAAATATGTTGGGTGAATATATCATTTGCTTGCAATTTAAAAATATTATTTGCACTTGTTTTTGTGTACCTTACTTAATTACTGGCATTTATGTTTTTCCCATTATACAGACTAGTTACATATTTATTCATTCTATGTCTCCAATGAATATATTTTTGCCTCAATTTTATTTTTGAATTATATTTGTGTTTTCAGCTAATGTTTACACACATAATTAGTTCCCAATTGACAATCTCTGAACAAATTGTTTAGTGACACTAGTCACCTTTTTTTGCAATTTGTCAGCATTATCTTTAATTTTACTCTTTTGATTTCAGTACTCTTGTTTTTGTCCTTCTCCCACATTTTTTTGTTGTTGAAGTTTTCCAGATGAGAAATAGAACTTTAAGCCTTTGAATGGGTCATCCTGAGCCAGACAGTGAATAATCACTCCTGGGGCTTAGAGCAGGGAGTGTTCTGGACCGATCATCTGAAAATGGTGAGGCCTCTTATCTTGTCATCTTTGCTTTTGAGGTATTATTCACTGTTTTGGGGTCTCATATAGGAGTTTATTTTAAGGAAGTATGACATCATAGATATTGTGGTTAGTTGTTAGTGCAATTCAGTGAATTCTGTTGCATAGCAAGTCTATGCACAACAAAATAAACCATTTGATGATTTAAGTCCGTTGTTTCCACCACTAACTGAATTCTTCTCATTGAAGGTCTATGCTTTTCCACCTATTCACTACTTTATCAAGCATTGGATCCTTTGGCAGGCACTGGTCTCTCTTGATATCATGTCCAAAGAAGATGTAATGAAGTCTTTTCATCCTTACAAATAAGGAGCATTCTTATTGTTCTTCAACAATAGATTTGTTCTGTCTTCTGGCAATTTGTGGGACAATCTAAATCCTTTAATAACACCATAAAACACATGCATCAAATCTTATTCACTCTTTTTTGTTCATTGTCCAGTTTTTGCATGCATATAAGGTGATTAAAAAAAACTATGGTTTGGGTAAGGTACTATTTAGTCATCAGAGTGACATCTTTGGCTCTTACCACTTTCAAGAGGTCTCGTGCAGCAGACTTGGTCACTAGAATATGTCGTTAGATTTCCTGAGTGCTGCTTCCTTTGGAAATTGATTGTCAATCCAAAAAAAGTCATATCTTTGGCAAATCTAATCTTTTCACTGTTTATGCGTAAGCTACTTATTGGTCCCATTGTGAGGATTTTACTTTATGTTGAGGTGTAATCCATGTAGGAGACTGCTGTATGTGATTTTACTCTATACGTGTTTCTAGTGCTCTTTGCTTTCATCATGCAAGATTGTATCATCCATTTATCACAGGTTTTCAAAATACTCCTCCAATCTTGGCATGGTATCCTTCATCTATTACATTTTCTCAGGCTATTTTTTCTACATGCAGTCTGAATAAGAATATTGAAGTACATAAGTTTGACACACACCTTTACTGACTGTAAAACATGTAGTAGTCCTTTGCTCTGTTTTAAAAACTTACTCTGAGGCTGAGCCCTGGTGGCATAGTAGTTGTGCGTGGGACTGCGGCCCAGTGGGACGGAGGTTCAGTTCTAGCAGTGGGGCTGGGCCTCCGACTCCCACCACCGAGAGCAGTGATGCCACCCCCCCCAAAAAATAAAAAAACCGACTCTGTGCTCATGATGTTCTGCATGAACATAATCAAGTGTTCTCTTTCTTCTCAAGGTTATCCATAGCATGTATGGTTCACACAGTAGAATGCCTTTGCAATGTTAATAAAATACAGGTGAATATCTTTCCAATATTCTCTGCTTTCACCAAGATCCATCTGATATGGGCAATGTTATACCTTGTTCCATATCTTTATCTGAACCTGGCCTGAATTTTTGATAGCTCATAGTCAATGTACTGCTGCAGCCATTGTTGGATGACCTTCAGCAAAATTTTGCTTGCATATGATATCAATGATACTTCTAATTTTCACACTTTATAGAATCACTTTTCTTTGGAATGGGCACTGATATGAATTTCTTCTAGGTAGCTGGCTTCCAAAGTTCCTGATTTGGACAAGTGAGAACCTCCAGCATTGTATTTCTTTGTTGACAAGTCAGGTTTTATTTGATCAATTTGTAGAGGCTTTTTGGCTTTCAGTTCAGCTTGGACTTCCTTGTTATATACGATTAGTTCTTTTTTTTTAATTAAATCATTTTATTGTGAACTCATACAACTCATCACAATGTACACATACATCCATTGTGTCAAGTACTTTCGTACTTTTGTTTTCCTCATCATTCTCAAAGCACTTGCTTTTTACTTGAGTCCCTGGTATCCACTCATTTTTTCCCCTCCTTCACCACTCTTCCACGAACTCTTGATAATTTATAAATTATTATTCTTTTGTCATATCTCACAGCATCCAACATCTCCCTCCCTCTACTTTTCTGTTGTCTCCCCCCAGGGAGGAGGTTATATTTAGATCATTGTGATCGGTTCCCTCTTTCTGCCCCACTTTCCCTTCAACCTCCCAGTAACCTCCTTCTCACCACTCATCCTGAGGGGTTCTTCTGTCCTGAATTCCCTGTGTTTCCAGTTCTTATCTTTACCAGTGTATATTCTCCAGTCCAACCGGATTTGTAAGGCAGAGCTGAAATCAGGTAGTGGGGTGAGAAGGAAGCATTTAAGAATTAGAGGAGGGTTGTATGCTTCATCATTGCTATACTGCACCCTGACTGGCCCTTCTCCTCCCTGAGATCCTTCTGTGAAGGGATGTCCAGTTGTCTACAGGTGGAATTTGGGTCACCACTCTGCACTCTACCTCATTCACAATGACATTATTTTTTGTTCTTTGATGCCTGATACCTTCAACATCTCGTGATCACGCAGGCCACTGTGCTTCTTCCATGTGGGATCTGTTACTTCTCAGCTAGATGGTTGCTTGTTTACTTTTAAGACTTTTAGACCCCATTCCATTAGTTTTTTATCTATCTTGCCTCCTGAAGTGATACAAAGTCAACCAATCATTTTTACCACAGGGTCTCTGTGTATCCATCCCATCTTCTTTTGATACTTCATGCATTGTTCATTATTGTTCCATAGAATCCCTTAATACTGCAATTGAAGGTTGTTTTGTTCCTCTTTCAGTTATTTTAGTTTAAGAAATTTCAAGCACATCCTTTCCTTTTGGTTTATGTTGAGGTCTTTGCTTGCTTGTCTTCTACTCAGCTTTTTTACATAATCACATCTTCCTTTCTCATTGGCTTCTCTACGTACTATATCAAGTCTCTTTTGACATCCATTTTGTCCTCTTCTTTTTTGTCTTTTTAATGACCTTTTGACTTTTGTATATGTGGTATCCTTGACACCATTCTACAATTCATCTGGTTCAGGGCATAAAAGCTATTCTTGAAGTGTTCTCTACATTCTTGTGTGGCATACTCAAGATTGTATTTTCATTTTTGTGGACTTGTTTTAAATTTCTTCAACTTCAACTTTAACTTACATCTGAATAATTGGAGTTCTATTTGCAATTGACTCCTGGTCTTATTCTGACTGATGATATTAAGATTTTCCCTGATCTATTTCTACAAATGTACTATCTATTTCATTCCTGCATATTCCATCTGGTGAGTTCCATGTTTACAGCTACCATTTATGTTGTTCAAAAAGGTGTATGCAGTCATTGGTCTTGCAAAATTCCATCATGTGCTATTCACTATCATCTCTACCAGCAAGGTGATATTTTTCAACTGCTGATCATTTTTCTTTGTTTCCAATTGTCACATATAATTACCAGAAATTATCAAGTTATCTGGATGGTTGATCAATTTTAGACTGAATAAGTTGATCGAATGCTTCAATTTCATCATCATTGGCTTCAATTGTTGGTGCATAAATTTGAGTAGTCATGTTAATAGGACTTCCTTTCCGGCATATGTATATTACCCTATTATTGACAAATCATACATTAGGATAGATCTTGAAACCTCCTTTTTAATGATGAATGTAATGCCATTCTTCCATATTTTGCCATGACAACCCGTAGTAGATTATATGATTATGTGATCCAAAATGGATAATATAAGTTCATTTCAATCCAATAATTCATAAGATATTGATTTTTCTGTATTCCACTTCATACTGGCTGAATTCCAGTTTCCCTTGATTCATACTTTATGCATCCCATGTTTTAATTATTGATAGGTGTCTGTAGCTGTTTCTTCTGATTCTGAGTCACACCCCTTTGACAAATGGAGTCCCTGACAACTGTGTTTCATCCTGTTGATTAAGGAAAACTCTTCTTTGAGGAGGCAACTCTGTTTTAGTCATCCTTGGTGTGCCTGCATATCTGAGGGACCCATCTCCCCATATTATTTCAGATGATGTTTCACTGCTACTCATAGTGTTTTTGATGACCATAGAGTTTTGATGACCAAATTTTTCCTAGCCAGCTTCTTCCTAGTCTGTCTTTATCTGGAAGCTCTGCTGAAACCTGTCTATCATGGGTGGTGTTGACATTTCTCTAATCCTTTTCCAAATCATTCTAAACTATGCTGTTGAGAAAATATCTTTGAAAGTTATTAAAAACATATGTATATTTATCACAACAAGGCACTTGCCCATTTTTTGAGACTAAGAAGGGCTGTTTTATGAGAAATTTATTGGGAATCCTTATTCCATGCACCATATAGACTTGATCTTGTCCCTTCAAACTTGTCTTGTTCCCAAAACCAAAAGAAACTTTCCAAAGAGTTTGATTTGGGTATCTCAAGCTTTCCAAACTTGCTCTTTATGTGACACACAACAAAGAGCATGGAACTTGTTGGAGGGAGGGCTAGAAAGATGGAAACATCACCTTTAGAAGAACAGAGACGGGCTGAGCCCCGGTGGCGTAAGTGGTTGAGTGCGTGACTGCAGCCCACAGTCTTAGAGGTTTAAATCCAGTGGTGGCTCTTAGGAGCAGCGCTGGGTAGCACCCACGACCACCAGAAGCAGTGATGCTCCTCCCAAAAAAATAAAAAAAATATCCCAACCAACCAAACAAACAAACAAACAAAAGAAGTACAGAGACTTAGTTGAAGAGATTGTCAACAAATAACTTCACGTTTTCATATTTTTGCTTATTAAAAAATTTCAGCATTGTATACAATACATCTTTACTTACCCTTCTTGTGGCTAGTTCAGGGTAATTATGATGATTGTGAGGGAGTTGCTGTTGTTGTTGCTGCTGTCAGGTGCCATCGAGTGGGTCCCCACCCTTGGGTACTGCATGCACAACAGAACAGCACACTGCTCTGTCCTGGACCATCATTATATGGTAATTGTTCCTATGACTGTGCCCATTGTTAAGGGCACTGTGTCAATCTAGCTTGTTGAGACAACAATCAAGCTTGTTGTCTCCCTCTTTTTCTTTGTCTTTCCACTTTACAAATTATGATGCCCTTCTTCTGGGACTAGACTCTCTTGAAAGCAGGTCCACAGTTGAGTAAGTTGAAGTGTCGCATATCTTGCCTCTAAGGAGTGCTCTAGTATTGCTTCTCAGATAGATGATTTGTCTTTTTAGCAGTCCACAGAACTGTGAAGATTTCTTGCCAGCACACCAGATCAAATGCATACATTCTTCTTCATTTTCCTTATGTAATGCTCAACTTTTTTATGCATATGAAACAATTGAAAATACCATGGCTTTGATCAGGCGCATCTTAGTATTATTTCTTAATACTCTAAAGAGGTCTTGTGAAATAGATTTATCCAGTGCAACTCATCTTTCCATCCCTTGACTGCTGGTTCTATAAGCAGTGATTATGAATTCAAGTAAGAAAACAACATTCACAATTTCAAACTTTTCTCCATTTTTCATAGTGCTACCTATTGGTCCAGTTGTGAGGATTCTGGTCTTCTTTACATTGAGTTACAATCCATACTGAAGGTGGTAATACTTTGACCTTCATTAGAAAATTCTTCAAGTATTTCTCACTTTCAGTAAGGAAGGTTGTGTTGTCAGCATATCCCAGGTTGTTCAGAAGCCTTCCTTCAATCCTGATGCCACATGCTTCCCAGTCCAGTCCAACTTAAGTCTGTAAGTCTGCACTTCTCTATAAACCTCTTTTCAGAGCCATGCAGCCATATGCAATGATGCAGAATACAGGGATAACACAGGATATAGAGTTGTGTGAAGTGAATTTAGGGCCAACGGACCCATGGCAGGACTCCCACAGCTCTCGGGCTCAGTAGCAGAGAAAGAACAGTTCCCAGGGCCCTTCTTATTAGAAGGCCACATCCCTAAGGACACAGCATCGACCTGATTGACAGGTCGAATCCATCCCAGGCCAGGAATGTGTAGTCGACATAAAATCCAACTTAACTTTAGTGTCATTAGAGCATTTAATTTTCCTTGTTTCTTCAAATCCTTTAAGTTGGCTGTTCATTTTATCATGAAGATTTGCAGAGGAAAACATCCTCCATCTTAATAATTTCCATATTTACCATTCAGACAATAATACATTTTTCATGTAACCATAGGCTTCAAGTTACACAATAATTTTTATGACATTTCCATATTGTTCCACTAGCATTAACATAAAACAGAAGGCTTCACAAGGCCAAACTCCTTTTTTTCTCATTCTCTCTCATTCCACTGGTAAACTTTGGTTTTTATATATTTGTTATTTTTTATCAATGAGGTCACACAATATTTGTCTTTTTGCAACTGACTTATGTCAGCCAGCATATTTTCAAGGTTTATTCATACTATGGCATGCATCAGGATTTCTTTTCTCTCCATAGCTGAGTCATATTATCTTGCAACTATATATAGTACTACATTTTGGTTTTATCCATTCATTCCCTAATGCACATTTGGGTCCTTTAGACCTTTTGATAACTGTGAAAAGGACTGCAATCGACTTCATTGCATAGGTTCTATATTTGTTTTCTAAAACAAGAGCTTTAATCCATCTCTTTTCTCACAATCAACAGGCTCATACTTTCAAAGTTCAAGTAGCCATGCTTTTTATTCCCATTGTGGTCTCCTGGCAAGCATTTCTGGTACCAGGTGCAGGGAATTCATTAAATCTTAGGAAAATTCACAAAAACTAGAGTGAATTACTCATGGAGATGGTGGGGGAGTTTACGGATTCAAAAATAAATCTGCCGCATGCCAAGGAACACAGGAGTTATCATCCATAATTCTTTTACATACCAGGATGGCTGCCTTCCCTCTTTTAGCATTTGTGCTTCAAGGATGGGACGTCATTTCTGTGAGCTGTATTGGACACCCACCTTGTTTTAATTTCTAGTGCCATGTCAGAGTCATAAATTATAAACTTTAGGGCCCAGCTTCAGTAATGACAAATGAGTAATGCAATATGTATTATTAACATGTTCAGGCTGCCTATGTTATAGATGGCATACATAAGAAAAGCTATGAAGATTTTTATTTCCATCAAAATAATAAAAACCATGAATGACTAACCACACGTTACAACAGAAGTGAGTAGTACAGAGTAAAGTTTTCAAGCACGTTAATTGCCATTGTTAATGGTTTTGCTGCTGCCATTTATGGAGCTGGTTGTTGACTTTGGTTTTAGCACCAGATGCCTTGCAGATTGGATTTATTAAGTTCCTTCCTCAAGTGAAAGAACTCCCTTCCCACTGCTGTCACGTGCATTTTCTTAAGTCAGACGTGTCAATATTATCAGTTTTGTAATTGGGACTAATTATGTAATCAGGCTCGATTGCACCTCGTTTATGCAGCAACACTTACCCATTTAATCTTGACTAATTTGGGTTTGGGATTGATACAGTGGAGGGACACAGCAATGGGTCCAAAGATAGCGCTCATTATTATGTTGCACTAGGACAGGCCGGTATTTGGTTCTGTTGCACATTGGATAGCTACGAGTTTGAATGCATTGAACAATACTAGCAGCAGTTTGCCTTTCAGAAGCCTCAGTGGTACAAGTAGTTTCCTATCTACCAATAGCATAGAGGTTAGTGGTTTGAACCAAATCGGTGGTTGCATGGAAGAGGAGGCTTGGAGAATGATTTGCTTCAGTAAAGATTGCAGACAAGGCAACACCATTTAGTGGCTTTTTTCTATAACCAGGGAAAAGCTCAAGAGCAACTAACTGCATTAGCAACATAGTTATGGTTGGTTATTTGAAAGGAATATATTTGTAAAAACACCTGTGTAGAGTGGGAACGAAGTTCAAATAGCTGTGTTTTTTGTTTGGTTGTGTTACAGATGAGCTGTATAAACCAGGGACAGGTTGCTTTATAACCATAGGTTGTCCTCTTTTAAATTATGAGAAAAACAGGAAAATCAAATCAGAGAATATTCTTAATCATTTCTAAAATTATTTAACTAAGAGTTTCACAGAAAGTCGGGTTGACATTTCCGTGGTAGACTATGAAGACTTACCAATACAAGTTGGCAAACTCTGTCCTACAAAGCAAATATGACCTGCCACAAAATTTTGTACAGAATATGTCATTTTTTTTTTCAAATGGGTAAATTTTAAGTAGTTATAAAAGTACAAACACTCTTTAAGATGGTTCAGGAAAGACAACATTTTCTTCTCTTACCCATGAGGTTATTATGATTTAGAATACAACATTTAACACCTACATAATAGTCTCATTTTTTGCCTCTTAATGATCAAAGTAGGAAATATTTTGTATCTGGTCCATAAAGATAAAGTAAGTCAACCCTGTTTTATTCACATCCTATTTAGGAAATTCAGTGAGGAAATCTTTGCAATGACCTTTTGCTACCTAAAAGAGGTTAATCTATATATATCCTTTGCAAGATGGATGGATATCTTATTTTGCTTATCAGTTAGCTTAATTATTACTGCTGTTTGATTTATGCTTTTATAAGTATTAAAATGACATAAATTGTTATTTTACCAGAAGAATGACAGTCACAGTTTTATAAGTGCTTATCACAAATTCTAAGCAATAAAAATCCAGTTTGAGTTTTTAGCTTAGCAATAGCCCCAGCATTTTCTGCTCATTCTTAGCTATCTAATCTAAGGAGGTCATCTTTCTCTTTGATTTCAAATTTGAAAGAGCCCAACTTGCTCTCTCTATTTCTTGTGTGTGTGTGTGTGTGTGTGTGTGTGTGTGTGTGTGGTGTGGAGTAGATGGAGAGTTAGAGCAATAATTTCAGCCCTGGTGTTTTCTCTTTGGAATTTAGTGGCATGCTCTCTTCTTTCCTTAGTGTGAAAACATGTGGATATGGATGCTGATGCTGTGCCCTTTCTCCAGCCTAATGGGTAGACGTATCTACAGGAAGAGAACATGAAGGGACATAGAATTCATGCAACATGAATGAGAAACAAGGAGAGGGGAACACGATGGCAGTATTGGTCCCCTGCTTCATACACACCCTTTCTGCTCTGTGATTCTTCCTTTTGCTCAGGGTAGCTCTGGTTGGATTTTTGTCACTCAGTCAGAGTTGTTTCTAAGACAACCATGTATTTTTCTCTGGTTATAAACTTCAGAATCCCGGAAAGGGAACTTTGAAAACAGGGTCTTTGTAGATGTAATGAATTTAAGATCTCAAGGAGAAATGGTCCTAGATCTCTAGTGATTTGTGAATCCCAATAACAATAAGAGAGAACACACGAATACACACAGCAAGAAGGGCATGGGAGGATAGAGGCAGAGATTGGAGTGATACTGCGATGACTAAAGAATGCCAGGAGCCATCAACATTTGGATAAACAAGAAAACATTCTCCCTTGGAGCTTTCAGAGAGGCCTGCGACCTGCTAGTGCCTGGGTCTCAAAATTCTACTGTCCTGAACTGTGAGAGAATACATTTCTCTTTTTTTGTTTAGGTTTCTTCATTCGTGGCAATTTGTTAGGAGAAAAGACCTGTTGTCACATGCATCACTGATATGCTCTCGGTATGCTCACCCCATCATCTCTTGTCTACACTACTTGAAATACTAATTGCACCCTTTAGCCTGCTCTTGTCCCCCTTCATTCCGTTCTTCATAGAGTATCCAGAAAGATTATTATTTTTTGTTGTTTTTTGAGGGGGGGCATCACTGCCCTCTGGTGGTCATGGGAGCTACCCAGCACTGCTCCTGAGAGCCACCCATTTGAACCGCCAAGCCCGTGGGTTGCAGTCTCCCAGAAAGATTCTTTTTTTTTTTTTTTAATTAATTCATTTTATTGGGGACTTATACAGCACTCATCATAATGTATACATACATACATACACACATACATACGTTGTGTCAGTAGTTACATCTTTTCTGGGATGGGGTGGGGTTCTTTTTTTTTTTTTTTTTGATTTGGGAGAAGTAAGCCAGTTTTATAGGGTAAGCAAGCTTAGGCAATTAGCATATCGTGATCTTCAAAATTAACAAGTGAATGGCAGCACAGCTGCAAGTCAGGCTTCAGATGCCATGTCTGTTTACAGTTACAAAGGTGACAAACTACAAACCCCAGGCAACAAACTGCAACAGAGTTCAGGCATATCCGGCCTGTAGCCAGGTCAAGCATGTCTGGGCCAGATGGCTCCTGACAGGTCCCCCTTTTTTATGTTTTCAAGTAATATCCTTCCGGGAACTCCGCCTGTCTTAGGTTGTCAGGACACACACTCAGTCCTTACCCGTCATCAGTCAATGGCCTTCTAATGTCACCATGGCCTGTCTTAGTTGGTAAAGAGTGCTCCTGATCTTACCCGTCATTGGCTGTCAAGTTCAGCTCATGGAGGCAGAGGGTCTTATGACATACTAGTCGTGTGTGCCACTCTGTTCGAGATCGCTCATCTCCAAGCGACAATAATGAACTTGCGGGGGCTTTGCTTGAATTAAATATAAACTTCATAATCTTTAAATGGTTCCCATTACACTTAGAATACATTTCAAACTCAAACTCCTTCAAATGCCCTGTGAGGCTGTATCAGGCCAGGTTAAGTAGAGAGAGAAATCTAGTGACACTCGTAAACATGCAAGAAAGAGTTGTATGTGAAGAAAACATCCCATCTCAGGCCAACTCAACTCAGACATGTGGGTAATTGAGGATATGCACCGCGGTCACCCATGTGACTTGTTTTGCCAACTGATGTCCAGCTTCCAACTCATCTCTCCCCACCGTGTCAGTCTGATTCTTATGTACCACATCTGGGAGGTCCATGTGTGGAACTGCTGGAAAGAAGATATTTGTCATGAAGACATTATTGGTCTTTCAAAATTCTTTCATGTGATATCCACAATTGTTTCTTTTACCAAGGTCAATGACTGATCTGGCTTCTTTCTTTCCAAGCTTTTCGTCCCAACAACCTGTAATTATGAACACACCTCAAATGGTTTGTAAATTTGAATAGCAGTTGAATTGACTGGTTTGCTAGGTAAAAACAAACCAAACTCACTGCCATCAAATTAATATTGACTCAAAATTACTCTGTAGGACAGTATAGAACCGTCTCTATGAGTTTCCAAGACTGTAACTGTTTAATGGAGTTGAAAATCTCGTCTTTCTTCTTCAGAGCCACTAGTGGTTTCAAACGGATAACTTTGCTGACAGCTGAATGTTTAACCATCATTACACTGGGGCTCCTTATAGGTCTGCCTTGTAGACATGTAGATGTTTTCCTATCACAGGCAGCACTGTATGTGCTAACAGATCTTCAAATGTCCTACTTTTTTTTTTTTAAATTTTATTGGGGGCTATTACAGCTACTACAACATTCAGTACATCATTTGTATCAAGCACATTTGCACACATATTTCCACATACATTTCCCAATATTTTCCACTTGAGTCCTTGATACAAGCTCCTTTAAAAAAAAACCCTCCCCTTTCCCTTCCCCCCTTTTTAAAAAATATTAATAATTTTATTGGGGGGCCCCTACAACTCCCATCACAATCCCTAACAACATCAGTTGTATTCAGGCCACTTTTACACACCCATTGCCATCATCACTCTCAAAACATTCTCCCTCCCTCCAGGCCCCCATTATCTGCTCCCTATATTACCCTTACTCCCCCCCCCTTCCCCTTGAACCCTTAGTAATTTACAAATTATTTTTTCATCCTGTACACTGTCCAATGTGTCCCAACACTCACTTCCCTGTTGTCCATGCCCCAGAGAGGAGGCTACGTGTAGATCCCTGAAGTTGGCTCTTCCTCTCCATTCTTCCATCCCTCCACCCTCCTGGTATTACCACTCCCATCACTAGTTTTGAGGAATCATCTATCCTAAGTTTCCCATGTTTCCAACTTCACTGTACATCTCCTGGTCTAGCTGGATTTATGTGGCAGAATTGGGGTCATGATAGTGGGTGGGAGGCAGCATGGGAACTAGAGGAAGGTTGCATATTTCATAGCTCCTTCCCTGTATCTTAACTGACTCATCTCCTCCTTGTAACTCCTCTGCAAAAGGATGTCACCTCACCTATTGATGGGCTTTGGGTCCCCAATCTGTACTCCCCCTCATTAATAATAATATAATTTTAGCT